>CM066580.1:4105000-4450000 GCA_033816785.1 Picus viridis
TTGGCCAGAAATTGACTGGGATTGTTCTTCCAGAATAATGTTTCTTTTTACTGTGGGACAGAGTATCTACACAGGAGCGATTTCAAAATACTTCATTAGAGGAGAGCTTAATCTGTAGGAGCTGTTCTGATTAATTTCCCCACAGAGACAAGTCCTTTAACTATTGCAGTTGAAGAAATGCAGATGAGTGTAGTTTCAATTAAAACCCAAGAAAAGTTTGAGCTTTACAGATGTAACAAATGCCTGCTGCACCAACTGCCAGGTAGTCAGCACTGCACACACAACTTGTATGGAGGAGCAGTGAAGAACCACTGACTCTAGCTACATTCATGCACAGTAGTCTGTCTTTCATGTCTGTTATTTTGAGGAATAATCATAACAAAAAGTCTCATTAAACTAAATAAATGTCTTGCATTGTGGCCAGAAAATTGCTGGACCTCAGCTCTTGTGGTGTTCAGCAGGAGCAGGCTTCAAAAGCCAAAACGTTCAACAGAGGGAGAACCTTGCCTGCTGCTGCCCTTGGAAAGGTCAGTCTCTGAAAGGGGAAACAAGAGAGTTTCATCTTGACCTTTAAATACTGTGTTTGGATGTGAGAGAAGTGGCTTTTAGGTATCTGGTAGTCTGGAATTAAATAATAATAATAAACAAACAAACAAAAAACCCAAATAATGAATCATTTATAAAGATATGAACTTCTAATTGCTTAGCATTTCGTGCAGCCTGACTTGAGGAAGCTGTGAGACACAGCTGCCAGTTCAGTTTGGCTGAGGTCAGCTGGAGGCACAAGTTAGTGTCTGATCTCATCTGGTTGATGTGAGAGAAATGCATAGGTGGCCTCATCAACCTCTCAGCGCTGGGACCTAGTGGTGTTAGCTGGCATCTTCTACCAACAGTTTAGTTTCCATTCAGTCCTTAGCAGGTCTGTTTCCATCCAGGAGTTGCTTTCCCAGACTAACATGCAAGTGGTGCAAAAATATGGTATCTGCACTTTTGTCTTCCTCAAATCCCACTTCATTCAGTGCAGCTCCATTCACGTGCACTGATCACTTGGGTGAACATGTTTACCTCACCTGGCATTTCTGCCATGACTGGGGAAAAAGCCTTGATAACAGTTGCACTTGCAGAGGTGCAACAAATGGAGTGGGCCTGGAGAAAGAGAATGAAGTCTCCCAGTCTGACAGTGTTGGGTTTTAGTTTTTCAAAATGAGCTGCCTTTCAACTATTAATTCATCCACTTTTGAGTCATTAAAATTAAATTAATTTATAATGCTGTAAGAAAAATACTTGCAAAGCTAAAAAATTATTGAAAAGATATTGGATGTGGCACTTGGAGCCATGGTTTAGTTGTCAGGAGGTGTTAGGTATTAGGTCATAGGTTGGACTTGATGATCTCTGAGGTCTTTTCCAACCTGGTTGATTCTGTGACTCTTTCTAAAAGCAAAATAGAGGCTTGCCACTGTCCTATACTCAGATGTTGAGTTTTGGTGACAAAAGAGACAAGTGCACCCCTGAATGATGTGAATTTACATCTCTGATGATGCTAGTCAAGCTAGGTAATGGTATTTTTACATTCATAATGCTTCCTAATGGGGATTTTAGAATTCAGCTGTTGTGCTGTGAAACAACAGCATTGTCCAAACGCTTTACAAAAAAAACCCAGAACGAAAACTGACTCTCTGCCTGCTGGTCGAATGAACGACAAAAAAACACCTTTAAAAAGCTTTTTGATGCAAAAGAGTTGGAAAATACTATCAGTTTCTTAATTATCCTTTTAAAGGAGGATTCATGTTGACAGCAGCTGCTTTTGTGAGTTTTTTTTGGATGCAATTCTGGAAGCAAACAAGCATTCACCAGCAGACAGAGTGCTAAATACTTCTGCAGTCTCCTTCCACCTACCCAATCAGTAGTAGCTGCTGGGCCCTGTGTGCACGCAGGGGCCCAGCCCGGCCTGCTCAGGGGCTGAGGCCTCAGGGGTTTGAATCGGAGCAGGACACCTTTGCATCTTCTTTCAGACCGAGACGTTTCACACACCCCCCCCCCCCGTTTCACCTGAGCAGTAGGAAATAACACAGGGGTTTATGTATTTTCAGTTTTGCCACACTTACTTTATTGTCACCCTGCCTTCATGCAGGCAGCGGGTGCCCCGGAGAGCACTTCAGGGCAGCGTTAACGCCCGAAGCCGTGGAGTGTATTACCTGGCTGGGAAACAATCCTGTGTGGAGGGATGAGGATTTAGTGCTTATGTGAAACCTCTGCAGGCCAGAAACAGAGCGGTTATGTCACCAGGTGATTAGCAGAGCTGCTTCGCTCGGCTTCCCAGGGCCAGCCTCCAGCTCCTGCCCACTCCCCTCAGCCCCGCTGGGGCTCCCGGGCCGCTCAGGGCCATGTGGGGCGCCGAGGATGGGCCGCAGCTAGGACAGGCCACGAGGCGGGCAGGTGTGAGGCAGCAGCTCGGCCTAAGAGCGTCTGCGCGGTAACTCAGCCACAGGACTGGGCCGGTTACCGGGAGCACCAGGGAAAACACGGCTGAAAACAGGGCCATCAGCAACCGCACTCCCGGCCCCAGCAGCCCCGGGAGCGGGGCGGGGCGAGGCGGCCCCTGGAGCGAGGGGCGGGGAACCCCGCAGAGGGGCGGGGCGGGGTGACAGGTGCGGCGCGCGCGCGGAGAGGTCTTCTGGCGGCACCTCCCCGCGCTCCCCCTCCGCCATGAATATGCAAATATGGGTATAATTGGCAGCCAATGGCGTGCGCGCTGGTCACATGGTGCTGGTGGAAGCTCGGGGAAGAGAAGTTGAGTCTCAGCGAACACAGCAGCTCAGTAGCGAGCCGCAAGGGCCGCAGCCGGAGCGAGCCGAGCCGAGCCGAGCCTGGGCGGGTAGGCAGGCAGGCGGCCGGCCAGGGGGAGTGAGTGAGCGAACGAGCTGGTCCCCCCCCACCCCCTCACTCCTCCCCGCAGGGTGCCCGGCGGGCCGGGGCTCTGCCTGGACCATGCCGATCCTCCTCTTCCTCATAGACACGTCCGCCTCCATGAACCAGCGGGCGTATCTAGGCACCAGCTACCTGGACATCGCCAAGGGCGCCGTGGAGATCTTCATGAAGGTGAGTGCGGGGCCGGGAGAGGCCACTGCTGCCGCCGCCCCCGGTCGTCCCCTTCGCTCGCTCACGCCGCTTCTCTCCGCTCTCTCGGCAGCTGCGGGCCCGGGACCCGGCCAGCCGCGGCGACAGGTACATGCTGGTTACCTTCGACGAGCCGCCTTACTGCATCAAGGTAATAATCCCCCCGCGGCCGCCCCGGCCCCCCAGCGGCCGTCCTGGCCCCGCCGCGGGGCCGCCCTTCGCGTGGCGGCGGCGCGGCGCAGCCCCGTCCGGCCCGGCGGCGGCAGCAGCAGCCTGTGAAGATGGCGGACATTTTGCTTTTGTATGGAGGAGAGAAGCTGAGGGCGCTGCTGAGATGGAGGAGGGGGAGGGAGGAGACGGACGAGAGCGTGATTCACCGCCCCGGCGTGCTGAGGGAGGCGGGCGGCCGGCTGCGCTCCGCCTCCCGAGCCGCTGCCCGCCCGCCTCCCGTGAGGCGGTGGCTCCGGTGGGGGCCTCGCCTCGCCTCAGGCCTCAGGCGCTGGCCGTGGCCCCTCGCGTTGCTGTGTTCCCTCCCCCGTCAGCGGAGGTCTTGTCCCGGCCGCGCTGCGGGGTAAGCGCAGAAAGCATCGCCTTGCTGTCGGCTGCGGAAGCTCCGCCTGGCAGTGGACGGGCAGGGGACAGCCACGGACCCCCCCCTGCCACTCTTCTCGCCGCTGCCGCCTCCGGCATGGCTCTGGTGTTTGGGACGGAGGCACCCGGGACCGCTTTCCGCCTTTGCGAGGCAAGAAGTGGCGGTGCGAGTGTTTGCGTTGGGGATCAGTCCCCTCCTTCCCTCGGTGCCGTGCAGCCCGCACTGAGGTGAAAGGCACTCGCCATTGCCCCTCGGGTGGGCATCTCCACGCAGGGTTGTGGTGAGCTGGATGTGGAATCTGCCAGCCTGGATTCTTCTGCCCCTCTTCACTCGTTCCTGGAGGGTGAGGCAAGTAGGGCTGTGCCATTCATCACATCGACTGTGCCACGAAGTCGTGGGACAAGGGAAAAGAAATCATCTGGGCTCTGTGTCCCTGAACCTGTAGCCTTCGACTTATTGATGGAAACGCCAAATTTAATTAAAATATTTAAATAAAGCGTGCCGTAGAAGACATCATGGTGATTGGAGCTATAGAATCCTCCTGAACAGTCCTGGGTTTTAGGACTGTATGACTAGTACAGTAGTGACCATAATTGTTGGACCTTTGACTCCTGCTCTGAAAGCTGAAGAGATGAATGTAAAATTTCTTCCTGATCATCCCAGAGAGAAAAAGGGAATCTTCTAGATCCCCTAGCTAAAGCTTTTTGAAGGGAAGTTGTAAAGATAACTGTGCTCCCTGATGCTGTCTAGGTTTATCTTTGATAACGAGGAAACTTAATTATCAAAGAGCTATGAATCTTGGTTCCTTTCATCAGCTATATATTTACGCAGCTAAAAAGTACAGCCTGCTTCTGAAGTGACAGAAGTGATTTAGTGAGACAATATTTGTTTGTTACTGCACCTTTAGTTTTCTTCAGGAGATGGGGAAATCATCCTGTTTCTGTGAGTTGAAAGCATCCACCTTAAGTTACAGAAACCTACTATCTGTCAAAAAACCTAGGTCTGTCTAGGAGGGGTTCTTTTTGGACATTAATGCACACACCCTTTCCCCCATCCATGTTAATGGCTGGATGCAAGCCTCAAATCTTTGTTAGGCCAGCATGAACTGTAGATTCCTGATGTGAAGGGTTTTTTCCCTCCTAATTTTGTGCCAAGTGGACCTTATGTTTGAGGAAGAAACCTTTCCGCTGCAGTGAGATCCCATACTGGTCATTGAGTAAAAAAATACTGGAGGTCTGTGTGGAAATGCAACAGGTTATTTGTTATCACATCCATACTTAGTTTTGCTGAGCGTGATCCTTGTGTTTAATGAGCATTTATGTAGATTCTGATGCACTAAGGAGCACCTGGCTGTGTTCTTAGTAAATAGTAATTGAAATAAATGGGATTGGAGAACTGGGCAAAGAGGAACCTAATGAGGTTCAACAAAGTGCAGAGTCCTGCACCTGGGAAGGAAGAATAAACTGCAGCAGTACAGGTTAGGAAGTGATCTGCTAGAGAGCAGCCCTGTGGAGAAGGACCTGGGAGCGCTGGTGGACAACAAGTTCTGCATGGGACAGCAATGTGCCCTGGGGGCCAAGAAGGCCAATGGGATCCTGGGGTGCATTTAGAGGAGTGTGGCCAGCAGATCCAGGGAGGTTCTCCTCCCCTTCTACTCCGCCCTGGTGAGGCCACACCTGGAATATTGTATCCAGTTCTGGGCTCCCCAGTTCAAGAGGGACAAGGATCTGCTGGAGAGAGTCCAAGAGAGGGCTAAAAGGATGCTGAAGGGACTGGAGCACTGCCCTATGAAGAAAGGCTGAGAGAGCTGGGGGTTCTTAGTCTGGAGAGGAGAAGACTGAGAGGGGATCTGATTAAATATTTACAGATGCATGAGGGGATGGGTGTTGGGAAGGGGCAGCCTCTGCTCACTTGTGCCCTGTGAGAGGACACGGGGCGATGGATGTAAACTACAGTGCAGGAGGTTTCACCTCAACATGAGGAAGAACTTTATTGTAAGGATCATGGAGCCTTGGAACAGGCTGCCCAGAGATGTGGAGACTCCTCTGGAGACTTTCAAGCCCTGTCTGGATGTTTTCCTGTGTGAGCTGTGCTGGATTCTATAGCCCTGCTCTGCCAGGGGGGCTGGACTCAATGATCTCCAGAGGTCACTTCCAACCCCTAACATCCTGTGATACTCATCATAGTGTTCAGTCAAGTCTGACTTACAGGCCAAAAGGGGAAAAAAACCCAACAAAACAAAGGTTTTGGGTTCTTGTAACTTGCCAGTGTCTCCTCTTAAAAATTTTTCTTCTCTCTCTTTAGCATGCTGATTGGTAAATTGGGCCTTCATCTTAAAACACTGTTTTCAAAACTAAGCAGCTTGCATAGGAACAGGCTGCAGATCCAATAAATAGATGTTTATAATAATTAGGATCACAATTCGAGTTCAGCTATTAGATAAAGACTTGATGCCATAAATTAAGGTGATTAGGCTGTCATCCTGCCTCTTACTCGAGCAGAGAAGGCCTCAGAGCAACCACATGATTCTTCCCCTGGTTGAAGATGTGTTCCAAATACCTTTTACTGGTATTTATGATGTCCCTCTGTTGTGTTTTCTGGCAACCATAGTTGTGCTAGGAGAATTTTCTGGTCTAAGCCAGATGCTGTATGCCTTAAACATGCTTGTAAAAGAACTAAAATTGATCTTCTTTGCTGGTGCTGCTGTAGTTTAGATACTTTATCTCCCTTGATTCACAGAAGGCAAACCTGAGGAGTGCATGCATTTTGCAGTTCTGCTTTCCAAGTATGTGCAGTAGCAACTGGTTTTGGTCAGTGGCTGCTTCATCCTCTTTGTTTCCTTTGTGATTTCCACTAAGTTTATAATCTCACAGAAGGTTCTCAAGGTTACCATTGAAGCTGTTGAGGGTAATAAACTTGTGGAGTTGAGATCCTCTAGGAAATAGAGGAATGGGAAGTTCAGCCTGGAGCAGGGGTGTGTGTGTGAGACGTGTGGTGGTCTCGTTTCACTATTTGTTTACTTGCAGCCTTCAAGTGTTCTAAATCAGCAGTGCTGGCTCTGTTACGATGGACAAGGGCACAAAAGAAAATCACATATCTGCTGGTATTAGGCTAAGTAAAAGGATCCTGCTATTGCACAAATGATGTACTAAAACCTGTGCAAGGGGATGTTTTTGAAACTGTTTTTGGAACAGTCTTGGGTATAGAGGGGTTGAAATTATTTACCAGACCTGTGGCCCCTCTCCCAGTTGCTCCTGGCTTTTAACTGCTTGCAGCTCTCTGCTGGTGCCACTTTTTAAGAAGGGGATTATTTAGTCTCTGGGTTTGCAGTGTGGCTCTGCAAAGAAGTCTGGTGGCATCACAGATTTTAAAGAGGAGGCAGGGCAATGTCCTGAGGAGGAGGGAGCAGTGAGCTAGGGACAGTAGGAATCTCAATTCCACTCTGGCAGCTGAAGGCCTCTGGAACCTCATCAGCTGCTTTGCTCCTGTCTGTTACATAATGTATAGATGGTGATTTGTGACAGGAATTATGCAGCCATTTCCAACTCCTGCTTTGCTTCCAAAATGCTCTCCCATACAAGACCAATGTTCCAATATTTTACAAGCATGTTATAAAATGCATAAACCTGCATTTGTCAGACAAGGTGATCCTATATAGGTCAATGGAAAGATACCTGTGAGCTCTGTTGAGTTGGTGGCTCAAACTTTTTGTTTTATAAACTAGGAGGGGAAAACAGTGTGTTATTTCATGAGGTGAAAATGTTCAGTCTGATGTTTATAATACCTTTTTCCTTCACTGTTTTCAGTTTAAAGTTGTAGTAGGATGCTGTCCAGTGAGTGCACATCAGGTTAGTGGTGTATCAGCAACACTGAACTGAGCCAGTCCGTTCTGATTTGGGCTATTTGGCAGGCTTGGGAAACTATTGATACCTATGGTAAAGTTTCTTTGTAACCAGCAGGTGTCTATTACAATTACACCACCAGTGCCTCAGTCGATGTATTGAAGGAATTTTTGTCCCATGTGTATCCAGTGCTCTTGTGTAAGAATAACTGGTTTAAGAGCAACCTCACTGCCTGGCACAGCATTTTATGTTCTTGGCCTTCTAGCTGATATAAATACATTTTCTGATCCAATGAATATGGTTCCTGATACGTCCATGTTTTGAGGACTTACAGCTCCCTCTATGCCATCCCTGTTTTGGTGGTGCAGTGCCTCCAGCCCCGTGTGCCAGCCCCACCCTCCCCATGGCTCTGCAAGCCGTGGCTGATGGCGAATGCCTGATTGGGGGGTGTGGGGGTGTGTGAAAACAGGCCGAGCGTGTTGCTGACAGCTCTGCAGAGCACTTTCCCAAGCTCCCACAGCTTGTGGCTCTCAGAGCCGTGCTGGGGCTTGGTATGGCAGGCGTGGGCTTCTGGGGCTTTTTCTATGTGTTTGCCCACTTGCTTTGTTTGAAATCTAACACACTTTTAGCATCCCTAGCTGTTTCTTTTCCTTTTTTAAATCTTTATCAAATGTTTCTTTGCATCTAAACACAAGATATAAATAGACTCAGTCTTAAGGCATGTTACTTGTTTTTATGTTTGGTTTTTTTCCCCTGGAGTAGTGGTGCTAGAGTGAAACTAAGGGAAGAAAGGAGAAGTGTTCTCACCTGTCCCCTTCCCCCAAGCTTTTCCTCTTTTCCAGGGACAAAGAAAAGAGGGAGGGAGGTTCCAGCAAGATCTGCCTGGATTTCTCTGTAAAGGCAGCACACACTAAAATCTTGGCCTAAAAAGAGGTTTTGAAAAGGAAAGCAAGGTTTAGCTCTTGTTGTTGTTTTCCTTTCCTGATTTTTGTTAAACCTCACATCCTGCAGTTTGTGGTCTGCTTATGGATTTGTGCTGCAAATGGCAAGGTCAAGCCCAAAGGAAAAACCCAATGGTGGTCTTATGTGAAGTTATTGATTAACTGGATTGCCCTGTTTCCTTGTGACTGATAGCTGGCTGCTGGCAGTGACAGGATGTTTCCTCAGTGCTTGAGGAATATTATTTATGACAGGGTCAAAGAAATAGGGCTTTTGTTTTATGTTCTTGTGAGACTGTAGTTTGACCTTCATAGGTGATCTGGCCACAAGTCAGAGAACTCGAGTTGTTTACTCTGAGTTTGGTGTTATACCTTTTCATCTTTCTGGTTTGTATTATACTGAATGTAAGAGCCAGTTGTGACTGCACTATAAATGGGCTACCTGAGTCTGAGAAGTTGCTCAAAATTCACACAGTGAATGTGAAACTCTTTGCTGCTTGAGAAATGCAAACTAGAATTGACAGGGAGGATGCCTCCAATTCTGTTGCTGTTCTCTGCTAGCCTGAACATATGCTTCAGCGCTGAAGAGCTCTCTTGTGGAAACAGCCCTTCGTGAGGCGCTCTTAGCAAGCTCTTCTGTTTCCCTCAAATTCTCATAAGGGGTTGAGCTTGCTGACCTTTGATTTTGCTGTTGGATTGGAATACCTTAGGGGCTGGAGGAAAAATGTGTAGAAGGCTCTTTCATGCATCTGTTGGAGTACTTGCTTATATGTAAATAATATGTTCATCTATCATGCTAAAGCAGTGCTTCAGAACTGGGGGTTCATAAGGTTAGACTCAAGGAGGATAACTTTGGTGTCTCTTTTTTTTTTTTTTTAGTGATACAAAAGCTTTTGCCTGCTTTTTTTGGCTTCTCCTTTTGCTCAGAATCTGTGCTGGTGCAGAATGCAACCGATTGCCACTGACTCTGCAAAGGGAGGTGGCAATTGAATAGGCTGTGCTGCAAAACAGGTGCTGAATCTATTTGTCTGTTTCTGGAAGAAGCTGAATCTGAGCTCCTGACCCTAAACTGCAGGGAGAAAAAGAAACCCAGCTGTGGAACCTTTTGGGTTTGAAGCAGAGATCTTCAAGAAAGCTGCCTGAGGTGATCAGAAATGCATTTGTTTGTGTTTTAACTTTTGTCAAGGAACGCCACCAGAGTAATACCTAGTGAGCTTACTTGTAGCAAATCCACAGAATAATCTTACATTGATTAGGCTTTTACAGGAACCTTGGGACACCAAAACCTCATCAGTTTTGCATGTAAAGCATCTGGCTTCTGGCAAATGCAAGCACTTGGTGATCTGACCTGCACTGTGGCAAAGGATGTCTGAACAGCTGGAAATGGGGTTGGAGGTTTACTAGCTGGTGGTGAGGTATGCAGGCAGAATTGTTTTGTGCAAGGCAGTGTGGTAGTTTTAGGCAGATGCCCACCACAGGCAGATAGCAGCTGCAGGGGCAGGAGGGAAGCTGATAGTGGAGCCATGCAAAGGGGAAAGAAAACTGAAGTAAATGGGAGAGGCCTATCTTTCTCTCCAGATATGCTGTAAATAATGTATGAACTTAGCAAGCCTATTAGCCAGGCATTATTGGAAGGACAGAAAAAACCCCACACATGCAGTATATAGTCCTGAAGGACTGAATATAATGTAGGTAGTGTGTGAAGTGTTTGTTCTTGGTAACTGATTCAGGAGACTATGGTCTGTATTTGTTCAGTGAGGAGAGAGCTGTTCCCCTTCTGCTCTACAGGTTTGGAGTCAGTCATAATGTTTTTATTTCTGAACATCTTTCATTGCCTGTGAAGTCTAAGGACACCTCTTCTCCACTCTTGCTGTGATAGGCTTGGGTTTTGTCATGGAATTGGTGTATTTTCAGCAGGCTGACTTTCAGCGTAGGTGACTGATGTGTGCAAGGCCAACAATTGCTCTTCCTCTCTTAAACACAGTGAATTTAAGGAAAGAAACAGAAGTCACTTAACTGTTTAGGGAGCACTCATGCAAACCCTGATCTTTTAGTTCTTTCTAAGGACAAAACACTTGTAGAATCCCCTCCCCACCATTTTTACCTGCTCCTTTCTATTTAACAGCCTTAGCACTCAAGTCATAGAAGGAAGGATGTGTGCTCTGTGTGTGTGTGTGTCTGCAGAAAGGTCAATTTTTGGTATGGTTTAATTGGATAGTTAAATTGGACAGATAAAAGATTCTTGTTGGTGCACTTAGTAGGTTTGTGTTTTCTATGCTGCAGTGCATATGTCAATCTAAAAAAAAAAAAAAAAGAAATACACAAAAAAATGTTTTCCTGAAAGCTGGAATTGCCAGTTGCCATCCCTGTTAGCAAGCATGCAATGAAGTGTTGTAGCTCCTTTTGGCTTCTAACAGTACTAAATATGTTCCACCAGAAAGCATTCTTGAAAAAGCACATTCCCTTTCTTGAGAGATGAGGCATTGGGTGGTGTAAAGCATGTTAAAATGCTTTTAAACATGCATAGGCATGCTGGTCTTGCATCTTTCTCCCTGTCCTGAGTGACTTGCTTTCTGTCTGCCTTTTGCTTGCAAGCCAGAGTGAACATCCTTTAGCAGGAGCTGGTATGTCAAGGAGAAAGCACTAAGGGATTTTGTGCATAATAATGTACCTTTCTCTTTCAAACCAGGAACACTCAGACGGACTCACTCTTCTAGAAGAAATAGTTTGCATTCTGAAATTGAGGTGCCTTGCACAAATTCAGGTTCATGCAAGAATGAAATAATTAAGTTTTTGGAAAGGGATTGATTTTTTTTTTTAAATGGAAGGGCAGCTTAGAAATTAACTTCCTGGTAGATAAGATGGCCCAGGCTCTGCTTGCCTGTCACTTTTGTCATTAGTTTTTTGAAGTTGGTTTAATATGTGAATTTGTGCTTTCACCTGCTACCTGACTTCAAGGGAAGGGAGAGGCTGTGTTGCTAAGTTAATTGTTGATGAGAATATTTTAACCAAGGTTCCGTCCCTGCAGGGGTCTGCCAACTGCAAGGCTGCTTTTTCATCTGAAGTGTGTTGCTGCTTCATACCATTGATGAGCTGACAGAGGCCTTGAATGGAAACCCACCTCTGTTGTTCTTGGCCACTGCAGCAATTTTATTTATTGTTTGGCTGTTTTCATTTTAATTTAGTTCTTCATTTGATCTTGGACGCATTCAAAGATGTGTAAGCCCTTAAGACTACAGGATAAAGTAGGCAAAAGTAGATAAATTTGCACTAAGAGGCTTAACTTTAACATCCCGAGTGCAAAGGTCGCTTTCATTTTAAAAATAGAAGCTTAAAATGTGAAATCATGCAGTTGAGTTGGGTCCTCCTTAGTTGTAGTTTTGTAGGGAGATGTCCTGTAGGAAGGAAGGAAGGGACTTGGTGAGGTTTGTGGTTCCTGCCACATGTAATCGTTATTGGCTGCTTCCTCCCCTTCAGTGCTGTGAGCATTTGAGTTGCCCACACGAGGGTTTTTCACAAGATTTCTGCTGTTGTTGCTATGCACTGAGGAAGGCCTAGGCCTTGTAACCTGGCTAAAAACATGCACTAAATGCTTCTGTGATACCTTGAAAATGGGTGTTTAAACCCCATGAAAAACCTAATAGGCTGTTGGATGCTGGTTGTCTCCCCTTGTAACAATGGAGAAAGGTAATTGGACACTTGAACGGCGTTCAGCCTTGCATGTTTCTCCAAACAGCTTGCCAGAAAGAGCTGTGATTGGCAGCAGTGGTGCAAGAATGAGCTGCTGAGCTTGTTCTGAGCAAGGAAAAACAACACGGAGTGCTGTCTCCTACAGTGTTTCCATACCTCAGACAATTGGAATCAAATAGGGGGAAAAAGTGACTTGACTTTTGAAGATGAGCCCTTCTGGAGGGGGTAGCAGTGTGACTCCAGAACCCAGCGAGGAGATTCTGGATGGCTCCGGTCTTAAGCAATTGTCTTCTTCATGTTCTCTATTCTCAATGCCTATGTCTCTGATTTTATTTAATAACAGGCTAAAAAAGAAAAACATCAGTGGAAAGAGCAGCTGCTGCTGTTCTGACTTTTACAAGCAGACTGTTATTTAAGCAATTCACTCCTGTAGATTTAGTCTTGATTTTTTTTTTTTCCCTTTTCCTTCTTAAACTCTACTCTTACAATGTGCCACTTAAGTCTTGGGCTGCTTCTCCTAACTAAATAGAGCAGGAATCTTTTGCTTTGCATTTTTTCTTAACTGATTAGACAATAGTCAGAACAATAGTGTAGTATGTACTAAGCAGGTTCAGCTATAAGCAGCATGTTCTAGGGTTAAAGGTTTAGTGAGGTGCCAAGGAAAGAGTAATGAGTCTTGTAGTGAGACTTGGTTATTGTGCAGATCAGAATCTGCTTGCCTGTTTTAATTGATCCTTCTGTTCACTTTGCAGGGTGTTTGAAAAGAAGTTTCTTTTGGTGTAAGATCTGGCATTTACAGTATCTCTGAAACTTGAGCTGCTTACTACCAGATAAGGTAGTAAAGGACTGTAGTAACTAAAGGACCAGTCTCCTGTGAGGAAGGCTGAGGACTGAGGCTGAAGCCAGGACAAACCAAGAGTAACAGCAGTGACCTGGGGTAGATGAGAGGACTAACTGGTAGGGCAGGCAGTTGCTGTAGCTTTCATAGAATCATAGAATGGTAGGGGTTGGAAGGGGCTTCTGGAGATCACTGAGTCCAATACACATCCCCTGCCCCCTCCACCTGCCAAAGTAGGATCACCTAGGGCAGGTCATGCAGGAATGTGACCAGATGGGCCTTGAAAGTGTCCGGAGAAGGAAACTCACTAAACTCTCTGGGCAGCCTGTTCCAGGGCTCTGTCACCCTTACAGCAAAGAAGTTTTCCTCGTGTTGAGGTGGAATGTCCTGTGTTCCGTTTTGTATCCATTGCCCCTTGTCCTGTCACAGGACACCACTGAAGAGAGCCTGGCCCCTTCTTGACACCCACCCTTCAGATAGTTATAAACAGCCCAGGGAGGTGGTGGAGTCACCATCCCTGGAGGTGTTCAAGAGGGGATTGGATGTGGCACTTGGTGCCATGGTCTGGTCATGAGGCCTGTGGTGACAGGTTGGACTCGATCTTTGAGGTCTCTTCCAACCTTGGTGATACTGTGATACTGATGATCTTTGAGGTCTCTTCCAACCTTGGTGATTCTGTGATTTTTACCCAGTGACTATGATTCTTAGCTTGGGCACTAGATGTGGTAAATGTTATGCTAGGCTACAAAACCAACGCTTCAAATCTCCTTCATTTTGCTTTTAAAGGCCAAGATGATTCCTGATTGGGCTGTGCTTTTGGACAGAGGTGTGTCTTAAAATCTCAAGTGTAAAATGATAGTTAAAAAAACACAAGTCCTCATGAGATGAATGTTGTTGAATCACTGATTTGACTGAAAACAGAGATCTACAGTGTGGTTAAGGTGGTGTTGCTCTGTGCCACTTAGAAGTGAGAATAATGCATTTGTATTGGTCTTCATAGCATGTTAGCCCTAGAGTTAGTAGGGTCTGGGGGGAGGTGGAGTTAAACTCTGCTTTGTGGGAAAATCTGCATCTGTTGAGTCAGAACACTCAGTGCCTGTAGCTGCTGCCAGGCATCCTGTCCTGGTGGTGCCCTTGCTCGCAGGCTGGGGACGTGGTGGGCTGGAGCAGGGCCTGGCAGCCTGCACACCCTGTTGACTTGGCTGCAGTCTGAAGCCAGCCAGGTCCTCAGTATGAAATGTTCAGGGAGCTGCAAGGTACAGCAAGGCAGGGAGCACCGCCCAGTTATTCAAAAGAGCTGAAGCTGAGACAGTTACATTTGAACGGTGGGGCTCTGTAGGGAAGCTATCTTTTAAAAAGGAAAAACCCCTTAACTATAACAATGCTTCCAACTGTGCTTTGTTTTGCTTGTTTGGGCTGTTTTGTTTGCTTTATGTGTGTTTGGGGTTTTGTATATTTTGTTTTGTTTTGGTTGTTCTTCTCTTTGTCAGACTTGATGTTACTAGCTGGCTTTCGTGGTTTGTGTTCCTTCAGGGAGTGTATCAATTTGTGATTCGAAGTCTACCTTCACCCCCTGCACACACACGCTTCCAGCACAGCAGTGCCATTTCCGACATGAAGTGAGGAAGTCTGCTTAGGTGACCCCCTCTAACTTTGTTACCTTGTTGAGATTTAAAGTAAACTTGCAATGCATGTAGCACTTCGGTGTGCTGCACTGCTCCTATGATGGAAGGAAGGAGGGGGAGGAATATGACCATTTTCAAGATGAGCGTGGATCCGGCTGTGTTGTCTGAGCTCTGGCCTCCCTGCAGCTGGAGGTTCAGCACTAACTCTCTTCCACTTGATTCCCCAACATGTGCCATGAAGGCTCCCTTGTGCTGATAGCACAAAAACTCCATAACCTCTTAGCTATTGCCTTCACTCCTTGTGACTTTTCCAACCATGCTGGGAGTAAGGAGGGGCCAGGAGGCCAGTTGAAAAGTATATTAGATGGTTTGGAAGAGCAGTAGGCACCATGGGTAAATGCAGGTTTTTGACTGATACTTCTGCATTTCAACTGTTTGCCCTCTTGACAATGTTTTAGATGCCCCTCTAATGGTACTTCTGAAATGACTGCAATGCTGCTGAACAGAAGCACACAGCCTCTCACTTTGCTTACTGTCCTAGAGCTGCAGGTTGTATCATCAGATCTGTGCTCCTCTCCATTAGCTGTTCTGTGAAATGTAACTTGTTTTGGTTCGACTCTCTCCTGAAAGCTTGTTGAGTGTTTCTCAGAATCTGCTTTTTATAGTGTGTTGTCCTTATGGAAATAAGAATGCTTTTTGAAACTGAGTGTTACCATAATCACATTGGTGTTTATATTTTCCTTTCTTCAGGTGTAATCCTTTCATCCTTGGGCAGCAAAAAGTGATGTGAATGTAGCTGTCAGAACCCACCAAATATCGTTGAGCAATAAAGCTCAATCCAGAAATGGGTTAAGGCATAGAATCATAGAATCAGTAAGGCTGGAAAAGACCTCAAAGATCAAGTCCAACCTGTCACCCAACACCTCATGACTACTAAACCATGGCACCAAGGGCCATGTCCAATCCCCTCTTGAACCCCTCCAGGGATGGGGACTCCACCACCTCCCTGGGCAGCACATTCCAATGGTGAATGACTCTCTCAGTGAAGAACTTTCTCCTCACCTCCAGCCTAACCTTCCTCTAGTGCAGCTTGAGACTGTGTCCTACTGTTCTGGATGCCTGGGAGAAGAGACCAACTCCCTCCTGGCTACAACCACCCTTCAGGTAGTTGTAGAGAGCAAGAAGGTCTCCCCTGAGCCTCCTCTTCTCCAGGCTAAGCAACCCCAGCTCCCTCAGCCTCTCCTCATAGGGCTTGTGCTCGAGGCCTCTCCCCAGCCTCACTGCCCTTCTCTGGGCATGTTCAAGAGTCTCAATGTCCTTCTTAAAATTGAGGGGCCCAGAACTGGACACAGGACTCAAGGTGTGGCCTAACCAGTGCTGAGTACAGGGGCACAATGACTTCCCTGCTCCTGCTGGCCACATCATTCCTGATGCATGCCAGGCTGCCATTGGCCTTCTTGGCCACCTGGGCACACTGCTGGCTCATGTTCAGGCAACTGTCAATCAGTACCCCCAGGTCCCTTTCTGTTTGGCAGCTCTCCATCCACTCCCACCCCAGCCTGTAGCACTGGGAGCAGCAGGTAATAAATAAAAAGGTAGTGGAAGGTTTGGGGCTTTTTGGGGTTTTTTTTTTGCTTGGCATTGGTTATTATCACTTGATTCCAAGCATAGTTTCAGCTTTGAGCATCTCTGTTTGACATCTCTAACAGAGTGAAGGTATTGCTTCTCTAAAAATGCCAACATTACCAGAAGGCCACAGCACTCATTTTGTAACTGGAGCTTAAGAGCCTCTCTACTAGTGTTTTCCATGGACACAATGGTTAAAGATTAATAAGAGTTGCTTTTACACAAACATACTGAATTCTTCTTGATGGAAAAGCATTTCTATATCTTGTTTAATGTCAAAGTCATCTTCAAAGGACAATGAGCCACATTGGTGTGGCTTGACTGAGTTTGTTTCCTAAAGGTGGGGTTATCTTTATTATTGATGTATCTTGGACAAAACCCTTTTTTCCATGTAATTGGCTGCTTGTCAGTAACAGTTACAGATCACACTAGAATCTGCATCAGGAACAGTGTGGCTAGGAGGAGCTAGCTAGGAAGTCATTGTGCCCCTGTACTCAGCACTGGTTAGGCCACACCTTGAGTCCTGTGTCCAGTTCTGGGCTCTTCAATTTGAAGAAGGACACTGAGACACTTGAATGTGTCTAGAGAAGGGCAATGAGGCTGGGGAGGGGTCTGGAGCACAGCCCTGTGAGGAGAGGCTGAGGGAGCTGGGGTTGCTTAGCCTGGAGAAGAGGAGGCTCAGGGCAGACCTTCTTGCTGTCTACAACTCCCTGAAGGGAGGTTGTAGCCAGGTGGGGGTTGGTCTCTTCTCCCAGGCACCCAGCAGCAGAACAAGAGGACACAGTCTCAAGCTGTGCCAGGGGAAGTTTAGGCTGGAGGTGAGGAGAAAGTTCTTCCCAGCAAGAGAGATTGGCCCTTGGGATGTGCTGCCCAGGGAGGTGGTGGAGTCACCATCTCTGGAGGTGTTCAAGAAGGGATTGGACGTTGCACTTGGAGCCATGGTTTAGTTAGTCATGAGGTGTTGGGTGACAGGTTGGATTTGATGATCTCTGTCTTTTCCAACTTTATTGATTCTATGATTCTAGAATGCATTTCTGATTTGGTCACATTCATTCAGAAAACAAGCTGGTCCAGGGTGTGTTGTAAGTGAATTACTTTGGTGTACCCCCAGGAAAGCTCATCTTGGAAATGGGCAGTTAAGAGAATCCCCTGTGCACCTCAGTTCACGTTGCAGACCTGCCTTGGAAGGTAAGAACTGGGTTGCTTTTGGATGAAAGCAAGCTCGAAGATGCTCCCCAAGCACTGACTGGGGAGTCCCTAAGTGTATGCCACAGGACAGCTATTCTGAAGTAGTGTGGCTGTCATCCCCTTAGAACCTATTTCCTTGGTTGTGCTGCACTGCTCACTGGCCTAAAGGTAACCAGTGCATGACATATTCTTCTACTAAAGTTGTCTCCAATTGTGTAGGAACAAAACCACTGGAGTGAGGAAAGACTCTGTGCTTGTGATCAGGGTGCACAGTCTGTCCCAGAGCTGGAGGAAAAGAAATTGTGATGCCTGCAAATGGATGGAGGTGGAGGACAAGTGAAGTGACAGCATTCTGATAAAGATCTGGTGTCAGAATGTCTCAGCTGTGTGGGATTAAAGGAATCAGCTACTTCAGTGTCTTTCTAAAGATGTAATAAAGATCTATTCTGGAGATGCATTAAAAGAGGCATTCTAAAGATGTCTGGAAGCAGTTCATGCTTCTCTGGTCTCTTGGAGACATTTTATCCGTATTAAACTTCTGTGACTGTTTCATTTGAGACTGGAACAAATATTTGGCTTTTTTTATGTGAATTATTTTTTAACACCACACCCCCCCCTCAGGATTTAAAGAAGCACTTGACCCCACTAGGTTTCAGTTTGAGTGTCCTACAAACCTAGCAGAAAGGACATTGAGGGAGGAACAATGCTCTTACTATTCACTATAATGCTTCAGCTTCAAAATGCTAACCTGTTACTAGTTCAAAAGTAAGGAAGGACCAAGTGATGGATGCTGTTGTAGACTCTTCACTGTGCTGGAATACTCTGTGGGCTCATTGAGGGAGCAGTTTAAAGCTAAGAATTAACTGGCTGTTAAAATACTCCTGAAATGAAAAGTGAAAAGATGGCTTTTTGTTAGGCTGATCTCATAGCAAACAGCAGCTGAGCAACCAAGGGCTTCTTTCTCCTCTGCCTGCAGTGGGGTCATAGCTAAGTTTTGCCCTGAAACTCTGTCCCCTCTTCTGCTTTACAGAACCAGATTTCCTTGTGAAAAGCTAAAGATAGGCTCCCCTGGCTTGCTACCCAAGATGTATTTTTGCCTTTTCATCCATCCTTGCCTTAGAATCTTTGATACAGCAAAGGTCAGGGGTAGCAGCTGTCATGTTTCAAACCTTTAGATAAAGCAAGGGGAGACTGAAAGAGAGGGGGATGAAACTAGTAATATGAAGGATTTGCTGTGGGCCTAGCACTAGCAATTGCACACAGCTGGCTTGGTCCAGCCAAACTTCCCTCTCTTTTTCCCCACAAGGTTTGCACAAGAGCAGTGAAATCTGCTGATGTACCTCCACCAGCACTCACTAGTCCTCCAAATCCAGGACAGTACAGCTTGGATCCAAGCTAGCTCAGTGTGTTCAGCACTGCCCTGATGATAAGCTGATTGTAGGCCTGTGTGCCAGTATCACTCTGTACTAGAGTTATGCTAATCTCAGATATGAGAAGTGGGTGTTGTGATCCTGTCCTGTGGCAAGAATACAAAAGAATCGGTCTTGTGAGTTTCTTTGCTAAGGGCTGTTTGATATAGTGCAGTGATGGGACTGGTAGCTTGCAGAAAAGTAACTAGAGAGCACAGGTACTCTAATGAGAGAAGAGTTATTCTGCAGGCAAGACAGAGAGAGAACCTGAGGGATCTGTTGCCTCAAAAATGGCACTCATAAGTATTTGGAGAGGAGTCAGTGTCTGTGTCTCATGGAGTTACTCCTGCCCATTTGCACAGTGCAGAAACATTTGTGAGGGGGAAATTAGTAGGTGGTGTGGGTTGTGTGTTGTTGACTTAATTTAGGACTTTCAAAAGTTAAAGTACACAAAATGTTTGTGGTGTGGTCAGTGCATGTGTTCTGTTCTGCAGGATTTCTAATCAGTAAATATCTGGACATCAAATAAAAACCACAAGGGTAGCCACAGCATCGATTTGCTCTGTACCAACAAGCAGCACAACCCTGCCCTTCATGGGCAAGGGAGACACCTGGCACCTCCTCTCCCCCTTTGCTAAGCTGTGTCATAGCAAAACTGGGACTGAGCAGGATGGTCTTTGTGTTTGCTAGAGTTGCTTGCTAGAAGCTGGGGCGGGTAAGCTCTAGGTTAGAGGAGGCCATTCCCTGCTGCAGATCCTGCTGAACACTGCTGGGGCTGCGTTCAGGAGCTTACAAAGAGGTGAGGCTATTCTGGCATTTGAGAAGCAGCCTCTGACACTGAAGGAGTCCAAAAGAGTATTTAATTTCCTGAGAAAAGAAGCATCTGCTTGATTCTCACACTGACATGGAGAGGTTTGAGTGGCAGTCGTGATGTGTACAGGTGCCAGTGAACAGAAAGGTAACTTAAAAATTAACTGCTCTAATGATCTGGAAGGCAAAATGCTCTGCTGGTTCCACTGCCTTCAAACAGGGCTTGGAAATTCCATAGCAGGAGCAGTTTCAGATTTCAACAGGTGGATTTTTTTTTTTTTTTTTTTTTTGGTTGGTCTTACCTTATTTTTGTTCCAAATGGATGTCACTGACAACCTGACATACCACAAGTGTGTTATAGAATCATAGAGTTGTCAGGGTTGGAAAGGACCTCAAGGATCATCCAACCCCCCCTGACAGGGGCAGGGACCCCTCACACTACAGCAGGTTGCTCACAGCCACATCCAGCCTGGCCTTAAAACCTCCAGGCAGGAGGCTTCCACCACCTCCCTGGGCAACCTGTGCCAGGCTCTCACCACCCTCATGGGGAACAACTTCTTCCTCACATCCAATCTCAATCTACCCCTTTCGAGTTTTGCCCCATCCCCCCCCAGTCCTATCACTCCCTGGCACCCTCAAAAGTCTCTCCCCAGCTTTCTTGGAGCCCCCTGCAGATACTGGAAGGCCACAATTAGGTCTCCTCAGAGCCTTCTCCAGACCGAACAACCCCAACTCCCTCAGTCTGTCTCATAGGAGAGGAGCTCCAGCCCTCTGCTCATCCTCGTGGCCCTTCTCTGGACACCTTCCAGCACCTCCAGATCCTTCCTGTCCCTGGGGCTCCAGAATTGGACACAGTACTCTAGGTTATGCTGAATTACTCTGGATTTTCCTAAGATGGGTGCATTTAAATAACAGCTTGTTTAAAATATGTGAGTTTCTCAATAATTCAAGTTGTAATAGCTAAAAATCCAATTCTTCTTTCTAGGGAAGCATTAGCAGAACTCTAAAAATCTGTTTCAAGCAGTATTGAGTGCTTACTGTGACAGACTTGTGATTGGCATGCTAGGTTGCAAATTATTTTCTTACTTGGAAGATTATTTTTAGTAATAATTTGTGAATCAGATCTGAAAGCAATCCAGTGAACAAGAAAACTCTACAGTTCTGGGTTTTGGCATGGTCTGTGGAAACACTGAAGATGGAGACTTGCAGCCTCAGAAGGAGCAGCTCCCTGGATTTCACGGAGCTGGTGTGGCCACAACAACCCAATGCAGCGCTGCAGGCTGGGGTGGGAGGGGCTGGAGAGCTGCCAAACAGAAAGGGACCTGGGGGTACTGGTTGACAGTTGCCTGAACATGAGCCAGCAATGTGCCCAGGTGGCTAAGAAGGCCAATGGCATCCTGGCATGCATCAAAAATAGTGTGGCCATCAGGAGTAGGGAAGTCATTGTGCCCCTGTACTCAGCACTGGTTAGGCCACACCTTGAGTCCTGTGTCCAGTTCTGGGCCCCTCAATTTTAAGAAGGACATTGAGACTCTTGAACATGCCCAGAGAAGGGCAGTGAGGCTGGGGGAGGCCTCGAGCACAAGCCCTATGAGGAGAGGCTGAGGGAGCTGGGGTTGCTTAGCCTGGAGAAGAGGAGGCTCAGGGGAGACCTTCTTGCTCTCTACAACTACCTGAAGGGTGGTTGTAGCCAGGAGGGAGTTGGTCTCTTCTCCCAGGCATCCAGAACAGTAGGACACAGTCTCAAGCTGCACTAGAGGAAGGTTAGGCTGGAGGTGAGGAGAAAGTTCTTCACTGAGAGAGTCATTCACCATTGGAATGTGCTGCCCAGGGAGGTGGTGGAGTCCCCATCCCTGGAGGGGTTCAAGAGGGGATTGGACATGGCCCTTGGTGCCATGGTTTAGTAGTCATGAGGTCTGTGGTGACAGGTTGGACTTGATCTTTGAGGTCTTTTCCAACCTTGTTGGTTCTGTGATTCTAAATCGGGAGAGGCTGCTTTGGCCCTGTCGTTCTTGTCCTGGGTCTTCCCTTTTAGGCTGATCATACTGTGTTAAGAATTGTTGGAACTGACCATGCTGCATAAAAATGTGGTACTGCTTGGGAAAACCATACAAAACAACCCAGTTAACCCAGTAAATCTGGCAGTTAAGCTCTGGTGTATCTGAGATTGTAACACATACAGTGCTATTCAGCATCCTTGTTGGTGACGTGGACAGTGGGGTCAAAGCACCCTCAGCAACTTGGCCAGTGGCACCAAGCTCTGTGGTGTGGTCATTATGCTGGAGGGGAAGGGATGTCAGCCTCAGGGATCTGGATGGATTGGAGAGATGGGCCCAAGCCAGCCTGATGAAGTTCAGCAAGGCCCAGTGCAAGGTCCTGCACCTGGGTATGGGTAGACCTACACATGACTACAGGCTGGGTGATGAGTGCCTTGAGAGCAGCCCTGCAGGGAAGGACTTGAGCTGCTGGTGGATGGGGCACTTGAGCTGGCAATGTGCACTGGCAGCCCAAATAGCCAGCAGGGTCCTGGCTGCATCAAAAGAAATGTGAGCAGCAGAAAAAATGTTTCTGTTTAATTAAGTATGTTATTTTTTCAGTGGGATTTGCTTGCAGAGGTTGAAGCTGGCAACTGGAAGGTAGTATGCTGCTTCCAAATTTCAGGGGGTTGTAGGATGGTGTCCAAAGCTTGCAGTTGTCAACACAGAAGGCTAAATGACACTGCATTTTTGCCTGTTCTTGGCATGAGCAAACAGGGTGAGATTTCTGCTTAGCTGTTTTCTTCCCAGCTATCTTCCAGAGTCTCTTGGTATGTTGCATGCAGGCTCTGAAATGGTTTGTTTCACATAAATTATCAAAGGAGAGTCTAGTAACATAGTGGCAAGACAGCACAGATTGCTATTAATATATTCTGGTCATTAAAAGTGACTAAGTAGGAATGTAATATTGAAGTTGATGAGAAATCAGTGTTCATAAACAACTCAAATAATTGATGCTTAGTTTTGACTTCATGAATAGAATAGAATAAACCAGGTTGGAAGAGACCTTCAAGATCAAGTCCAACCTATCATCCAACACCACCTAATCAACTAAACCATGCAACCAAGCACCCTATCAAGTCTCCTCCTGAACACCTCCAGTGATGGTGACTCCACTACCTCCCTGGGCAGCCCATTCCAATGGGCAATCGCTCTCTCTGTGTAGAACTTCTTCCTAACCTCCAGCCTAAACCTCCCCTGGCGCAGCTTGAGGCTGTGTCCTCTTGTAGACGAGAGACAGCTTTTCTAGAGTAGGTTTGTGTTTAGTCTTCTGAGGTTGGAAGGTTATGGTTGGGTTTTTTGATTGGTAGGGGTTTGGGGATTATTGTTTTTTCCTTATCTTTAATGTTACTGCTGGCAAATGGAAGTAGTGCTACATGAAAGTAGTGCTTTTTCCTAAGCAGCATTAGTGGCAGCATTTTGAAATTAGGAAGGATTATTATTTAATCACTTTAAAGTGCTTCCTTGAGCTCATTATGCATATACTCTGTACTGCTTTTATTTTGCCATCCTACTGTACATACGGAGAGGAGAACGCACTCAGGTTCTTTAGGGCTTCAGTTTCTGCCCCTGAAATAAATATTTAATTACAGACATTGGTTAGGGTCTTTCACGGTCTTCAGTGGCCAGGCAGAGAGGGACCTGGGGGTACTGGTCGATGGTAGGCTGAACATGAGCCAGCAGTGTGCCCAGGGGGCCAAGAGGGCCAGTGGCATCCTGGCCTGCATCAGGAACAGTGTGGCCAGCAGGAGCAGGGAGGTCATTCTGCCCCTGTACACTGCACTGGTTAGGCCACACCCTGAGTCCTGTGTCCAGTTCTGGGCCACTCAGTTTAGGAAAGATGTTGAGATGCTGGAAGGTGTCCAGAGAAGGGCAAGAAAGCTGGGGAGGGGTTTGGAGCACAGCCCTGTGAGGAGAAGCTGAGGGAGCTGGGGTTGCTTAGGTGGAGAAGAGGAGGCTCAGGGGAGACCTTGCTCTCTACAACTACCTGAGGAGTGGCTGTAGCCAGGTGGGGGTTGGTCTCTTCTCCCAGGCAAGCAGCACCAGAACAAGAGGACAGAGTCTCAAGCTGTGCCAGGGGAGGATCAGACTGGATGTTAGGAGGAAATTCTGCACAGAGAGAGTGAGTGCCTATTGGAATGTGCTGCCCAGGGAGGTGGTGGAGTCACCATCACTGGAGGTGTTTAGGAGGAGACTTGATAGGGTGCTTGGTTGCATGGTTTAGTTGATTAGGTGGTGTTGGATGATAGGCTGGACTCGATGATCTTGAAGGTCTCTTCCAACCTGGTTTATTCTTTTCTATTTTTCTGGAAGAAGACCAGCTTCCATAGAACTAGACCTTCTTGTTGTCAGTTTTTGGTGTATTTGATTTAAAAAGCTTGTTTGAGGATGAGCCAGAGAGTGTAGTACACTTCACTTATCAGACTTTGGAGTATGGAATGAAGAAATCTTGTATTTGTTGCCTTCGTTCACTTAATGTGGAATTCTTCAGTATTATTATTTGAAAGGTGCAGCTCTCCTCAGATTTATATTCTAAGATCTTATGAGGGCCTGTAAGAAAAATAAGTTTCTTCAAAGACAAACCAGTGGTGATCAGCTGCTCCTTGTACCTTCAGCTCTCTTGATTCTGCATGGGAGAAATGGCAGGACACTTTGCAGGCAGTTGACCACAGAATCCGAGAGTCAATAAGGTTGGAAAAGACCTCAAAGATCATCAAGTCCAACCTGTCACCCAAGACATCATGACTACTAAACCATGGCTCCAAGTGCCACGTCCAATTCCTGTTTGAACACCTGACCATGCTACAGTAGGAGCTGGAAGCCAAGGAAGTGCCTTCAGGAAGGGAAGACAGCAGAATCTCCAAGAATCAGTGAAGCTTGTAACTGTTTATTTTACAAAGAAATACCCTTAAATTCATTAGAGCTCAGAATAAGAGTTTCAGGATAGGTAATAGTGTTGCCTTGTAAGTGTTTTATTTGTGCTTTTGTAACAAATTAACTCAAGTCTTTGCTGGAAAATGCTTCTGGGTGCTTGCAGCCAAGAAAGCAAACTAATGTCCTAGGCTACACCAAGAGAAGTGTGGGCAGTCGGTCAAGGGAGGTGATTCTCCACTTCTGCTCTCATGAGACCCCATCTGCAGTGCTGTGTCCAGCTCTGGGGTGCCCAGCATAAGAAAGACATGGAGCTGCTGGAGCACCTCCAGAGCAGGGCCATGAAGATGATCAGATGGTTGGAACACCTTCCCTTTTGAGGACCTGCTGAGAGAGTTGGAGTTGTTCAGCTTGGAGAAGGGAAGGCTCCAGTAGCCTTCCAGTACTTAAAGGAGGCCTATAAGAAAGCTCTTTATTGGGCAGTGTAGTGACAGGATGAGAGACAATGGCTTTGAACTGAAAGACAGTACATTTAGATTAGATATGAGGAAGAAACTCTTTACAGTGAAGGTGGTGAGACACTGGAACAGGTTGCCCAGGGAGGTTGTGGATGCCACCTCCCTGGAAGTGCTCAGGGCCAGGTCGGATGAAACTCTGAGCAACCTGCTCTAGTGAGAAGTGTCCCTGCCCATGGCAGTGTGGTGGGGTCACAGGCAGGAGAGTTGGAACTGGATGGTCTTCAAGGTCCCTGCCAAGCCAAACCATTCTGTAAAAACACTTCTCAACTCCAGCCTGGCTGTTCCCAAGAAGCTGGGCTCTCTGTTAGGTGTTTGCCCTAGAAAAAGTGAAGTGGGTTCACCTGCGTCCAAGAGGTGGTAGAATGAATACAAGAAGATTATTTTTGTTGTAGTTGTCCACTTCAAATTGCTTTAAGGTGAACTTTTTCAGGGTAATACAAATCATCTTGTTGGGATTTGGTGTTCTTTCACTCTGAAGAAAAAGGTTGTTAACTAAGTCACTTTTGATCCAAAGCTTGTACTTGATTCTTGCCTTGAGCAAATGCAGGGAGCTGCCATGGCTCAGCTGATGAGATGCTGCAGTTGTGAGGGGGTGTTGATGGTGGTTTACTGAGAACTAAGCTGTTCTTTTGAGCTTGAAGTACTGTTTGATGATAAAGATGGGCCAGTCCTGCTTGAAAGTCTCTTCTTTCTTTGCCTCATTGCTGTTATCTCTCTTTCTCTCCCTTGCAGTAATCTAAAGCTTGATGGACTGGTTCAGGGAGCTAAACTTCAGCAAAAACTGTTTTTGTTGAATCTCCTTAGGATAATTCCTCATTCTGCAAAGAATCCTTCCTGGTTTAGGCCCCAGAACTCAGCAGTGACACCGACCATGGAGTTGTAGAGTTGTTCCAGTTGGAAGAGACCTTTAAGATCATAAAGTCCATCCATCAACCTAAGACCACCATGGCTACTAAACCACATTCCAAAGTGCCATGTCCATACATTCCTTGAACACCTCTAGCAATGGTGGCTCCTCCCTCTCCCTGGGCATTCTCTTCTGGCCATTCTTTCAGTAGAAGAAAAGATAATCTCATTTCCTTCATTTTTACCTCATTCTTGTATTCATTTATGGCTCCTAGGACCATGTCTGCAGCCCACAGTATGTGTTAAAAATTGGCTTTTAAGGTACAAGAAAATCCTGTCCTTTCAGGCTCTTGCACAATGTGGCACAGTCAGCAGGTCATTGCTGCTGAACCCAGTGCACAGAGGAGAAGAGAACCTGCTCAGAAGTTATCCCAGCAAAAGTCAGACTGTCTGAAATGATTCTGTCTTTGTCTGTGTAACTAAGATTCCTTGTGGAGCATGGGAACTCCTCCAGTGCCAGATGATGGTGTGCCTGGGTGAAGAACTGCTCACTTGCTGCAAGAGTGGCTTTAGACAGTAAGACGTGATAGCAAAGCTGATAACTGTGTGAATGTCTGGGGCTTTCAAGCTCTGGTTGTTCTAGTCAAGGCAGTTTAACTCCTGCTCTGTGGGTTGAGACAGCACCTGAAGCCTGCAGCATCCCATTCCTTGAGAGAATGGTATGTGAATCACAAGTGCTTACCATGGGATCCCCTCTCAGCCTTCTCTGCTCCAGACTAAAAAGAGCCAGTCCTCTCAGCCTTTCTTCACAGGAGAAAGATCCAAGTCCCTTCATCATCCTTGTAGCCTCCATTGAACACCCTCCAGTTTCCTGTCCCTCTTGAACTCTGGAACCCAGAACTGGACACAATACTCCAGGTGTGGTCTTACCAGAGTAGAGGGCAAGGAGAACTTCCCTTGACTTGCTGGTCACACTCTTTACACTCCACAGCATCACCAAGGTTGGAAGAGACTCAAAGATCATCAAGTCCAACCTGTCACCACACACCTCATGACTAAACCATGGCACTAGTGATCTCCAGGAGATCATTGATGTTTCTTGCCAGAAGGGCACATTGCTGTCCCATGGACAACTTGCTGTCCACCAGGTCTCCCAGGTCCTTCTCTGTGGAGCTGGTTTCCAGCTGGTCAGCCCCTACTCTGGTGGTGTTGCATGGTGTTGTTCCTCCCCAGAACATAGTTTAGGGGTGTGTAGCATGAGTGATGTAGCATATCCATTAATTAGGAATACAATCTGATTTTTGGTGGGAAGGGAGATAAAGGACAGCTTGCTGTTGATTTGCAGTTGGTTGGTAAAATAATACTCCTGTGCTCAGCACTGGTTAGGCCACACCTTGAGTCCTGTGTCCAGTTCTGGGCCCCTCAATTTAAGAAGGATATTGAGACA
This sequence comes from Picus viridis, assembly GCA_033816785.1. NCBI lineage: Eukaryota > Metazoa > Chordata > Aves > Piciformes > Picidae > Picus > Picus viridis. The sequence continues at coordinate 4,132,394 of CM066580.1, forward strand.
CTTGAACCTGTCCAGAGAAGGGCAATGAGGCTGGGGAGGGGTCTGGAGCACTGAGGAGAGGCTGAGGGAGCTGGGGTTGTTTAGCCTGGAGAAGAGGAGGCTCAGGGGAGACCTTCTTGCTCTCTACAAGTACCTGAAGTGGGGTCGTAGCCAGGTGGGGGTTGGTCTTTTCTCCCAGGCAACCAGCACCAGAACAAGAGGACACAATCTCAAGCTGTGCCAGGGGAGGTTTGGGCTGGAGGTGAGGAGCAAGTTCTTCCCAGAAAGAGAGATCGTCCATTGCGATGTGCTGCCTGGGGAGGTGGTGGAGTCCCCATCCCTGGAGGTGTTCAAGAGGGGATTGGACGTGGCACTTGAAGCCGTGGTCTAGTTGTCAGGAGGTGGACTTGATGATCTCTGAGGTGTTTTCCAACCTTATTGATTCTATGAGTCTATAACTAATAAGCCCTTTTCTTTGTTTTCTGTTCCAGGCTGGGTGGAAGGAAAACCATGCAACCTTTATGAATGAACTGAAAAACCTTCAAGCTTCAGGACTAACAACCCTTGGTCAGGCGCTCAGGTCATCGTTTGACTTGCTGAATCTCAACAGATTAGTGTCTGGAATAGACAACTATGGACAGGTAAGAAATCTCCTTATGAACTTTGCCATCTTTTTTTGGTTATCTTTATATGCTTTCTGAAATTCTAGTTGGGGAGGAATTCAGAGGGGAGGGGATGTTTGTGTTCAAGTTTGTTCTTGCATTTTACTTTCTAAGTGTTGGATGGCTGTGTGTTTTATCTTGAACTGTGATCTTGTGTTTTCATTTTTTCCTTTCTTGTGTTCCATATTCAGTAGATGTAATGCTAGCAGTGCTTTCTGTGCTGAACTGCAAAGAAAGGAGTGTAAATGACCCCAGCTGCAGATATAGGATGTCTGTCTGGCAGTCTGCACATTGAATGGCAGCACACTGCAGTTACGTTGCCTGTAGTTCACGTCATCTGTAGTTCACGTCCTGACTTTCCCTCTCTCGTGTTTGAAAAGTCCAGTTAAAATGATTCTGTTTTTTCCTTACTGTTGCCATGAAATACTGCTTTGGGGGCTAAAGAGGTTTAGCAGTGTTGCTGGAGGAAAAAAGAGTAACTGTAAAAAATCTTCAGGGAGTGTGTGCGAGTGCATAGAGCAGCACATAGAATCATTGAGGTAGGAAAAGACCTCTAAGGTCATCAAGTCCAGCTATCAACCCAACATGACCATGGCAAGCCATAGAATCATAGAATGATTTGGATTGGAAGGGACCTCCAAAGATAGGGTCATCTAGTCCCAACACCCCTGCAGAGAGAAGGGACATCCTTCACTAGGCCAGGTTGCTCATAGCCTTGTCAAGCTTGCCCTTGAGTATCTCTAGGAATGGGGTCTTGACTACCTCCCTGGGCAACCTGCTCCAGTGTTCCACCACCCCCATGGTGCAGAGCTTGTTCGTAACTCCCAATCTAAACCTGCTCTTCTCTCATTTCAAACCACTGCTCCTCATCCTGTCACTACAAGGCCTTGTAAGAAGTCTCTCCCAGCTTTCTTGTAGCCCCTTCATGTACTGGAAGGCTGCTCTAAGGGTCTTCCTGGAGCCTTCTCTTCTCCAGCTTCCACAGACCTGATTCCCTCAGCTTGTCCTCATAGCAGAGGTGTTGCAGCTCCCTGATCATTTTTGTGGCCCTCCTGTGGAGGTCCCTTCCAGCCCAAACTATTCTGTGGTTCTATGGTTTGTCACAAAAAGGGTTTTTTAAAATGAGACAAATACAGTTGCTTTTTATCTTCTTCTTTATGGCTCCACCCTACTGAAAGAAAATCCCAGGATTATTTGGAAAGGTTGCTTATTTTACTGTTCAATGACAAAAAAATCTAAGCCTCTGAGTTAAGGTTGCTGTGCTTTCATCTCTAGGGAAGGAATCCATTCTTTTTGGAACCATCTATTTTGATTACCATCACAGATGGAAACAAGCTGACAAATACGGCTGGGGTTCAAGAGGAGGTAAACTTGCATTACATTCTTTCCAGTTACTGCCTTGCAAGTTGACTCTAATGCTGAGATTTGTATTCGTGTTCCTTTCCTGCTAATAGGACTTATTGCTTCATCAGCCTGTTTTAGTCTAGAGAACAGAAAGTAGCTATGCTGTTATTGCCTAGCTCCTAAACTCGTAGTTCACGTTTGTTTCTGGGCTGTAATGTCAGCTAAATTAGGGGATAGGAGAGAAATGTGGTCTGTTACAGAGTAATGAAAACATTTTTGAGTGTTGGTTTGTCAAAGACTTGAAAATATTCTAAAAATCTCTCTTCACCAGCTCCATCTCCCTTTGAATTCTCCTTTGCCTGGAAGTGAACTAACCAAAGAACCGTTTCGTTGGGATCAAAGGCTGTTTGCTCTAGTGCTGCGTTTGCCAGGAGCTGCATCTGCGGAACCAGAGCAGCTTGGGAGTGTGCCTACTGATGAATCTGCTATCACACAGATGTGTGAAGTTACAGGAGGTAAGGGGATGCTGCTTTGCTTTGCCTCACACTTGATACTTACCTTGTAGTCTATCTTTTCCTTTCATTCAACGTCACCTCTTGCTGTTTTCTCCGTCTGAATTACTCGGTGTCTGTGTGAATCTGTGGAGAGCTTTTGGAGCTTGTTTTCCACTAGCACAGGAGAGCTTTTAAAATAAAACCATATTCCTATTTCAGATCTTCCAGATGTGGGAAAATTTGCTTAGTGCAGCAGTAGGAGGGATTGGAAAAATCTCTTTAGATTTTTCCTTCCAGAAGTTGGCTTTGCTGGGTCATGAGATTTGTTATTTAAATGTTGAATTGAGTGGGACAGGTCTTCCTGAGGTGTTAATTCTGTTGCAGGGCAAGGAGGCTAAATTTGATCTTAGAAGAGTTAATTCTGGAGCCTGTTTCTTGAGATGTTCATCAGAATTTTCTTTGAATTGGGTGTTTGAAACAAATACTGTGTGGGAGGGGGAAGTTTGGGAGTGCAAAGGAGTTGGTAAGGTATGGCTAGACAAAGCAAGTAGATTGCATACACACGGTGAAATCAGATGTTCTTAAGGGTGTTTATAAACTTGGCCCTGGACCAGCCTGACCTGGGCCTCTTTTAACTGAGTGAAAGCTCAGTGGGTGTGTTTTTGTTGTGTTGGGCTTGGGGTTTGGTTAGTTTGGTTTTTTGGGGGTTGTTTTTGTTTTGGGGTTGCCTTTCCTTGTATTGCAGTTGAAAAGTAACTTGCCTTTTCCATGAACCTGTACAAAGTTTGTTGCTGTTATTTTGGCTAAAAACCTTGGCAGGGTAACTTGTGGAATAAACCCCTTTCCTTAATGAAGATTACTCAAGACTTGCTCTCCTGTTTTTCCCTGTGTCCCGTCCCCCCCCCCCCTTGTCATTTGTCTCTTGCACAGGTCGTTCTTACTGCGTTCGGACACAGAGAATGTTGAATCAGTGTTTAGAATCTCTAGTTCAAAAAGTCCAAAGTGGAGTTGTTATTAACTTTGAAAAGTCAGGACCAGACCCAGCTCCTGTTGGAGAAGGTAAAGTAACTGGATTGGTTTTCTCCTAATGTTCCAACAGAAATGTTTTGCATGCAGGTGTTTTTGGTGTCCTTCCTGCCAGCTTTTCACTGTAGTATCCAGGATGAATCAAAGTATTGAGCTTTGTGTCCAGTTTTGGACACCTCAATACAGGAGAGATCTGAAGGTGCTGGAGCCAGGGCAGAGGAGGGCAAGGAAGCTGTGAAGGGCCTGGAGAATAAGTCTGATGGAGAGAGACTGAAGGAGCTGGGGATGGTTAGTGTGAAACAGAGGAGGCTGAGGGGAGACCTCATTGCTGTCTACAACTACCTGAAAGGAGACTGTGGAGAGGCTGCTGCTGGTCTCTTCTCACAGGTAATTAGTGATAGAACAAGAGGGTCAAGAGGGAATGGCCTCATGCTGCTACTGGGTAGGTTTAGACCGCACAGTAGGACAAATTTTTTCCCAATAGGAGTGGTCAGGGATTGGAATGTGCTGCCCAGGGAGGTGGTGGAGTCACCAACACTGGATGTGTTCAAAGGTGGTTTGAATGTGGTGCTTGGGCATATGGTTTAGGGGTGAACCTTGTAGAGTAGGGTTCTGGATTGGACTTGGTGATCCTGAGGGTCTCTTCCAGCCTGGCTGTTTCTGTGATTCTGTGAAATGCTTCGTAGGTACTGAAAAATAAAGTGATAAAGCTTACATGCTTCAGTGACAGAATTCTGGCAACTCATTAAACACACCAAACCATCATGGGTCTGTTTAAACAGTTGTATGTTTATTTATGTTTAGTCCTGTCTTTGTTATGTTTTTACAAGTGTTGGTTTGATCCTTGATAAGTTTAGTGCCATATTTGCACAGATTTTGTGAATGATCAACCTCCTTGCTATCTCTTCTGTCATTTTCTCACCTCTTGGGGGACTGAGAAAAGTGTTTGCAGGAAGCAATTAGTGTTGTCAGTTCTTGGGTTTAAAATAAATTCATGACTAGTGTTTTTTTTTAAACATTTAAACTATCTTTATGATTAATTTTCTGGCCATTTTCATTCTGTGAATTGATCACAACAGTAAGTTCTCAGTTGTGTGTGTGTGTGTGTGTGTTAATAGCTGCAAGAGAAAAGCTGTCTGCAAAGAGCAAGGAGTTATTTTTCTAGCTGCAAATGAAGTGCATAACAGGGAAGAGGAAAATGCACTCCTGCTGTGGAGCAGTTGTTCAGGTTTGCAGAACTTCATGGCTCAAATGGGGAGAGAGAGCTGAGCAGTTCATAGTTAGGAAATGAGGATCTTCCTGGAATGTCAGAAACTTAATAGCTTTTAGGATCCCTTAGCATCCCAGCATAGTCCTGCTTTCATTTTTGAATCACTTTCCTCTCTTGCTGTGTGTGTATATGTTTTTGCCCTCCTTTTTTTTTTTTTTTTGCTCACTTAAATACCATTTGATTTGAAGGCTCTCCTGTAATGCTGTGCAGGACAGCACCTCAGCAAATTCCTGCCTTTGTGTTGGCCCTAAGTGTTGTCCTGAGTGACAAAACAGCTGGTGAAACTTGAGTCTTTCAGTTTTTAGCACACTTAAAAGGATGATGCACTGTGGGGGCTAATGGACAAAAATGTTGAGCCTTTGCATCTTTATATGAATTGAGAAAGTCTTAAACTAGGGAGAAATGGAAGTCACTGTTTCTCTGAAGGCAGGGAAAGCAATCTGATAAGCACCTGAAAAGTGTTTTGCATAATATTCTTGGCCAGGGGTCTAATGCAAGGGGAAAATCAGTAATGTAAAATGGCTTTAAAAGGAAGAAGATTGTTGAAATGGGTGATCTCTGCTGTGCTCTTGGTTTTGAAGAGAGCACTCTTGGAAAACTAACTCTGAGATTCTGTCCTGCTGCAAACATCTTATGAGGAAAGGCTGAGAACACCTGGGGCTGTTTAGTCTGGAAAAGAGCAGCCTGAGAGGAGATCTTATTAATAGAAGATCTTTACAAATATTTGAAGGGTTGGTATCAGGAAAAAGGGGTCATTGTTTTTTTTCAGTGGTGTCCTGTGATGGGACCAGGGGCAACAGACACAAACTGGAACACAGGAACATCCCACCTCTATATTAGCAAAAGAAAAATCTATGCTGTGAGGGTGCTGGAGCCCTGGAGCAGGCTGCCCAGAGAGGTGGAGTCTCCTTTGGAGAATTTCAAGACCCATCTGGATGTGTTCCTGTGTGACTTGCCCTAGGTGATCCTGCTTTGTCAGGGGAATTGGACTTGATGATCTTCAGAGGTCCCTTCCAATCCCTACCACTCTTTGTCCTCAAGTGTGGAGGGGAGTCTGTGCTTGTACACTGCAGTGGCCTGCTGGAGAACATTGATCTTTCCAGTCAGCAAGTGAGGTTTAAGTGATCTGTGAATTTCTTATGAGAAATGTAGCAAGAGCTGCTCCTGCAAGAGGAATCTGACTTTTCCATGACACTTCTCTCCAGTTTCAGTTTTCACTCATGGTAGCATCACTCAGTGAGCTTTGGATGCCATGTAGAAGGACTGTAAATGTTAGTCTTTATAGGTGCAACAGAACTAGAAGTGGTAGACTTGCTCTCGCCTCTCAGATCCTTATCAAAATACAAAGCTGAAGCAAATACTGTTTCCCATCATATCTGAGTGTGCCTTGCTGCACTGATTATCTAATGGCTATGCCACAGGAGCAGAGGGGCAGATGTGGGCAGCTGTTAGCATTGCTTCTCAGATATGGTGCATTTTGTGTGAGGGCTTCCAACCACTGATGTAAAGATCTGTATGCCTTTGAAAGAGAGGGACCTAGGGGTACTGGTTGATGGTAAGCTGAACATCAGCCTGCAGTGTGCCCAGGTGGCCAAGAGGGCCAATGGCATCCTGGCCTGTATCGGGAACCGTGTGGCCAGCAGGAGCAGGGAGGTCATTGTGCCCCTGTAGTCAGCACTGGTTAGGCCACACCTTGAGTCCTGTGTCCCGTTCTGGGCCCCTATGGCAGGGTGAGAAAGTTCCCCCCACACACAAAAGAATCCACAGCTAACTCAGCTGGGGAAGCAGATGAAAGCTGTATTTACAAGCAGAAATGGAATGCAATGAATATGTAAAAAAATATACAATAACTACAATATATACAGAAATATACAGCAATGTATGTAATACAGGAGACCTTTTCCCCCCTGCAGCCAGGGGGTTTGGCCTGTTCCCCCCTTCTCCCTCCCTACCTCCCTCCCCTTTTTTCCCAAAAAGGGTTAGAGAGAGAGAAAGGAAGGTGATTAAGGAGAAAATTCTATTAAGCTCAAAGCAAATGAAAGAGCTAGTTTTCTTATCTGGTTAGCAAGGTCGTTCCTGCCCAGCAAGCTGCTGCTTCAGAGAGAGAAACAGGCCAGCCAACAGGACAGAGAAGAACAGACTGACTCCAAACAGACTAAGCTAGAACTTACAGTTGCATTCTACCAATGAAATTAGTTTAGCATATCTTTGTTTTTTGTTATAATCCCAAAACACTCAGCCCGAGTGTTCAGAAAGTGTCCATTTCTTAAAGGCACAACCTAAACTGGTCACAGTCCCTCGGTTTAGGAAAGATGTTGAGGTGCTGGAAGGTGTCCAGAGAAGGGCAACAAAGCTGGGGAGGGGTTTGGAACACAAGCCCTGTGAGGAGAGGCTGAGGGAGCTGGGGTTGCTTAGCCTGGAAAAGAGGAGGCTCAGGGGAGACTTTATTGCTGTCTACAACCTCCCTGAAGGGAGGTTGTAGCCAGGTGGAGGTTGGTCTCTTCTCCCAAGCAAGCAGCACCAGAACAAGAGGACACAGTCTCAAGCTGTACCAGGGAAGGTTCAGACTGGATGGAAATTCTACACAGAGAGAGTGATTTGCTATTGGAATGTGCTGCCCAGGGAGGTGGTGGAGTCACCATCACTGGTTTTTAGGAGGAGACTTGATAGGGTGGTTGGTTGCATGGTTTAGTTGATTAGGTGGTGTTGCATGATAGGTTGGACTCAATGATCTCGAAGGTCTCTTCCAACCTGGTTTATTCTATTCTATTCTGTTCTGTTGAATCATTTCCTGTGGATATTCTGTTGGGAGACAAATACATGAATGCAGCTGCTTTGATTTCCTTTGCTGTTCTTATTTTGCTTTCTTTAAATTTTAGATGGACTTGTTGACCCATCCAGGCCCATCAATTCATTTGCTTCTCAGCCATGGCATAGTTGTCATAAACTCATTTATGTGCGGCCTAACCCTAAAACAGGGGTTCCTGTTGGGCACTGGCCAATCCCAGAGTCTTTTTGGCCTGACCAGAATTCACCAACACTGGTAAGTAAAAGAAAACTGAAAACATTTACCTCTAATGAAAGAGACTGAAAATGAATAGTATAGCAGATAAAGCTTCAACTTCCTCTGTTTATTAATACGATCTGAGAAAGCTGGGGAGAGTCAAAAGCTCGTAGAAAGGATTTGAAACTAGAGGAGGTTTAGATTGGACACTTGAAGGAAGCTCTTTGCCATGAGGGTGGTGGAACACTGGAACAGGTTGCCCCAGGAAGTGGTGGAATCCCCATCCCTAGAGATATTCAAAGTTAGGCTTGATGGGACTCTGACCAACCTGCTGTACGTGTGGATGTCCCTGCTCATTGGAGAAAGGTTGGACTAGATGGCTTTTAGATGTCCCTTCCAACCCAGTGTGTTCCATGCATACCTCTATCCCTGAAGATACTCAAGGTGAGGGCTCTGGATGATGTGACCTAGTGGAGGATGCCCCTGCTTACTGCAGGGGGTTTGGACTAGAGGATCTTTGAAGGTCCCTTCAAACCCAATGCATTCCTTGATTTATAACTTAGCTTTTAAGTACCCCTTTTAAAGCAATTTTTAGCTGAAGGGTGTAATGTAATGTAGATACTGTATGCTGTGATGGGTTTTGCATCTGGGAGGTTTACTTTCAGCTCTATGGTTAGTTCCTGTGGTAAATGGTTTTTAAAAGGTTACAAAATTGAGCTATAAATCACTTCACATACCACAAACCATTGTGATCCTTATCAATTTTAATGAAAGCTTTATAAAATACATTTATTTGGAGGGGGAAAGAAAAAAACCCAACAGCTTGGTTTTGATAGAAGTCAGCCACATTTTTTCTGCTTAATATTCTTCATGTATGGACTCTTCCTTCATTAGCAGTAATAATTAAAGCTTGAAACAGAAGAGTTACCCCATTCAGAAAATGAGGGAAAAGCAGCACTTGCTTCTCCTCCTCATACTGAAATGGTCATACACTTGGCATGGCTTGCTCTAAGGATGTCTCTTTGTTCAGCATGTTCCCTTTCTCTGCCTTCCAAGCATTCAGTTTCCCACACCTCCCAAAGATTCAAGAGTGGAAAAAAAGCCACCCCGGGCTTGGCAGGGAGTATATGGAGATACACTCTGTGAAAGTGAGCAGAGTTTCACATCTGTCCCCCTGTCAAACAGCAAGCTGGGAAGCACAGCTGAAATTTTTTTGTGTCCTTAAACCTGTCTGTGATAGGCATGGAGGTTTTGAAAGAGCAAAGTAGAGGATATTAACCATCTTTGGGTGGGAAGAATGTATGTGTGTATGACCTTTCATTTTTAAACCAGAGAATGACTTCATCTGTATTGTGGGAGCTTGTGTCCTTTTGTCTTTTAAAGGCAACTGTTAGAAACACAGAGTTTAAGCCTGTTGGATGGTAGAATACAGATGTATGGATCTTGTTAGGGGCATTTATTTGTCACCATAACTACCAGACAGTTGATAACTTCGGTTATTTGTTTTCCTTCCTTTCAGCCTCCACGCACAGCTCACCCTGTTGTGAGGTTCTCCTGTGTTGATTGTGAGCCAATGGTAATAGACAAGCTTCCTTTTGACAAATATGAGCTTGAGCCTTCACCCTTAACACAGTACATCCTGGAAAGAAAGTCTCCCCATACCTGCTGGCAGGTATTTGCCCTTTTTATTTGAATCTAGAAGTGTAATGGATGTCCTAAGGTCTTTGTCAGCCTGGAGAAATTGAGGTCTGGTTGCAGACTGCATTTGATGAGAAGAAACATGTCAAGGTTTCAGTTACCTTCTTTCTAATAGAATTATCAGGAGTCAGAGTGAGTGTTCCCTCTACAGGCTTTGTAATCTCATTTAATTCCCTTTCTAGGTCCCTCTCATTTTGCTAAGAAATGTGTCCTGCAGGTTCCCATTTTCAGCTAAATTGAAATTCTCTCTAGGCTTCCATTTGCTTACAGGGAAGACCTAGCACTAGTTTCCATCATCTTCCCTAATCAACAGCTGCAAATAAATTTCCAGTAGATGGGTGAGACTGCTAATGGGAATTGAATGGAAGCTGTTGATCTTGTTGACTAGTTTGGCCTTGAAGAGGTCAGAGTTCTGGTCCTGAAATTCTCTGTGATATTTTTTTTATTTGGGTAAGTGACTTGTTTCTGCATCCTCTACAGAATAAAGTGTGGAATTCCCTTCTCAGTGGGGTTCTGGTACAGGAGAGAGTAATGTGTGCCCCAGAAGTCTGCCAGTCATGATACTTTAGCTGGAGAGATGGTGTCTCTTGCAGGCTTCAGTTGCCCTAACAAATCCTACAGCTTCATTGAAAATGCATAATGAGAAGGGGGAGAACCAGAAAGTTATTTGTAATAAACTGACTTCAGGAATGTCCTTTAAGCTTTCAGAGGCACATTATTTACTTAGGTTATTAAAACTACTCAGCTGTCTCTCAAAAGCTGCTTTTCTCCTCCCAGCCACACATCAGCACTTTGCAAACTAGGAGGAATGAACTCATTGCCATACCCATGGAACAAACCCTGGTCCTTGTGCTCTGAAAAAAATAGAGGGGGGGGAACAGGGCTTGGGGGTCTGGTTAGGGGGAGGAAGAGGAGCTGGGGGGGTCTGGTTGGGGGGGGAAGAGGAGCTGGGGGGGGTCTGGTTAGGGGGAGGAAGAGGAGCTGGGGGGGGTCTGGTTGGGGGGAAGAGGAGCTGGGGGGGTCTGGTTAGGGGGAGGAAGAGGAGCTCAGGAGGGTCTGGTTGGGGGGGAAGAGGAGCTGGGGGGGCTCTGGCTGGGGGGAAGAGGAGCTAGGGGGGTCTGGTTAGGGGCGGGAAGAGGAGCTGGGGGGGGGGTTTTGGTTAGGGGGGCAGGAAGAGGAGCTGGGGGGGGGTCTGGTTAGGGGGGGGGGGGAAGAGGAGCTGGGGGTGGGTCTGGTTAGATGTGGGTTGTTTTGACTGTCCCAAGAAGAATATGTAGCATCTTTATCCAGCTGAAATAGTTGTCTGCATGTATTGCTTTGCAAGGTTAATACCCTCAGACATACACACTTAAACAAAAGCCAAATCAAAAAGTCAGTGTTTAAAAAGCTTGGTGCTTGTCATTTTTAATTAGAAGACATTTCCTGACTATTTAGTTTGCTTAATTTCTAGGCTTTAAAAGTTTTGGCTGTCTCCTCCCAGTACTTCAGATTTAGTCATTTGAAATTTCAGTCATGGAAATTCAGCCATCACTTTAAATTTTAGCTGTTCCATGGGTCAGAAAGCTCATTTCAAATGGATTGCTCTTTAACATACCTTCAACTGATGTCCCCTGACCTATTTTTCTGAGGAAGAATGGATTTGCTTTTTTCCACCCTGTGAGGGTGACAGAACACTGCCACAGGCTGCCCAGGGGGGTTGTGGAATCTCCCTCTCTGGAGATATCCAAGACCCATCTGGATGTGTTTCCTGTATGGTCTGGTATAGGTGATCCTGCTCTGGTAGGGGGAGGGGGGGGGGATTCTGTGATTTATTGGGGTTTTTTTTAAGTGATCTCAGAAGCTTTTCAGAGCATCACCTCCAAGTAGCTTCACTAAAGCTTACTGTGTGCAGAGCATTCCCACACTGAGTGAGGCCGCACTAAGTGTTACACCTCTCAGGTTTGTGGCTGGCGTAGCGTGAGCGTGTGCTCGTCTCGACCTCTGCACCCGTAAACTTTGTCTGTCCTTGATAATTTTCTGCCTTAATGCAACTGAATTCAGATTGATATATAGCTATTTATTTTTTTTTTGGTCAGTTTTTAAATGCATGCCCCATGCTTGATTTTCTTCTAACAGGGTGATCTCTCTTCTTCTTTGTCAGGTATTTGTGAGCAGCAGCGGCAAATACAGCGAACTCGGCCATCCCTTCGGGTATTTAAAAGCAAGCACTACTTTAACCTGTGTAAACCTCTTTGTGATGCCTTACAACTATCCTGTGTTACTTCCCTTGTTAGGTAGGTAATACATTTCCATTGGACTGTCAATGCAGCTACTTCAGAGTAAAAGAGAAGCAGTAATGGTTGGTGTTCTGCCTGTAGTTTGAGACGTTGTAAAATAATGGAGATCAGAGAGTAGAGAATGTTGCAAACTCTTTGGGAGGAGAGGATTTTCATACCCCCTCTCCCTTTTTTTCTCTCCAGCAGAGGAGGAGAGCTACCTGCTTCCAGTGCATGTTTGATGCTGTTCACCTCCTAGACACGTAGCCTCTTCCTTAACCTGGAGTAAGCTTCAACCTCCATTCTTTTCCCTCATTTAGGGTGTGGTGTATCCAGGTTTTGCAGCTGCTCTTGTAGCAGCTCATTTTTTACTGGAAGATCAGATGCAGTGTGTGCCATGGGTGTTGGGAAGAGGGAATTCCCTGATGGCAGTTTAGAGCACTAAGGAGGAGCTGAGCAGTGAAGCAGTCTGCATTTCTTCCCTACCCAAAGGACCAGTGTTTTTTTTGTTGTTGTTTGGGTTTTTTTTCCCCCTTTTTTCTTCTTCTTTTTTTTTTTTTCCAATCCCACAATGAAATTACTTTCTACAGAAAAGGTGAAATAAGGAGGTGCTGTGTGAATAACTGCCATAATAATTGTGGCTGTACAGGGTTGTGGCATGAAGGTAATGGCAGAGAGAAGACTTTTCTGGGTGCTGCTAACCCATGTAGTTGCTGATGCTGTAAGGTTGTTGGGGGTTTGTTCTTCTGTTATTTTGTGGATGTGTTTATTGCTTTAGAGTAACAGTGGAGACCAAGAGAATTAACATTGACTCTTACTGTCTTATGCAGAACTTTTCCATTCATCTTGAAACCAAAAAAAAAAAGCCAGAGATGACAATACACTTCAGGAATGCTTTTTCATAATCCTGGCTATAACCAGAGGAAAGAAAGTGGGTGTTTTCTGATCATTTGGATGTGCCTTTCCTAGTCATCCATGTAACCTAACAAAATGTCCCACAGGATGCTTTGAGACTAAATTAGAGTTTCTGTGAGTCTGTGGCTCCTGCACTGCTGCAGCTGACCCACTAGCTGAAAAGCCATCACTGATACTAAAGGAATGTCCCTGTTCATTTTGAGCTTGATGTTTTCAGTTCTGCTGGCAGCTCTTGCCTTACCCCTGCCTTTTTTTTTTTTTTTTTTAATGCAGGGATGTAAAGCTCTTCCTATCCTTTAAGCATTTTTTTCAGCAGGCAGTTTGCTCACCTGCTATCCCACATCTTGAGTTTCTGAAGGTGGTTGAAAGGAAAATGCAGGCCTTCTGTGTTGCCTGGGTCGTAGAGCAGAAGTTTTCTCTAGGACACAAGTGCTGTGCTTTCCATATTGCTAACACAAATGTGTACACAAAGTGCGATGCTCAGATCTTGTTCCAGGACTTTGTTTATCCTTGGTCTCTGAGGCATGGTGGAATTAAGTTGTGTGGAATAAACAGCAAACACCAAAGCAAATCTGGCCCCTTTTCCACTTAGCAGTACAGAAAATGACTTAAGATGATAAGCAGCCTGCCTGTTAAATTATTTGTGGGTGTTTTCAACCCCACTGACTCTGTGTTTGTTGGTAGGTAGGTGCTGTTTCTGTTTTTAAGCATTCCCCCTGTTACTCTTAATGTCAGTGGTTCAGCAGAGCCCTGCGGGGGACAGTGTTGTATTGGAGGACAAGGACTTACCTTGGGACAATACAGTGGATAATCTCTTTTCATTCCTTCTTGGTGCCTCTTACAGACCAAGCCAAACCCACTGTCTTTATCAGGTGGTTTATGTGTATTCAACCTTAGAAAGAGCAACATGCTCTGAGGAGACCTAGTTGTGGCCTTCCAGTATCTGAAGGGGGCTACAAGAAAGCTGGGGAGGGACTTCTGAGGGTGTCAGGGAGTGACAGGTCTGGGGGGAATGGAAGAAAACTAGAAATGGGTAGATTCAGATTGGATGTTAGGAAGAAGCTCTTCCCCATGAGGGTGGTGAGAGCCTGGCACAGGTTGCCCAGGGAGGTGGTGGAAGCCTCCTGCCTGGAGGATTTTGCAGCCAGGCTGGATGTGGCTGTGAGCAACCTGCTGTAGTGTGAGGTGTCCCTGCCCATGGCAGGAGGTTGGAACTGTATGGTCTTTGAGGTGCCTTCCAACCCTGGCAATTCTATAAGAATTCTTTCTTGCATTTTTGTTTTCCTCCTGCATTTTTGAGCAGGAGAAGGTTTAATTCTCTCTTTGGAAGGTAACGTAAGAGCTCTTAAAGACAAGCAGGACAGGTCTGTGTGAGCAAGCTTGTAGATGATACCTGAGCAAACTGAAACAAGTTGTAGTGGGCCATGACTGAAGGAGATAAATTGTACCACATCCTAGAGATTTGGTGATTCTATATCTCACTTTCTGCAGGAGTGGATCTGTGAGGGCTGTAGTCTGCCCTAGCTTGTAATTTAATGGGTCTGCTTTCAGTATCTGAAGCTTTGTAGGGAGAGGAGCCAATTAATGAGACTTCATAGAGCAGTCCAGCTGCAGTCCATGTTAACCCAGCCCATGCACTGTGATAAATTCATTGTCTGACAAAACCCCTGGTCTCTAGATCTTCGACAGAGGCAAGACAAACCATGTGGGATGTGGCATTGCAGCTAAGCGGATCCTTTTTGCTCTCATGGGAAAGGCTCTCGAGAGGCGTCATGCTTGGGGTCACGGTTTGCTCTGAGAACTGAGGAGGTGGGGATGCAGTTCTTGCCTTTTTTTTTTTTTGCATGCTCAGTATGAGGCAGACTTGTGAAGACAACTTCACAGACAGATGCTGTCATGCTTTGCCCACAGATCATAGACATTTCTTCTCAAAGGTTTGTTGCCTGTAGCTGATACTAGCAAAGCATTTCAGAGATTAGCCAAGATCCTAAAGTATAGAATCATAGAGCCAACAAGGTTGGAAAAGACGTCAAAGATCACCAAATCCAACCTGTCACCCAAGACCTCATGCCTACTAGACCATGGCACCAAGGGCCACGTCCAGTCCCCTCTTGAACACCTCCAGGGATGGTGACTCCACCACCTCCCTGGGCAGCACATTCAATGGCTAACAACTCTCTCTGGGAAGAACCTTCTCCTCACCTCGAGTCTAAACTTCCCCTGGCACAGCTTGAGACTGTGTCCTCTTGTTCTGGTGCTGCTTGCGTGGGAGAAGAGACCAACCCCCTCCTGGCTACAACCACCCTTGAGGTAGTTGTAGACAGCAAGAAGGTCTCCCTGAGCCTCCTCCAGGCTAAACAACCCCAGCTCCCTCAGCCTCTCCTCACAGGGCTGTGCTCCAGACCCCTCCCCAGCCTTGTTGCCCTTCTCTGGACACGTTCAAGAGTCTCAATGTCCTTCTTAAATTGAGGGGCCCAGAACTGGACGCAGGAGTCAAGGTGTGGCCTAACCAGTGCTGAGTACAGGGTCACAATGACTTCCCTGCTCCTGCTGCACACTGTTCCTGATGCAGGCCAGGATGCTATTGGCTTTCTTCGTGACTTGGGCACACTGCTGGCTCATGTTGAAGTCAAACAAGAGCAAGCTTAGCAAAGATGAGGTATGCTTCTAAATGCTGCTGCCTTGCCTAAGAGCTTTCCTTGGCTGGTCTTAGCTGTCTGAGTGGGAGGACAGGTGCTGCTGGGCAATAGGAGGGATTATTCAGTGGGAGTGTCAGCAGAAGCAGTAGTCACACAGCCCCGATGGAAACGCCACGGGAAGATGATTAATACTCTGTGGGTCTAAATGTGCAGAAGGATGAACACTTAGAAAAGCCTGCCCATGAAGGACTGCAACATGGACAGTTTCCTTTGCTGCTTTTACAGCTGCTTGAGAAAACCTGCAAGTAATGATTGGATCCTTTAGAAACTAAGGGCTGTCTTTCACAGCAGTGTGGAGAGAGCATGCTTGGGCTCTGGGAGGGAGAGCCAAAACATTTTTTTATACTAATGGAAAAAGAAGGCTGGAATACTTAGGGGTTTTTTTAATGGTGGAGACTCTTTTACATCCTAGTGCCTTGGGTTTGGCTAGATTGCCTGCAGGGAAGCATACTGCTTTCTGTGAACGTGGAATCACGAGTCTCTGCTGCTTAAACCAAAGGCTGTTAGTGCAGAGTCATTAAACAGCTCAGAGAATTACAGGAGGCAAGAGGTGCTGGTGGTGTACTTGCTCAGGTGGAATTTACAAGTGGTAACATGAACAAACCCACAATGTGAAGTTTTTACTTGAGGTTACAGGGTGCAAGCTGTCACTCACAAGCAGGCTGCTGTCACATGAACTGTTCTTGGGATCAGGCTCCAGATGAAACACTAAAATTACCTGCTGACCATTCTCTCTCTTATGCTCTTGTTGGTGTTTTTTTTTCACTGAGCTTGAAAGTGCATCAAGACCCTTACGTGTTACTGAGTGTTAATGGTGTGGACTTGTATCCTGCTTGTCACAATTGGGGTGCTCTGTACCTCCATCTGAAGTGGATGAAGACTTTGCAATGCACTTTTAAATTCCCTGGTCTGTCTGTAGTTCTACCTAGAAATGGCACAACCTTGTAGCCCTTCCCTAGTGGTTTTTACTACCGTGTTCCCAATTACTCAGTGCTTGTAGCATCCTCTGAGTTTAGCAGCAAAAGGAACTCTGCATCAAGTGGACCATACAGAAAGCAGTAGCTAACAATGGATTGAATGTATTGGAGTGAAATGAACTCATGAAGGGAATTCTTCAGTACTTCATGGATTTTATCTATGAAAGTTTGGGATTTGATCTATAATGAAGACACAGTTAACTGGGTTACTCTTTGCTTGCTTATTGATCTAAGTCATGATGTGCAGCACAAGGCACAAAAAGTACATTTCCAGTGCCTGTGTTGCGGTCTGCCAACAGTGTATGTCTCAAACTCTCATGGTAGAGGCAGGTAAGATGTTGATGGTGATGCTGTGATGCTGCCTTTGCAACTTGGGGCTGTGTTAACCACCATGACTGTCTTCCTTTTAGAAGTTAGGGGTTGGTGCAGTGAGTTTGTGTTGTGGGGAAGCTGTCATTTGAAACAGGCAGGTCTTTGCTGAAGCTCTGCTTAGATTTCATGGAATCACAGCGTGGCAGGGGTTGGAAGAGACCTCTGAAGCTCATCTAGTCCAACCCCAGTGCTAGAGTAGGTTCACCCAGAGTAAATCGCACAGGAACATGTACAGGTGGGTTTGGAGTGCTCCCAGGGAAGGAGACTCCACAAACTCTCTGGGCAGCCTGGTCCAGTGCTCTGCCACCCTCAGATTGAAGACTTTTTCCTCATGTTTACATGTTGAGTTTGTGTCCATTGCCTCTTGTTCTGTCGCTGGACAGTGCTGAAAAGAGTCTGGCTCCATCCTCCTGACCTCTGATTGATCAGCATTGATGAGACCTCTCCCTCAGTCTCTTCTTCTCCAGGCTAAACAGCCCCAGGTCTCTCAGCCTCTTCTCATAAGAGATGTTCCAGTGCACTCACTATCTTAGTGGCTCTGTGCTGGACTTTCCAGTAGTTCTTTGCCCCTCTTAAACTGGGGACCCCAGAACTGGACACAACATTCCAAACTGAGGCCTCACCAGGGCTGAGTAGAGGGAGGATGACCAAGACCAGGGAGGGAGTTCTCCTCCTGCTGTCACAGACTGCTGCCATGCTGTGGGGTAAGGGTCAGAGCTGGCTCCCCAAGGTGCACTCTGACCATCCATGCTGCTGGTGAGCAGCTGTGCAGCCCAACTGCAGAACTGCTGTGCTGCTGCAGTGCAGGGAGTCCCAGTCATAAAGTGCTGATAAAGGGGTTGAAGGTTCAAGCTGTACTCACAACCAAGTCATGGACTTCAAACTATTGGGACATACTGGAACAGCAGACGTTTTACATCTTAATTTTGGATGTTGGGGTTTTTTTTCTTCAGTTTTGACTGTTGAGAGGGATGAAGTATAACTTCCATTTTGCTGCAGAAAGCTAATAGGTGGACAAGAGAAGAGTGGATCTTTGCCCTGTGTCATGACATCACGACAGGTTCTTGTGGATAATCGTGCATGTGATACATTGAGGTTTTGAGTGGAGTCACAACTTGTCCTCTCAAACTCCACCCCACTTCCTTCAGGCCAGGAGAGAAGGAGGAGCATCCCTAGTGTGGTTTTTTTGTATGTGATACAGAATTGGAATTGGAAGATACCTGTAACTGAGTGTGGGGTGACTGTGGGAACATCTGATCATTTTGAGCAGAATGCCATGCAAATCAAATTTTCTTCTTCAAATGGTATCTTCCTGAAAACCCAATCAGGGTAAAACAATTCCCTTGCTGCATCTCTCTTTTGCACACCTCTTTTGTGCATCCCTGGCTCCTGCAGCTGTCCCCAGTAGTTTTTGGGACATCCCTTTCTTCAGTCCTGCACATCCTTTCGTTAGCCTCACTTTGCCAGCATGCTGCAGCCCTGCTAAGGAGGAGCTTGAGTTTGCTAATGGATGATTTCAAATGATCAGCTGCAGGATACTGCATTCATTTTTGATGCTCAGTGTTCCCTGTTCCCAGTGTGCACAGCAAGTAGGTACATGCTTGAACTCTGCTTCCTAAACAGCACCATGCACACCTCTCATGTGAGCAAGGCATTTCTAAAGCCCTGGCCAAAGAAAGCAGTCTGTCTGTTTGCCCCTCTTCTTAAAGGGCAGCAGGTTTTGTAGCTGATGATTGCCTCTCATCTGTTACCTGTGGGAGAGTTTGCTGCTGTGGCATGAGGCAGGCAGTGTGGCTGGAGGTGCACCCCTTCTCTGCCAAGGGCAGCTGCTGCTGGTATCAGCAGAATCCACCAAAGCTGACCAGAGGGATTCCTTGCGCTGATGTTTTTATTTTCTTCTCTCCCCCCCCCCCCCCCCTTTTTTTTTCCCCCTCCTTTTCCCAAGAATATTTTTACTGGAGACCAGAGTTCATCATACAGGTTGAACAAAAGCAAGCTGGGTTGAAGATGAAAATTGAATCCAATGACTGTTGTTTGGTTTTATCAGATAGAGGGAGTCCCTGCTGGTGCAGGAGAGAGTCAAGGGAGGTGAAACTCTTTAACAGGTGGATCTGTTGCACCTTCTATGCTGCTAGTAGTTGTGTGCAGTATTTTAAGTCTGGTGTACTCTTAAGTTTGACTATAATGAGGACTTGTTCTGGATTGTCTACTGCAGCTAGGATTGGGATTTCACAATCCTTCAAACCTAAGGCTAAGACCAGTTTTTGGGGGGCAGCCCCAATGGGAGAGATGGGTGGAGGGAGGAAAGAAGGGAGGGGGAAACCTGGCAGGTGGGATTTGTGGATGATGGTCTGGGATCGTATCAATGAAACCTTCTTTGTTGTTTTCCTTGTTGCAGATGATTTGTTTAAGGTTCACAAACTTAAGCCCAATCTGAAGTGGCGACAGGCTTTTGACAACTACTTAAAAACAATGCCTCCTTACTACTTACTGGTATGTTCCTTTCCTCATTTCATCCTCCTGGGTATAAAAGGCTGGTGTGACCAGAGTCCTGTGCATCATACCTCTTCCTAGTAAATTTTGTTTACATAACGAATGATGACCTTTTAGGTAGTAAACATTTTGCTTTGCAGAGGTATGTAGATCAGGTCTGACACTTGAAAGAAACAGAATATGTGAACATAGTAACTAGCACTCAGTATTGCTAGAAATTCCATGTGGCTTCTGTTCATGAAAGCTTAAATAAGCTTGGATCTAAAAGCTCTGTAGATTGCTCAGAGAGCTCAAAATTTGGCATCGTTTTTGTAACTTGTTAAGGAAGAGGCAGAGCTGTTTGTTGATTAACGTGGATGAAGTGCTAGACCTTGGGAAGCTTGATACCAAGAGAGCTGGCTGGGCCAGAGAAAGGGGTGGGGGGAGGCACTGTGTCACCTTCTACGTGTAGCTTGGACAATGCACCTCAATATGGACTTGCATCATCCCGGCTATTCTGGTACCGAAGCCTTTGAGTGGAAATTGCCAGCGGCACCACGCTGTGTGGTGTCTTGGTAATGTGGCATCGTGTCCATTGTGAGCTAGCTAGCCTGCCAAACTCATGTCACATGTTATCTGAATAGACTGGAATTTTAGTGGCCAAAAGTGCAAAAAGCTAGAGCACTCCTCCATGTGCCTTAGCTTCCTGTAATTGAGCTGATAAATTCTTCCTTTGAAAGACTTCTTCTCTTACTATTGTGTATTTTGTTTTCCTTATAGCCATTAAAGAAAGCCCTAAGGATGATGGGAGCTCCAAATCTGATATCAGATAATTTAGATTGTGGACTTAGTTACAGTGTTATCTCTTACCTTAAAAAACTCAGCCAACAGGTAGTATTGATAAAACCTTTGCAATTAGAAGTGCGTTGATGCTTTAGTTTGTGGTACTCTGATGCTGAAGCAGTGAATCCTTGGGGGAGTTGCTATGGGTGTGCAGCACTGATGCTCACTGAGGACTGTTGAGCATTCCCACAGCCAGCAGGGATCAGTCCAGAGGGCTTCTGTAGCCAGTGTTTGTGCCTTCTGTAAGCGGTGGAGAGGAGTGTGAAGGAGACTTCTTCAGCTTTAACTCTCTGCTAGATCTTTACACTCCAAAGACGATCACTGATCGGATTTACGACTGCCATTGTTCTTCACAGCTGAAGTCAGAGGCTTGCTCTCAGTCTCTTGTTTATTTCCATGTGTGCCTTGGCAATGTCTGTGTTCCAAAAAAAACCCCACAACACCCCAAACCAAACACCCTAAAAGTGTGTGGGTGCAAAAACACAGCTTCCTGCTTCCTTCAGGTCACAGCATTCCCTGTGTTAAGCATGACCTGCCGGGAAAGAGTCTTTTATTCGTAGCTTTTTCTTGTCTTGCCAGGAATGCCATTGCAGGTGCCACTGTCTGCAAGCCCTGCCTCCTTGCATGAGTGGTTCTTACAACAACACTTTAATGCCTGGGAGTCAGTGGGGAAAGCAGTGCAGCCTTTCAAAAATCCCACAGGAGAAGAAATATCTTAACAAATCCTCCACCTTAAAGAATGCACAAAATCCTGTACCAAAAAAAAAAGACAAAGCCTCTGTGTGACTGAGCATCTATTAGACATGAAACTTGCTGGGGTGTTTTGGTCACTTAAACAATACAAATTTGCATACCATTATCTGCAGTATGGAGTTGGAATGGCTTGAGATGGCTGCTGTGGTTTTCACAGCCCACCTCAGCACATGAAGCAGCTTTAAGTGGGTTGGATACGTTAGAAGCTTCTGTGTTAGGGACAAGCAATTCCAGAGCTCTGCTGTGCTCCTGCTGGCCTTGTTTCCAGAGTTCCCCCACACAGAATGAAGCAAACTCTGCAGAGGATCAAATCTTGGGGGGGTAGGGGCGGGGGCAGGGGGAGTGGGTTGCAATCACTGTGGGGTTTGGGGGCTTTGGTTGGTTGGGTTTTGGGTTGTGGGTTGTTTTGGGGGTTTTTGGAGGTATTGCGAGTGGGTAAAAGAAGAAAAAGCTTACTTTGAATACAGTTAAAGCTGAATAGAGTAAAATGATCCGTAGCTATGATAAATCTGTGCTAATTGAGGAAATGCTGTGTGTTTAGAAACCTGCCAGTGGAGCAAATCTCTGTTCTTTTATGAGTTCTCATTTAGCTGAGTGCAAACTTCAGTTCCTAGGTTGTTTCAGAAAGAAAATCCAACCTTTAGGGCACTACAACCAAGTAATAGTGTTGGTTTAGCTGCAACTCTACAGTAGCCTAAGGCATCCTGCTTTCCTCTTCCCACCCACCCCCAATCCCTTTAAAATGGTTCTTCAGGGAGACAAAAGAATCACAGACTTGCAGCAAAGTCAGGGATATTCACAGATCTCCTCCTGGCACATAAATTTACATACGCTGGCTTAAATATTTTGGGTTTTTCCATGTGCTAGAGCACATTAGGGATTCCTTTCTGCTCGAGAGCTAATCCATGTAACCCAATCTATCCCTGGGTAGGTGGTTCTCCCATTTGTTGAGTAGTTGGGAACTAAATTAGCAGGTTTATTCTGTGCCTGTACTGTGTGTGTTGTGCTGGGGACCTGCAGCGCCCGCTGATTCTTTAACTCGTGGTGTGATTCCATTTTAGACAAAAATAGAGTCGGAACGGATAATAGGTTCAGTGGGTAAGAAAGTTCCACAAGAAATTGGAATAAAAGTGAAAAATCACTCCAGTGGCCTCTCCTTGGTACACAGTAGGGATTTTAAGCAACTGCTGCAAGGGATCACTGGCGAATCTCCACTGAGGCTGGCGGAAATGAACGTTAAAGAATTTGCCGGCTTCCACATCGGACTTCTAAACAAGGTAAGCAGCGTGCAGTGATCCTGTGTGACCAAGCACTTGAGCTCCTCTGTTTCCAGGCATAACTTTTATGGACCTGGTGGAGGAGGAGGAGGAAGTAGGTCCACTGAGTTTTGAAGGCTGGATGAGGCTTTGAGCAGCTTGGTCTAGTGAAGGAGTTTCACTGAGTTTCGAAGGTTGGATGAGGCTTTGAGCAGCTTGGACTAGTGGGAGGTGTCCCTGCCCGTGGCGGGGAGGGGTGGTGTGTGTGTTGGAACTAGATGATGTTTTAGGGTCCCTTCCACCCTGAACCATTTTGAGATTCTATCAGTGCAGCACAGACAGAAGTACTGAAAAGAATCAATATTTTTGCACTTGCTTTTGGGACATTGAAAATATCAGTCACAGGAGTAGGTTGCCTAGGGAGGTGGTAGAAGCCTCATCCCTGGAGGGTTTTTTTTTCAGGCCAGGCTGGATGTGGCTCTGAGCAACCTGATCTAGTTGGCAGGGGGGTTGGAACTAGATGATCCTTGTGGTCCCTTCCAACCCTAATATTCTATGATTCTGGGAAATGAAGATTACTGTGTTTTAAGTGGCAGCTAGTGTTGTTCCTCCAGGAGTTAACATGCTTAAGCCTTAATAGAGCTGAAAGAGCTAAGGTTGAATAAGATCTTGTTGGAAAGACTCATTGAGGCTGCTGTATTCAATTACAAATCTCTGAAGTTACCTCAGAATAATTTTTGGCTATACTGAACATGATTTCAGTGCAGAGAAACATTTCTCTGTGTATGAGAGACCTGATGGGCCCACTGAAGGTTCTTTGTTTTGTTACTACCGCACCAGGATCTGAAGCCACAGGCATTCAGAAACGCGTACGATATTCCACGTCGCAGCCTTCTGGACCAGCTCACTAGAATGAGAACCAACCTCCTGAAAACACACAGGCTCATCTTGGGGCAGGATGAAGGTAAGTAGGCACTGCTGAGCAGCAGTTTGGAGAGAGTACAGCTCTATTTTATTCCCTAAAGCAGTGTTTTCTGTCCTGGGCGTGGGAGCAGAAGCGGACGCAGCATCCTTGGAGTCAGTCAGCGTTCTTTTCTTGACCCTCAAGGGAAAAGAAGGAGACTTTTGCTTTTTGTCATGCAAAATGTCATGCTTGCTTTGACTTTTAAAAGCAAGTTTGATGGGAGAGCTTTCCTGTATACTAAAGTTCAGTAGAAATGCTTTCGTATTGTTGTTGTGGAATTGTTTTTTGTATAGTGCTGGTGCCTGAGAGTAGAAAAGGCTTCTTTTGGTTTACCCTGTACTCTGCACTGGTTAGGCCACACCTTGAGTCCTGTGTCCAGTTCTGGGCCCCTCAGTTTAAGAAGGACACTGAGACACTTGAACGTGTCCAGAGAAGGGCAACAAGGCTGGGGAGGGGTCTGGAGCACAGCCCTGTGAGAGAGGCTGAGGGAGCTGGGGTTGTTTAGCCTGGAGAAGAGGAGGCTCAGGGGAGACCTTCTTGCTCTCTATAACTACCTGAAGGGTGGCTGTAGCCAGGAGGGAGTTGGTCTCTTCTCTCAAGCAACCAGCAGCAGAACAAGAGGACACAGTCTCAAGCTGTGCCAGGGGAAGTTTAGGCTGGAGGTGAGGAAGAAATTCTTCCCAGAAAGAGTTGTTAGCCACTGGAATGTGCTGCCCAGGGAGGTGGTGGAGTCACCACCCCTGCAAGTGTTCAAGAGGGTAATGGTTGTGGCACTTGGTGCCACGGTTTAGTCATGAGGTCTGTGGTGACAGGTTGGACTTGATGATCTTTGAGGTCTCTTCCAACCTTGGTGATTCTGTGAAATGCTGCCATAGAGATTAAACTTGCTTGGTTTTCATTCTTCTGCCAATTAAACTCATCTCTTGCCAGCCCTTTTTCTGACATTGTGGCCTTCAGCTCTTCTTTCAGAATGAAAAGTAGTCTTTTCCCGTTCTCAAATGCTAGCACTTGCCATCAAAGTGTGTCAGCTTTGTGTTGCCTCGGTTTTCAAGTGGGCTAAATTAAGCTCTCTGGTTCTGTTGCAGACTGCCTCCATAGTGTTCCTGTTGCTCAAATGGGAAATTACCAGGAGTACCTGAAAATGATGCCTTCACCTCTTCGGGAGATTGACCCAGACCAACCCAAAAGACTTCATACGTTTGGCAATCCATTTAAACAGGATAAGAAGGTAGGAGGAGCCACACTGTCTGCTGTATATTTATCTTTAACCTGTTTTGAAATCATTTGAGTAGATTCTCTCCCATGACTGCACTATGTTGCTGTCATGTACAGAGCAGGGCTCCCTTTCATGTGGTCCAAGAGAGACCTGTAAAGAACTGTGCTTTTACACAGGGTGGCACTGGCCTTTGGTTCCAGTGTAGAATCAGAGAGTGGTTTGGGTTGGAAAGGACCTCCAAAGGTCAGCTAGTCCAAACCCTCTGCTGTCAGCAGGAACATCCTCCACTAAATCAGATTGCTCAGAGCCTTGTTGAGCCTGATCTTGAGTATCTTCAGGGACAGGGCCTCAACTGCCTCCCTGGGCAACCTGTTCCAGTGTTCAACCTCCCTCCTGGTAAAGAACTTGTTCCTACCATCCAATCTAAATCTACTCTTCTTTCACTTCAAACCATTGTCCCTCATCCTATCACTGCAGGCCTTTGCAAACAGTCTTGCTGCAGCCTTTTTGCAGGCCCCCTTCAGGTGCTGGAAGGCTGCTATGAGGTCTCCCTGGAGCCCTCTCTTCTGCATACTGAATAACCCCAGCTCCCTCAGCCTGTTTACACACAAGAGGTGTTCCAGGCTGTGGTAGTTTTAGGCTGTGCTTGTGAATACAGCTTTTGTTTGCTTCCAGCTGGGCTGGGCTGGCAAAGTTAATGTTGGGGGGGAAAATTTCAACCCACCACACAGGCCCACAGTCATCTTATCTTCATTGTGTCCTCTGGACCTGCTCCATCAGGTCCATGTCCTTTCTGTGTTGAGGGCTCTGGAGCTACATCGGGTTTCTGCTCAGAGCTGTCAAGTGATTTGAAAGCCACCTGTATTTTGACAGAGGGACTGTATCAATGAAACAGTTTCCATTGTATAAAATTAATACTTTTTTTTCTTTGCCTTTCAGGGTATGATGATAGATGAAGCAGATGAATTTGTTGCTGGACCTCAGAATAAGATCAAGCGCCCTGGAGAGCTCAACACTCCAGCGTCTCTGAAGAGGAGGCGTAGCATGTCCCCCCTGCTGAGAAGGCCACAGTCACCAGTGGTCACCAATCATGTTGGGGGAAAGGGCCACCATCTGCTGCTGGATCCCCATCATATCTGAACCTCAAAGGTGGCCCAGCAAATAAAGGTACAGTGGTACAACAGCCACAAGTGGGAATAGCTGTGTTCAGGAAAACTTTGCTGCCAGAGCGGTCAGGCACTGGAACAGGCTGCCCAGGGAGGTGGTGGAGTCACCAGCCCTGGAGATGTACAAGAAACCTGTGGAAATGGCACTGTGGGACATGATTTAGTGGGTATGGTGGGCTTAGGTTAACAGCTGGACTTGGTGATCTTAGAGGTCTCATCCAACCAGAGCAATTCTGAGATTCTACTCAACCCTGGTGAGACCCCACCTGGAGTACTGCGTCCAGTTAGTATCATAGTATCAGTCAGGGTTGGAAGGGACCACAAGGATCATCTAGTTCCAACCCCCCTGCCATGGGCAGTTCTGGAGCCCCTATTACAAGAGGGATGTGGAGGTGCTGGAAGATGTCCAGAGAAGGGCCACGAGGATGAGCAGAGGGCTGGAGCTGCTCTGCTGTGAGGACAGACTGAGGGAGTTGGGGTTGTTCAGTCTGGAGAAGAGAAGGCTCCCAGGTGACCTCATTGTGGCCTTCCAGTATCTGAAGGGGGCTACAGGAAGGCTGGGGAGGGACTTCTCAGGATCTCAGGTAGTGATAGGACTAGGGGGAATGGAATGAAGCTGGAGGTGGGGAGGTTCAGGCTGGATGTGAGGAGGAAGTTCTTCCCCATGAGAGTGGTGAAGCCCTGGAATGGGTTGTCCAGGGAGGTGGTTGAGGCCCCATCCCGGGAGGTGGTTGAGGCCCCATCCCTGGAGGTGTTTAAGCCCAGGCTGGATGAGGCTCTGGGCAGCCTGATCGAGTGTGGGGTGTCCCTGCCCATGGGGTAGTTTTAGGCTGTGCTTGTAAATACAGCTTTTGTTTGCTTCCAGCTGGGCTGGTCTGGCAAAGTTAACGTTGGGGGGAAATTTCAACCCACCACACAGGCCCACAGTCATCTTCATTGTGTCCTCCCTCCATGGCAGGGAGGCTGGAACTAGATGATCCTTGTGGTCCCTTCCAACCCTGACTGATTCTATGAAATGTCCTAAAATTGTGCCAGGGGAGGTTTAAATTGGATATTAGGGAAAAAAATTGCTTCCCCCCTTTTCTTAAAGAAGCAGCTCTCTGTGATTTCTAAGCTGATTCAAAAGGGTCTGTGAGCATGTATGTATGGTTTGGTGTCACATAGGACTGTTTCCTTTGTCAGCCTAGGTAAACAGGCTGCTGCTGTAGGTTATGAAGTCTAGAATAAAACATATTAATGAGTTTGAACTACTTTAAAAAAAAACAACTGAAATTTTTCACCCTGATGGTTTGGAGGTAGCAAGGACTTCAAATCAGCTTTCAGTTCTCACTTGTGTCTTCTGTGGTGGGGAAGGAAAGTTAAAGTATGCTTTCACTTTGATTTTCTACAAAAAGCAGTTTTCTTACCCAACCTATTCGTAGAATCACAGAATGGTAGGAGTTGGATCTCCCTGGAGATCGAGTCAAACCCCCCTATCACAGCAGGATCACCTAGGGCAGGGCACACAGGAACACATCCAGGTGGGTCTGGAAAGTCTCCCCAGAAGGAGACTCCACAATCACTCTGGGCAGCCTGCTCCAGCATCCCCACAGCAAAGATGTTTTTCCTCATGTTGAGATGGAACCTCCTTGATTTGAGTTTGTATCCGTTGCCCTTTGTCCTCTCACAGGACAACACTGAAAAGAGCCTGGACCCTTCTTCCTGACACCCACCCTTCAGATATTTATAAACATTGATCAGATCCCCTCTCAGTCTTCTCTAGGCTAAACAGCCCCAAGTCTCTCAGCCTTCCCTCGTCAGACATATTCCGGTCTCTTCATCATCCTTGTAGCCTCTGTTGGACACTCTCTAGTATATCCCTGTCCTTCTTGACCTGGGGGAGTACTCCAGATGTGCTCAGGATATAGGACACAGTATAGGGGAAAGTGAACCTGCTTGGGGTGTTTTCAGCATCCTTGTAGCCCTATTGCAGCAAATGGAGTCAGAAGAAAACTCTGTTAGCTGGGCGTTAGGGAAGGAAGGAAGGGGAATGTCAGTTTACTTTAGAGGTCTTGACAGTGCAACAGGAATGTAGAAAATGGTGACTTCATGATAGTGATGTGAAATGATAACAGTCCAGAGGGGGAAGTCTTTCCTTGGTCACCTCAAAGGTTGAAGAAATGCCCTGGAGAGTTGTGCAGCAGTGTCAGGTCACTACACAATGCTTTAAACATGGAAGGATACAGAACTGCTGCCTTCTGGGGTTTTCATGCTGCAGCCATGCACCAGGAAGATACACTTGAGCCTGGAGAAGAGGAGGCTTGGGGAGACCTTATTGCTCTCTACAACTACTTGAAGGGAAGTTGTAGCCAGATGGGGTTGGTTTCTCCTCCCAGGCAACCAGCACCAGAACAAGAGGACACAGTCTCAAGCTGTGCCAGGGGAGGTTTAGGCTGTAGGCGAGGAGAAAGTTCTTCCCAGAAAGAGAGATTGGCCATTGGAATGTGCTGCCCAGGGAGGTAGTGGAGTCACCATCCCTGGAGATGTTCAAGAAAGGCTTGGATGTGGCACTTGGGGCCTTGGTTTAGTTAGTCATGAGGTGTTGGGTGATAAGTTGGACTTGATGATCTCTGAGGTCTTTACCTTATTGATTGTGTGATTCTATTCTAATCTGTAGATACCAACAACAGTATCGTCCAAGATGGCAATGGAGAGAAGAAAGCAGAAAACTGCCAGCCAGTGGAGAAGCAAATTGATGGCTTACCTGTGCAGATGGATCCTTCAGTTCCAGCTGCTGTGGGAGAGGATGAAACCTTACCCAATGACTTGGACTCTCTACCTGTTGAATTCAATTGCTTAAGTGAGGACGGCTTGGATCATAAACCTGCTGCCAACGCAGTACCTCGAGGAGCTCTAAATTACAACGCGGCTGGAGACGACCAAAAACGGGGATGGAGTCAACTTCTGAGTCTGTGCCAAACTCCTTTAAAATCACACCCATGATGTTGGAGGGGAGCAATGCTGACATCAAAATAAAAGTGATGAAAGAGGTTCGCAAGCCTGGAAGAAGTAAGTCTTGGCTTGGGGGTTTGAATTGGTGTATTAGAGATGGTGGTGCTAGAGAGAAGGCTTCTTGAAATGAGCTGTTTTCAATATGCCTGCAGCTTTGGGGGTAATTTGAGTGTGAGCAATGGAGGGGCAAGCAAACAAACAAAAGGCAGAAAAAGAGCCAGGTGAGTTGAAATTTAGACAGTGTTTAGGAAGGGATTCTCCCCCTCTACTCCGCTCTGATGAGACCCCACCTGGAGTGATGCATCGAGTTCTGGAGCCCCTAGGACAGGAAAGATCTGGAGGTGCTGGAAGGTGTCCAGAGAAGGGTCACGAGGATGAGCAGAGGGCTGGAGCACCTCTCCTATGAGGACAGACTGAGGGATTTGGGGCTGTTCAGTCTGGAGAAGAGAAGCCTCCGAGGAGACCTAATTGTGGCCTTCCAGGATCTGAAGGAGGCTACAAGAAAGCTGGGGAGGGACTTTTGAGGGTGTCAGGGAGTGGTAGGATTAGGGGGAATAGAAAAAAGCTAGAAATTGGTAGATTGAGATTGGATGTGAGGAAGAAGTTGTTCCCCATGAGGGTGGTGAGAGCCTGGCACAGGTTGCCCAGGGAGGTGGTGGAAGCCTCATCCCTGGAGGTTTTGAAGGCCAGGCTGGATGTGGCTGTGAGCAAGCTGCTGTAGTGTGAGATGTCTCTGTCAGGGGGCTGGAGCTGGCTGATCCTTGATGCCCCTTCCAACCCTGACAATTGTATGATTCTGTGATTCTAATCTGAGTGCCAAGTGGTATTGTTTGCCCTTGAAGACAGGTTGACTGCTGTAAGAGGTAGCCTCTGAAAGCACCTGTCAGAGGTTTTGGTTTTGTAGCCCTAGGAAGGTGTGATGATTGAATGGTACTAGACAGATCTCGCCTTGTGCTGCACTGCTCCTTGCATGTGCATGGGGTGCTTTGTGTCCATGAAAGCTTCCTTTGGAGGGCAAGGCTGTGTGCAGCTACAAGGATGCAGCCTGGAACGTGTTTGAAAGGGAATCTTAACATAATCATTATGAAGGAATTGTTGTTTATTGTCATTTTTACAAGACACTGATGTGAGTGATGGAATGCTGCTGTCAGGAAGCCCTTCAAGACCTGAAGACTAAACTTCTTTTTTCCTGTAGGGTTTGATAACTCCCCAAAACTTAATGTTGTGAGCCAAAGCAGCTTGTCTCCTCAGCTTTTGTTGAGTGTTTTGCCTGTGCTTGTACACAGGATCAAACCCAAAATGCTAACCAGAAACTCCAGCTCGTGTCTGTGCTGTAAGACTTGCCAGGGCCATAATCTTTCTTTTTTTCCCCCTAATGTAGTTTGTGTCCAAGTGAATTATTTCTACATATTAAACTGCTGCATATCTTTCTAACACACTATCAAGTGCCAGGAATTAGCATGATGGAGTATTCTGAACTCTTCTGATCTTGTATTGCTGTTCTGAAACTTAACATTTCCTTGAGGCAGACTGGAGAAGAGAAGACTCCAAGGGGACCTTAAAGCTGCCTTCCAACACCTGAGGGGAAGCTGCAGGAAGGCTGGAGAGAGACTCTTTACAAGAG
Source organism: Picus viridis (assembly GCA_033816785.1). Lineage (NCBI taxonomy): Eukaryota > Metazoa > Chordata > Aves > Piciformes > Picidae > Picus > Picus viridis. The sequence goes on from CM066580.1 coordinate 4,162,374, forward strand.
TGGATAGGACAAGGGGAAATGTATTTCAATTGAAGGAGAATAGATTTAGGTTGGATTGTAAGAAGATCCTCCTCAGTAGGAGGGTGGGAAGACTCTGGAATGGATTTTCCAGAGAGGTTGTGGATGCACCCTCCCAGGAGATGTTCAAGGCCAGGATGGATGGGGCCTTGAGTAACCAGGGCTAGTTGAGAGGTGTCCCTGCCCATGGCAGAGAGGTTGAGTTAGATGATCTCCAGCCTAGGCCATTTTATGATAAGCCAGTCCTATTTAATTGTGCTCACGCTGAATGCTGATAATTTGTCTTTCCAGGAGAAATGACAGCTGTAGGTTAAAGCAGGGCTTGCTGGTCCTGTGTGCATATTAACTGCTAATCACAGAATGTTAGGGCATTGTGTTCATTCAGACAATGTGCCCTTGTGGCCAAGAAGGCCAGTGGGATCCTGGGGTGCATTAAAAAGCGTGTGTCTAGCAGATTGAGGGAGGGAGGTTCGCTTACCTCTCTACTCTGCCCTAGTGAGACCTCACCTGGAATATTGCCTCCAGTTCTGGGCTCCCCAGTTCAAGAGGGACAAGGATCTGCTGGAGAGAGTCCAAGGGAGGGCTGCAAGGATGATGAAGGGATGGGAGCGCTGCCTGACTGGGAGAGGCTGAGAGGCTGGGGCTGTGAAGTGTGGAGAGGAGAAGACAGAGTGGGGATCTGATCAATGTCTGTCCATATCTGAGGGCTGGGTGTCAGGAAGGAAGGGACAGGGACAGCTGCTGCTCAGTTGCACCCTGTGATAGGACAAGGGGCAATGGATATAAACTGCAGCACAAGAAGTTCCACCTCAACATCAGGAAGAACTTCTTTACTATAAGGGTCCCAGAGCCCTGGAGCAGGCTGCCCAGAGGGGTTGTGGAGTCTCCTTTGGAGACTTTCCAGCCCCATCTGGATGTGTTCCCGTGTGACTTGCGCTGGATTCTATGGCCCTGCTCTGTTAGGGGGTTGAACCTGATGATCTCCAGAGGTCCCTTCCAACCCCTAACGACCCTGGGAGCCTGAGATAAGAGGCTTTTCCACCTAGCCTTTAATTTCTGAGATGTTTCTGGCTGTGCTGGTCTTAGAGAGAACTTAGTTCTTCGGTGCCATGTGAACCCCGGATCACCAGTGTCTGTCACTTGAAATTATCGGCGAGACCTGCTTTCTGTGCACACAGGTGTTGAAACTGGGCTTGGGTTTTTGGCTGTTCAGATTGATTGAAAATGTCATTTGCAAGACTTGTTTGGTTTTGGGTTTTTTTTTTTTAGAAGTACATGAATTCTTCCCTTACTGTTTCCTTTCCTTATTTTTTAGATTATGACAAAATTTTCTCTCTCCTTGAGGAGGTGCAAGGACCCATGGAAATTCAGAAGTATTTCATTGAATTTGCTATCAAGGAAGCAGCAAGGTTTGTGTAGATGGAAATGGCTTGGGAGTCAGAAATTAGATTCTAATTTAGGTCCTGGTAGTAAATCATAAACTTCCCCAGTACTGATACTTTTCTGCTGTACTTTTTGATACAGTTCAATTGGTATAGTTGCTTCAGTGGTCAAACTACCATTATCTTTTTATGGAGTCATTGGTCTTTGCTTAAAGCTTAAATGTGAAACAGTGATGGGTGCCCCGAGTCTGGGGAGGTGGGTGGCCGCTTGCAGACCCAGCCCCGAGTCTGGGGAGGTGGGTGGCCGCTTGCAGACCCAGCCCCGAGTTCGGGGAGGTGGGTGGCCGCTTGCAGACCCAGCCCCGAGTCTGGGGGGTGGGTGGCCGCTTGCAGACCCAGCCCCGAGTCTGAGGAGGTGGGTGGCCGCTTGTAGACCCAGCCCCGAGTCTGGGGAGGTGGGTGGCCGCTTGCAGACCCAGCCCCGAGCCTGGGGAGGTGGGTGGCTAACTACTCAAATTTTGGGGTGGCCTTTAAGGGATTGTTATTAAAAACCAACCCAAATTTTGGGTAGATTGGAAGAGAGTGGCTGTGTCGAATTTTCTAGCCATTCTGGTACCAGAAATAAAGCACAGCTCTTCCATACTGGAAAGAGAGCCTCTGGTGATGTGACTTGTCATGGCCAAAGAGTCATTGGTTGTTAAATTGCATTAAGAAGGATATTGAGACACTTGAATGTGTCCAGAGAAGGGCAATGAGGCTGGGGAGAGGTCTGGAGCACAGCCCTGTGAGGAGAGGCTGAGGGAGCTGGGGTTGCTTAGCCTGGAGAAGAGGAGGCTCAGGGGAGACCTTCTTGCTCTCTACAACTCCCTGAAGGGAGGTTGTAGCCAGGTGGGAGTTGGTCTCTTCTCCCAGGCAAGCAGCACCAGAACGAGAGGACACAGTTTCAAGCTGTGCCAGGGGAGGTTTAGGCTGGATGTTAGGAGAAAGCTCTTCCCAGAAAGAGAGCTTGGCCATTGGAATGTGCTGACCAGGGAGGTGGTGGAGTCACCGTGGAGGTATTCAAGAGGGGATTGGATGTGGCACTTGGAGCCATGGTTTAGTTAGTCATGAGGTGTTGGGTGACAGGTTGGACCTGATGATCTCCGAGGTCTTTTCCAACCTTATTGAGTGTATGAAAAATAACAACCTAACCTTGCTTTCCCTTTCTTTCCTCCTTAGGTTTAAAAAACGGGTCTTAATACAACACTTAGAGCGAATACTAGAGGAGCTAGAGTTCAGCAGCCTCCCCAACAGAGTTAACCATGTCAACAGCAGATAATAATGTACCAGCCAGACGAATATGGACCAGGAATGAGTTTGCTGTGCCACAGAAGAGTGGAAGAGGATGTGGCTGCCTCCCCCACCACCTTGGCAGCCAAGTGATTTTACTGTCACAGTCTGAGAAGAAGCAACGGAGCTTTAACTTTAAGAACCTCTATCGGCAGAAGCTGGGCTATAACCTAAAGGATTTGCTATGAAAGGTGTGGCTCTTTTCCTGTGGAGGGTGCTATTTGCTCAACAGGCTGAAGAGAGAGAGAGAGAGAGAGAGAGAGAGAGAAAAGAGAAATAAGCATTGCTGCCCCTCCTGCATGGTGATGAGAATTTTACTCGTTTGAACGCTGTCCTTAGACGTTTATGTGCTGTAGGCAGCAGGTTGCACTAAAATGGGGCACTGTCGAATGCACACGCTGTCTGCATCGTGGAAAAGAGAGAGAGAGAGAGAGAGAGAGAGACAGACAGACAGCCCCCAAACCAATAAAATGATTTTTTAAAAAAAGAAATAAATAAAAATAAAAACCAACCCTCCCAGAAACACCTGCACTTGGTAAAATTGCATGTTGCCACCACAGAGACAAGGGTGTCTTGTTCCCGAGAACTGCTAGCCATGCCTTTGTAAACTTGAGATTGAGGGTAGCTTGAGATAAAGAAACTGCTATTGTGTTAATGAAAGCTACAGACAGCCCTGTGACTGTTACCCACCTGATGGTCACTAAACAATCTACCTCAGACTCTCTTCTGTTTTGTCTGCAGACATTATGAAAGTGCACCTGAGGCTTCCCAGGTCCCCGACTTCAGTTCTCTTTCATCCTGTGAGGAGGACGGAGATTCTTCAGGTGGCCTTGGCACACGCTGTGCTTTGGGAGCACTAAAAGGAAAATGCTTTTAAAAACAAAACAAAACAAAACAAAAACCCCAAACCCCACCACCACAACAAAACAAAAACAAAACACACACAAAAAAACCCCACCCCAGTCCCAACACCAACCCTGTATTTTAAAGCAAATGTTCATACGAAAGAGATTATTTTCGACAGTATTGTTACCAGATCGCTAATTTGATATTTTTAACTGTATAAAAAAAAAAAAAAAGAAAGAAAAATTTTTTTTTTTTTTTTTTTTTTTTTTTTTGGAACATATGTGTGTATATATATATATATATTAAAAAAAAAAAGGAAATAAATAAACCCTTTTATTAATTTTTAAGGAGTGCCAATCCGAGGAGTCTGTAGCGGACAGCGCTGAGTTCCTCCCAGGTGTTGGTTCCCGGCGAGGTTGCTCCGTAGTTTTCCTGTTTAAAACCAGGGAGCTAGTGGAGCTCTGCTGCAGCTGAACCTGATCTGCATTACCCTCAAAGGCTCCTTGTGGGGGGAGCTGCAGGATGTGGGTTTGCACCCTGGAGCACCTGCCCCAGCGCTCAGCTCTGTGCACCCCGTGCAGGCGGTTTTACTCACTAAGTTCCAGCCACTAAGTTCCAGGTTACCAGACCTTGCCTGAGCTGGTATCTTGCCATCTTGTTCCTCTTCCTATGTTGTCCAAAAGTGATATTCTGTATCACAAAACATTACAAAGAAGACTGAAGCACCTGTATGTCATACTTTGTTGGGTTAAAGCAGTACCCATATTGTGCCAGGGGTGAGCAGCTCTAGGGACTATTGTGTGTTCTCAGTTGTTCATGCATAACCTCCTCTGATCCTTTCACAGCTTGCTTTTAAAGACAGCTTGAAGTTGTGCTCGTGGCAACTAGCTCTTTACCTCTCATCTCCTAGGGATTCTGGTGGACTAGCCAGCACAAGAAAGGCAGGGAAGCAGAGTTTAGGTGGCAAGCCTGTGGTTCTGGCTTTGCTGGGACTTTTAGTAGTAGCCAGCTTGTGAGGCATCTTTTCCATCTGGTCTGAAGCAGTGGCCTTGTCTCTGTGGAAAATGTGGTTTGACCATTGGAATTGCACCAGTGACATTCCAGAAGGAAATGAAATCCATCGCCAGCAAACCTCTTGTGACAGCATGACACAAATGAAGTGACACAGGGCAAGATGTTACTATAAGTGTGTCCCAGTTCTTCTCTCAGAAGTAACTTCTTTACTCATCCCTACAGTGGAGCATCTTTTAACCACCCTCCCCAGAAACACCTTGGAATGATACAATCACTCCTTCCAAATCATTGTGGAAGCTGCCACGTTGGACTCCTAAATGGGAATTTATTGGCAGGAGGTCAGATCCATTGTACTTCACCTTGTTTTGAAAGGGCCTGGTTGCATGCCTTGAGTTGCATATAATAGATTGTTTCTGAAACAGTAGGTGGCTAAGAGGAGTCAACTCTTCTCTGTCTGGTTAATGGCTGTTTAATTCTCTTCTCTGGCTCCAGAGACACTCACTTCTGTGTCTGAGCAGGGGCTGAGTTTTTAACTAGTGACCTTGTCAGTATGGAAACCTGCTCTTGTGATGTGAAGCAGCTGGCTGCCAAATTAGCTACAGGAAGCTGGTGACTTTCATTCACTTTTTGGGAATCTTGTACCCCAGAAATGACAAAATAGTCCTTTCAAGTGCAAGCAGTGAGAATTTTCCCTTTCCTCACCATTCTATTATCTGAATAAATTGAATTTGGATCAGAATATTAGAGGGGAAGAAGCCTTATAGTGGACTAGAAATGAATCTTCCTAAGAAGAACTGAAGATGTACCATCCTTCCAGGCTGTTGTCAGTGAAGAGATGATGAAGAAAAGGGAGTAACAGTCATCCATCCAAGTGTGTGCACAGCCCCTGTGTTCCAAGTGGAGCACAAAATGACTATTGCTTGCTTAGGAAACAGTGAATCACAGAGTCAGTTGGAAAAGACCTCCAAGATCATCAAGTCCAGCCATCAACCCACCACCACCATGTCCTCATGTTTCTTGAACAGCTCCAGGAAGGCTCCTTGACTGTGGAGAACCTTCACAGAGAGAGCTCACTGCAAGACAAACAGCCGTGGTGGGTGTGAGTGGAGCCTACATGGAACAAGTCCAGCCACGAGTGCTGAGTGGCTCAAGTCACTTGGCCTGCAGCTGGGGCAGTCAGGAGTGGTTCTGCTAGTGTCCAGCTTCACCTTTTCTAGGCAGAGACCACAGCCCCAGAAGCAACAGCTGTGTGAGTGAGAGCATGTCTAGTGTGTGTGAGAGGTGAGCCTCTGGATCCAGCCTTCCTCACCAAGGGCTCAGGAGACAACATGGCTCCACACATACATGTGGCTGTGTGGATGGACTCTGGAAAGCTGTACATGCTTTGCTCAGACTTTTGAGCCCTCGTTCAAGGTTGAGACAGTGCAGCAAAGCTCAAGTTGGGATGTTAGAAAGTGGAGAAGAAAGTGCAGCTTGCTGTGTTTCCTGTAGGAGCATTGCTTCATCTAAATCACAGAAACATAGAATGGCTTGAGTTGGGGGGACCTTAAAGACCATCTAGTTCCAACCCCCCTGCCATGGGCAGGGACACCTTCCACTGGACCAGGTTGCTCATCCATTGAGTGCTGATCTTCTGCCAGGGATAGAAGGGTTGGATACCTGTGTGTATTCTGCTTCCATTTCCTGATCCTCTTTTAGTTGGGCATCTCTGTTGCTCATTACATCATTTCCTCCCCACACACCTTGTAAACACCAAGGACCCTTCTTCTTTCCTAAAGTCAGCCCAGAGCCATGCAGCTCCCCAGCCACTGATGGCAGAGGGCTGCTGGGTGCTGCTGTTCCCAGTCTGCATGTGCTGTGTTTGTAGTGGGCCAGTATATTCTTACTCAGGTGTAGCCAGCATCAGAAAGCAGTGGTCTGGTCATCTTCAAAAGCAAAACCCACAGGGACTGCTGCTGTTAGCACAGTGACTGCTTGACTTTGCAGTGGTCAGGCAATTGTATGTCCCCCTTCACAGGAAACTGTAAAAGGAAACCCTCAACAACTACTTCCCCCCCCTCCTTCTTTTTCTGCTTTTCTTCTGGTCATTTTCTCCAGGTTCTGCCTCTAAACTGGCTAGGATGTTGAGTTTGCTTCCTTTTGTTCTGTTCCTGAGTGTCTACTAAGAAACTTCTGATGGGGGAAAAGCAGGAATGGAAACGAGGTGGTTAACAAACGGTTAAAATACCACCTGCGAAGCTAAAGCAGCAGCATGGCAACATCACACCTTGAGCCAATGGACTCTGGAGCACTTGTCTGGAGGAGTATGCAACCTAGTTAAGTTGAAAGCAAGGCCAGAAACCCTTCAAATCTGGCAGAAAGGAGGCTTGGCAGAGACCTCAAGGGAGGATGTTAGTCACTGGATTTCAAAGGAGCTGCTGCTTTCAGGTCTGCAAAACCAAGCTGAACTCTGCCTTCAGTGGAAAAGGAAGAAACTGGAGAAGAAGAATGCCTTGGGATTTAGCAAAAAAAGCTTGTGGCCTGCAGGAATAGTTCAGCTGTGCTTCTAAATCTGAGTCTTGTGATTGTTTCAGGGAGGGAAGCCTAAACCAAACAGACTGGACTTGCCTGATTTTCTCCATTCCAGGTCAGCTGCAACCTGGCATCTTGTTTCATCTTTGCAAGTAGACTGTTGGCTTGGCTTTAGCATTGCTTTTTGTTCTCTTGTTCTGCACTGTCAGTGTTTGTGCCTTGGTAATGGCTAGAGCAGTTCAGTGGGACCCCTGTTGTTGTCCATGGGGCAGGGAGCACAGGTAGGGACCCTGGGTAGGAAAAGCAGCCTGCATTTGCATGCTGTGGAAGCTGCTTCAGCTTTGTCTGTTCTGCTGCAGAGCCTTCATTTTGGAAGTCTGAGTGGTGCTTGTGAGGGCTGCTAGTGCCAATCTGGTAACTTCAGCAGCTGATTACTCAGAGCTGTTCAGAAGAGTGTGCCAAGGAGGGAGCTGAGCTATTGGTACAGGCTTGTGCTAAACTCACCAGAGGGTATTTTCACACGCAGTGGAAGAACACAGCTGCATCTGCCTTCCCTGAGGGGACAGCCAGGAGTGATGACTGCTGGTACCCTGTTAAAAAGCCCACAAACCAGAACCACCCTTTAACCAAGAGCTGGGAAGCTATCAAAGAACCTGCCTGTTTCTGAAGCTTGGGATGAAGCTCATAAAACAATTTATGGTGAAGCCCAAAAGAATAGTTTGGCCTGCGAAAGGCAGTGGAATGGAAACCCTCCTGTCAGGACTTTTTCCTGGAGATTTATTTGGGCTTTTTTTGAGAGCTTGGGAAGTTTCATCTTCACATCTGCAGCTGCAATGGGAATTTCACAGCTATTTTCCAGTCCTGGATCAGGTCCAACAGCAGTGGAAGTAGCCAGGTCCTTGGCTTTTCTATATGCTTGCTGTCATCTCCATCACTGTCACTCCTCTAATGCAAGCAGTCTTGCATAATGCCCCTTAAAATATTGGGCACCTCTGGCAATTTGCTGTGTCCCAGAGCTCCTCTCACTCCTGCTGAGCAGCTGGTAAGGACAGAGGGCTGTTTGGGAAGCATCCTCATGGCGTGTGCCCCTTGTAAAACCCTTCCAGCCTCACAAGGTGGTGGAACGGGAGAAGAGGTTTATAAAGCACATTGGTGGTCAGCAGGGTAAAGCTCTGACTTGCATGGTCAGGCTGCTGCTCATCCTTTTAGAATCCCAGAACTGTTTTGGTTGGAAAAGACCTCCAAGGTCATTGAGTTCGTCCTCTCTGAAGCAGGTGCATATTTCAATGGTACATTTAATTTACAACTGTTTTGTATGCTGGATAGCTCAAGGGTATGGAGCTGAAAGACTTCAGGCTGCCCAGGGAGGTGGTGGAGCCTCTGTCCCTGGAGGTGTTTGGTGAAAGTGTGGCCATTGGCACTTTGGGACATGGTTTAGTGGCCATGGTGGTGTTGGGTTGACATTTGGGCCTGATGACCTTAGAGGCCTTTTCCAACCAAATCAGTGCTGTGATTTATTTTGCAGCTGTGACCCAGCTGCTTGTACAGAGGTGGCTCTTGCAGAGAAGGATGCTGTTGTGTGCCCAGGTTTTTGGCTCTGGAGCCATCCTAGGTCTTGGAGGTGTGATGATAGGCAGCTGGAGCTGGGGTTTTGCTGGATTTGTGGCTGTGTTCTTTCTTGTGGTGGTAGTAGTCATAGATTGATAGAATGGTTTGGTTTGGAAGGGACCTTAGGTATCATCCAGTTCCAACCCCTGCCATGGGCAGGGACACCTCCCACCAGCCCAGGTTGCTCAAGGCCTCATCCAAGTTGGCCTTGAACACCTCCGTGGAGGGGACCGTCCACAACCTCCCTGGGCAACCTGGGCCAGTGTCTCCCCACCCTCACTCTATTCTTCCTTATCTCCAGTCTCAATCTCCTCTCTTCCAGCTCAAAGCCTTTGTCCCTCATCCTGTCACTCCCAGCCCTTGCAGAGCCTTCTCTTCTACTAGCCCAAACTCCTTCACCCTGTTCCCATGAGGAAGATGCCCCAGCCCTCTGCTCATCTTCGTGGCCTCCTCTGGACCCACTCCAGCAGTACTGTGATCAGTGCCTGCCTGGGCACAACTTTTAAAGCCCGAGAAGCTGGCAATCTGGTTGGGGTTTCACCACAAACAGCTGAAGGTGGTTTAAATGGTCTCCACTGCTGCAGTAGCTGCCTGATCTCTTGGTAGCAGGTACCTCAGGATTCCAGGGTGCTTTCATGAGCGGGACAAATAGAAATGAGCCCACTCCCCCCAGCCTAAAGAGTGATTACAAAAGAGGGGGAAAAGAAGGCATTTTGTTGATTGCAGGTGAGGATAATGCAGCTACTCGACCAACAGCCCAGCCGTGGGAAGCTAGGACTGGCTCTTGGAGCTGTTTTCCAGTCCATATCAACCCCTTGATGCACAGCTGGCACACAGAACTTCACTTCTGTGGCTGAAGTGACTGATGGGCGGGGGGAGCAGCCTGCATCCCACTGGCTGGCAGAACTCACAAATAAGGTTGTTCCACTTCATCTGCACTTGGTTTGTCTCTCTTCCAAAATAACCATCTCCAGCCCTTTCTAGGGATGCTAATTAAAGTCTTGTGGTGCTCCTCAGAGGGAGTCTTGAAAGAGGGCTGGAGGGACTTACCCAAGGTCAGATAGTGTGTCACTAGCAGAGGTGATTATCAAATCCATGCCCTCATTTGGCCTTGTGCATGGAATTGTTTTCCTGCTGCTGAAAATCCCACCACAGCACGACACCCGGGCTGCTGAGCTCTTGTGCCTCTCCGTGTGCTGCTCCCTGTGCTCTCTGGCTTGCCAGCCTGGGTCTGGCGTGGGGCAGACTCCCTGGGGCCAGCTTCCACACAGAGGTGGCTGAAGTGGGGTTCCTTTTGCTGGAATGGGGTTGGGAAAACGCAGGAGCTTGGAAAGAGGCAGGAGGGAAGGCTGTAGAGAAGCTGCCAAATCCCATGGGCGCTTGTGGTGTCGCTGCCTCTCCTTCACATTGCGGCCTCACAGCTTGGAAGGGGCCCTCAGAGGTCATCTTGTACAACCCCCCTGCAGTCAGCAGGGATATCCAAAGCTAAATCAGGGTTGCTCAGGGCCCCATCAAGTTTGACCTTGAATGCCTCCAGGGATGGGGCTCCGACCACCTCTCTGGGTGGACTGTTAAAATCCCAAGTTGTAATATCATAGAATTGTCAGGGTTGGACGGAACCTCGAGGATCAGCCAGTTCCAGTCCCCCTGCCGTGGCCAGGGACACCTCACACTACAGCAGGTTGCTCACAGCCACAGCCAGCCTGGCTGCAAACACCTCCAGGCAGGAGGCTTCCACCACCTCCCTGGGCAACCTGTGCCAGTCTCTCACCACCCTCATGGGGAACAACTTATTCCTTAGATCCAATCTCAATCTACCCATTTCTAATTTTGCTCCATTCCCCCCAATCCTATCACTCCCTGACACCCTCAAAAGTCCCTCCCCAGCTTTCTTGGAGCCCCTTCAGATACTGGAAGGCCACAATCAGGTCTCCTCAGAGCCTCCTCTTCTCCACACTGACAGCCCCAACTCAGTCTGTCCTCATAGCAGAGGAGCTCCAGCCCTCTGCTCATCCTCGTGGCCCTTCTCTGGACACCTTCCAGCACCTCCAGATCCTTCCTGGCACAGAGGCTCCAGAACTGGACACAGAGCTCCAGCTGTGGTCTCAGCAGAGTGGAGCAGAGGGGGAGAATCCCCTCCCTGGCCCTGCTGGCCACACTTCTCTTGCTGCAGCCCAGGCTGTGCTTGGCTCTCTGGGCTGCAAGTGCTCCCTGCTGGCTCCTGTTGAGCTTCTCATCCCCTAGCACCCCCAAGGCCTTTTCTGCAGGGCTGCTCTCAAACTAGTTGCTGCCCAGCCTATATTGGTGCTTGGGGTTGCCTGACCCAGATGTCCTGGCTTCTGAGCCGACCTGCTCCAGCTCTCTCTGCCTTCCCCAGCCCTGGGGCGGGGGGGGTGTACTTCAAACTCCACCGGCACCCCCTGGACCCAGGGCTCTGCGCACAAGCAGCAGGCTCTGGAAGCTGCTCTCCATAATGCTCATTCGTGGGAGAGGAGGCGGGGTGGGGGTGGGGAGCGCTGATCTTTGGAAGAGGTCGGTGTGAGTGCGTGGTGCTCAGCAGATGCTCCGGCAGCACCGCAGCTGTGTGGCCCCGGCTGGGCTGGCTTGCAGGCAGGGCAGGGTAAGGCAGGGCAGGGTAGGGCAGGCCGGGGCTGGACGTGGCGGCCGGGAGGTGCCGGTGAGGCTGCTCACAGCTGCCGCTGCGGCCAGCCCCGCGGCTTCGGCGGGTGAAACGAGGCGAGATGGGCTCCTGGGAACCGGCAGAGAATTCCCCGAGGACAGGCAGTTGCTGCTGAGTCACGGCCCGAGCTGCGGTGGGAAACTGGTGCTGGGTAATAAGGATGAGCGGCGGCGCTTTCCAGAAGCGCACACGGCAGGGCCTCGGGGCGGGGCTCTGACCTCGTGGGGCAGCTGAAAGCTCTTTTTTTGTCTGCATTCCAGGTGGCCAAGTCCTGCCTTCCTGCGGGTGTCAGCAGAGAAGGGTGTAAGGACAGCGTCTGCCTTGCATCCTGCACTCGCTTCCCTTCCCCCTCACCTCCCTCCCGCCTTCCTCCTCCCTCCCTCCTTCCTCCTCCCTCCCTCCTTCCTCCTCCCTCCCTCCTTCCTCTCCTTCCTCTTCTCCCTCCCTCCCCCCACTCCTCCCTCCCTCCCTTCTCCCTCCCTTCTCCCTCCCTTCTCCCTCCCTTCTCCCTCCCTTCTCCCTCCTTTCTTCCTCCCTTCTCCCTCACCTCCCTCCCTCCCTTCTCCGCATAGCCTGTGTACTTGTGCTGTTGAGGCAAGGAGGGGCTGTAAGAGCAAGGAAAGGAATGGGACTGCTCTGCTCACAACAGGAAACCTGCAAGAGCTTGAAACTGCCATAGAATAATGAAGTGACCTTAGACACCATCTAGTTCCAACCTCCCTGCCATGGTAGGGACACCTCCCACCAGCCCAGGTTACTCAAGGTCTCATCCAGCCTGGCTTTGAACATCTCCAGGGAGGGGACATCCACAACCCCCTGGGCAACCTGTGCCAGTATCTCCCCACCCTCACTTCCTAATCTCCAGTCTCAATCTCCCCTCTCCCAGCTCAAAGCCATTGCCCCTGGTCCTGTTGCTACAATCCCTTGTCAAAAGTCTCTCCTGAAAGCATCAGTGAAAGCCTTGCCCTGATCACCCTCAGGCAGATGTGTGGATGAGGAGCTCCTTGGAAAGGTGGAAACCTGCACCAAGATGGTGTCCTGGGGAAGGCCTGCCCGTAGGAGGGCCTGCCCAACTGGCTCCTCTGAAGCTGTTTTAGATGCAAGTGTCTTGTTTTGTGCACTTCTGTGTCCCAGACAAGGAAGGAAATCACTGCTTCAGCATCTGCTGCGTGCTCCAGGAGCTCCTCCCACCTCGGGCCTGCAGCAGAGACTTCCTGGGGACAGGGGATGGATGCTGGAGCAGCCTGGGCCTTGGAGGACGTCAGCACTGGCCTTGCATGGCTGGCCCAGAAGTGCTTGAAAATATACCTTGGGGAGGAGGGGGAAGGGTTCTCTTTAGTTATGTTTTTCTTTCTTTCTCTTTTGTTCATTTTCTTTTTATTTTCTTTTCCCTTCTTCCCTCTCTTCCGTCTTCTTCCCTTCTCCCCCTTCTCCCTCTCCTCCCTCTCCTTCCTCTCCTTCCCTTCTCCCTCTCCTCCCTCTCCTTCCCTTCTCCCTCTCCTCCCTCTCCTTCCCTTCTCCCTCTCCTCCCTCTCCTTCCCTTCTCCCTCTCCTCCCTCTCCTTCCCTTCTCCCTCTCCTCCCTCTCCTTCCCTTCTCCCTCTCCCCTCCTTCCTTCCCCCTCTCCTCCCTCTCCCTCTCCTTCTCCTCCCTCTCCTCCCTCTCCTTCCCTTCCTCCCTCCCTCTCCTCCCTCTCCTTCCCTTCCCCCTCTCCTTCCCTTCCCCCTCCCTCTCCTTCCCTTCCCCCTCTCTCTCCCTTTCCCCTTTCCTTCCCTTCCCCCTCTCCTTCCCTTCTCCTTCCCTTCCCTCCTTCCCTTCCCCCTCTCCTTCCCTCCTCCCTCTCCTTCCCTCCTCCCTCTCCTCCCTCTCCTCCCTTCTCCCTCTCCTCCCTCTCCTTCCCTCCTCCCTCTTTCTCCTTTTTCCCTCTCCTTCCCTTCATTTTTTTTTCCATTTCCTTTTTTCCTTCCCCTCCTTCACTTCAAATCCAGAGTGAATTTCTCCTGCAGCCCAGCACGCCTCTGGTTCAGCCGGGACCAGCCCAGGCACGGAGGGCGCTGCCAGCCCTGGGTGCTCAGCCTGGCAGCCAGGGATATGAACCTGGAGTAAGCAGCTGTGTCTATCTGTGCGGGGGTCGGTGGGTTCCCCAGGACCACCAGCAGGGGATGAGCCCAGGGGTCTGATAAGCCAAATGTCACCTTTTCATTGTCCCTCCCCCCCCCCCTTCCCACCCCCTTCTTTCCATTTAAAACGGCCTGGTGAGCCCTGACACTGCACAGCCTGGGCCCCTGCCAGAGATCCCTGGGGCTTCTGTTCCTGCTCACGCTGCCAGGCTCCTGCCTGCCTCGCTGCTCCATGAACTCCCTTTGCCTTTCTTGGCTGGAAAAAGGATTAAGTTAGCAGGATGGGAAAATTAATTAGCTGCCATTTTAAGGATGGAGCTTTCCTTGCAGCCCAAAGTGTTTTGAAATGCCATTGTAGCACTGAGACCAACCTGGGGCTGATTAAAAAGCCTTTTACCTGCTGGAATACCAGATTTATTTCCACTCTGCTTCTCCCCCAGGGTGATTACTGCTCAAGGTGAACCTCAAGGCCAAATCAGAGGAGTCACTGCTGGTGCTGGCTGTGGAGAGCTGGTACCAAAGGTTTGGGGTTTTTTTTCCTGCTTGTTTAACATTCAAAATAGCCTTTCTTTGCCCTTCCCCTCTGCATGGGCAACCTGCCAGCTCAGCACAAGGCACTGACTGGGACAGCAGGGAGCTGCAAAGCCAGCTGCAGCTTCCCTGCCCTGCTGAACCTGGGGGCCACAGGACAGGATGGGGGTGGGGGGCAGGCTGTGGCCCCTGGTGCTGCAGGGTGAGCCTCAGCCTTTCCAAACTGGCTGGTGGAAAATTTCTGCCTTTTGGTGCAGGTGACTTCCAAAAGGAGCAGAAATGATGCCACTCCCAGGGAACTGCAGGGGCTGTGTCCAGCTGGAGGATGTCCCCATAGCTAATGAGCTGGCTGAAGGTGTTGGAGACAGAGAAGGGCAGTTCTGCTGCAGAGTGGTGAAGGGCAAGGGAACTCACAGTGTGGGGAGTGACCAGGAAGCCAAAAATCGTTTTCAGGTTAGCAGGTAATGGCCATCCCCTGCTTTCTCCAGGCAAGGGGCTGCTTTGATGCTCCAGAGCACTGGGAAGGGGCCATGAGCCACCAGCTTTCCCAAGAAAGCTTTCCCAAGACAGCTGGAGCAGCAGCCTGCACAGTGGCCTCACCCTTCCCATTTCTGGGTTTCACAACTGCACTTTGCTGTCCTGCACTGCAGCGATGGCTCCAGCAGGCTCTGTCTGCTGACAGAGCAGAATCTCTGGATTCTGGGATCTCTGGATTCTGGGATTTCTGGATTCTGAGAGGGGAAGCACAGAATCATACAAGTGCTGAGGTTGGAAGAGACCCTTGAGGTCATCAAGTCCAACCACTCAACTAGAGCTTCAACAAGACCAAGCGCAGGGTCCTGCAGCTGGGTCGAGGCAATCCCAGGCACAAATCCAGGCTGGGCAGGGACTGGCTGGAGAGCAGCCCTGAGGAGAGAGACTTGGGAGTGCTGGGGGAGGAGAAGCTCAACAGGAGCTCTCAATGTGCACTTGCAGCCTGAAAGCCAATCAGATCCTGGGCTGCAGCAGGAGAAGTGTGGCCAGCAGGGCAAGGGAGGGGATTCTCCCTCTCTGCTCAGCTCTGGTGAGACCCCACCTGGAGTACTGCCTCCAGTTCTGGAGCCCCTATTACAAGAGGGATCTGGAGGTGCTGGAAGGTGTCCAGAGAAGGGCCACGAGGACGAGCAGAGGGCTGGAGCACCTCTCCTGTGAGGACAGACTGAAGGAGATGGGGCTGTTCAGTCTGGAGAAGAGAAGGCTCCCAGGTGACCTCATTGTGGCCTTCCAGGATCTGAAGGGGGCTACAAGAAGGCTGGGGAGGGACTTCTCAGGATCTCAGGTAGTGATAGGACTAGGGGGAATGGAATGAAGCTGGAGGTGGGGAGATTCAGGCTGGAGGTGAGGAGGAAGTTCTTCCCCATGAGAGTGGTGAAGCCCTGGAATGGGTTGTCCAGGGAGGTGGTTGAGGCCCCGTCCCTGGAGGTGTTTAAGCCCAGGCTGGATGAGGCTCTGGCCAGCCTGATCTAGTGTGAGGTGTCCCTGCCCATGGCAGCGGGGTTGGAACTAGATGATCCTTGTGGTCCCTTCCAACCCTGACTGATTCTATGATTCTGTGCTGCCACTGCCACTAAACCACATCCCTGAGCACCACACCCATCAATCTTTTAAATCCCTCCAGGGATGGTGGGTCCACCACCCAAAGACACAGAGCTCCTCTGCAGCTGTTAGGTGTGTGTGCTCAGAAGCGATTTTCACAAGCAGGGCTACAGTTCAGCCCTCACTGAGCTCTCCAGGAAAAGATTTCTGCCAGCTGCATTTCCACCCCAGCCCCTGCTATGGAGAGGGCAGCGATGGTGAACCCCCTGCCCAAGCTGTGGTCCTCATCTCCTCAGCAGGTGAGGGTCTAAACGACCCTTGCCCTCCTCAGCTTTAAGCAGACAAAATTCACTCACAGAATGATGGGGGTTAGAAGGGACCTCTGAAGACTGAGTCCAACCCCACTGCCAGAGCAGGATCACCTAAAGTAGGTCACGCAGGAACATGTCCAGGCAAGCCCTGAAAGTCTTCAGAGATGGAGAGTCCACCATCTCTCGGGGCAGCCTGCTCCTGTGCTACTGTGCTATGCCACCCTTGAACTAGAGAAGTTCCTCCTTGTGTTTAGATGGAACTTCCCATGTTCCAGTTTATGCTCACTGCCTCTTGTCCTGTCACTGGGAACCACTGAGAAGAGCCTGCCCCCATCCTCCTGACACCCACTCCTTAGATATTTGTCAGCATTGATGAGATCCCCTCAGCCTCCTCTTCTCCAGGCTAATCAGCCCCAGCTCTCAGCCTCTCCTCAGATGAGAACTGTTCCTGTCCCCTCAGCCTCTCAGTGGCCCTGCACTGGACACTCTCCAGTAGTTCTCTGTCCTTCCTGCGCTGGGGTGCCCAGAACTGGACACAGAACTCCAAGTGAGCTCCCCTGAGCTGTTGAAGAAGGAAACCCCAACAAAATCACCACAGGTGAAACTTGGTGCTCCAGCAACAACTGCAAATTGTTTGGGCTTTAATCCCCTGCAGCATTTAATGTGGCAGAAGCATCACATCCTGGAGCCAAAGCCATTGCAGGTGTGATGCCAACAAACTGGAGACTTCCTCTTCAGTCTGATCCAAGAAGCTCTTGGCACAGCTTTTGTTTTGCCTGTGAAGAAGGGAAGCTCATCTGCACAGCACTGCACCTGGCAAGGTGAGCAGCAGGAGCTGGTGAAGGTGCCCTTTCCCTAACCCCCTTGGCTCTTGGGCTTCCCCACGCTCCTGCTGAGCGCAGACCACAGCAGCAAGGAGGCGAAGGGTGAGTCTGCTCTGGTGCAATCGTGATGGATGCTGTGGTTAAGCAAAGTCCTTTAGTTCTTTGCTAACTCTTCCACCTCCCCCAGTGGAAAAGCAGTGAAAAGTGAGCTTGCTCAAGTTCAAGATTTTAACTATCTCCAGCCCCAGCAGCAGGCTGCTCCCCGCAGCAACCGTTGCAATACCAGGCCTGGCAGGAGCCTGTGCCGTGGGTTGGCAGGGGATTAGCAGGTGGTGGAAAAGCCTCTGCTGTGGTTAAATGGAGGGCTGAACATCTGTCAGCTCTGCCAGACACAGCTGGCTCCCAATCTCAAAGGCTCATCCTCAGGCTGGGAAGGTTTCCCCCATAGATGTTTCATTTATAGCACTCGTGGTGTGTTAACTGAATTCTGCCCAGGCCACGGAGCTGGGCAGAGGCAACCTCATCAAGTCCAACAAGGGCAAGTGTAGGGTCCTGTACCTGGGGAGGAACTACCACTTGCACCAGTAAGGGTGAGGAATGACCTGCTGGGAAGCAGATCCCTAGAGAAGGGCCTGGGAGTGCTGGTGGACAGCAATTTATCTATATGGGATGGCAAAGTGCCCTTGTGGCCAAGGGTATTCTGTGGTGCACTAAGAGTGTGGCCAGCAGGTCAAGGGAGGTTCTCCTCCTCCTCTTCTCTGCCCTGGGGAGGTGAAATCTTGAGTGTTGTGTCCTCTTCTGGGCTCCCCCAGTTCAAGAGAGACAGGGAACTACTGGAGAGAGAATAATGAAGGGATTGGAACATTTGCCTTATGAGGAAAGGCTGAGAGACCTGGGGCTGATTTGCCTGGAGAAGAGCAGCCTGAGAGGGGATCTGATCAATGTTTACAAATACCTGAAGGGTGGGTGTCAAAAAGAAGGGGCCAGGCTCTTTTCTGCTGCCCTGTGATAAGACAGGGGGCAACAGCCACAAGCTGGAACACAGGAAATTCCACCTCAACATGAGGAGAAGCTTCTTTGCTGTGAGGGTGCTGGAGGCCTGGAGCAGGCTGCCCAGAGAGGTTGTGGAGCATCCTTCTCTGGAGAGATTCCAAACCCACCTGGACAGTGTGATCCTGGGGGAACCTGCTGTGGGTGACCCTGCTCTAGCAGGGTGGGGTTGGAGTGGATGATCTCCAGAGGTCCTTTCCCACCCCCACCATGCTAGGATTCTGTGATTCCCTTACTGCTCTTACCTCACAGCAATGAGCACCAGGCCCGGGTGAGTGCATTTACAGAGCTGCTGCAATCAAGGCAGTCACTTTGAAATAGTCAGCCTTGGGGGGTTCAGTGCAGCAGGGCCCAGGATGGTCAGAAAGAACCAAATCAACTCTCAAACACTTTCAAGGATATCAGTTGGGTGGTTTTTGGTTTTTTTTTAATTGGACATTGAGAGATCAATAAGAAAAAATAATTTGTACAGCTTTGTGATATAACCATTGCTGCTGCAGAGTAAGGCTCCTTGTCACCAGAGGACCCCTGATGCAGCCAACAGGCTGTTCCCAGCAGGACCCACGGGAGAAGCAGAGGATGTTCTCCACTAGCCCTGTCCCACAGCAGCACCCTCCACCTCAGGCAGGTCCAGGCAGCCTTACAGTAGCACAAATAGGGCTTCTCAGACGTGGAGGGTGAGCAGCCCTGCTCTGAGAGACCCTCTGCAAATGGCTCACTGCCAACCACAGCTTGCAGTGCCAGGCTGGGGCGGTGCTTCCTGACCTCCCGCCTCGCTTCTGCCTCCCTCTGCAAAATCTCTTTCCTCTGTGCCTGGCGAGGTCACCTGGCCAACGCTCAGCCCTGTTCCCCCAGGAGAGAGCTCTGCTGCAACACACACCTGACCCGATACTCACTAGTTTTGAGGCCTTTGGTGACAGCAGCTGGCAGGAGCTGACTTGTGGCACCAGCTCGTGGGGAAACCAGGAGACTTGAGGAAGCAATCCGGCAGCGCAGGGGTTTGCAGCTGGCAGAGCAACCCTTCCTAACCGAACCCAGACCCCTAGGGGTGATTGCAGAGCAGCAGCTCTACAGGCACCACACGGACAGCAGCCACATCCCAGGCAACCTGTGGGGCAGCACAGGGCAGCCTACACAGGACCGAAGAAGGGCAACAAGGAAATGATGTGAGAATGAAAGACCTGGGGGGGCGGGGGGGGGGGGGGTGTGGTGGAAAAAAAAAACCCACCCAACAAACCAAAAAAAATAGGGGAAAAAAAAAAAAAAAGAAAGCAAGCAACCTTTTGGCCTTGCTGTGCCTACAACCCTGCAGGTCTCCTGGGCATCCTAGGAAGAGGAGACACTGCCCCTTTCTTGTGCTGTTCAGCGGTACCTCTGAAAGGGAGCGCCGCAAACCGTAGTGCAAGCAGACTGAGCGAATAAATAGCCCTCCCAAACATTCCACCTTGTCAAAGAACAGGGACTGCAGGTGAGAAGAAAAATGGAGTTTCTGGGGTGGGGTGTTTGTTTGGTTTTTTTTTTTCCCCCCTTCCCCTTTTGTTTTTGGAACTGAAGTCAGCTGCTTTCACAAATGAACATTCCACAGCCTGACTGCAGGGTACTTTTGACACCGAGTTTGCCAATTCACCACCGGGGCCCCCCTTCTTTCCCCCCCCAACAGCGGTGTACTAAGTAGGTCCCTTCTTAGTTTATATAACTCTATAAAGTCTGGAAGATCAATATAAATACTGCTCCAGAAATGAAAAAGAAAAGAAACAGTGTTGACATCCCCGACTTGGATATTACAGCTCAGTGTCCTCCTCCTCCTCCTGGGTGCTTTCTGCTCCTCTGAAACAGTCTTAGCGGCGCAGAGGTTCAAGCTTCCGGAACTTCAGTGCCGAGCTGGATGCCAAAGCATCTTGGTTTGAAGAAGAATTTGCTGTGTCTGGGGACTGGAACAAGACTCTGCCACGGTGGTTGAACACGTAAAAAGATGGGTGGTTCCTTAAGGTGTCAAAGGTCCTGCGGAAGAAAGGTGAAAGCAACCACAAGGACGTCGTCAGTGGAACCAGAGAAGTGTCAGGGTTGGGAGGGGCATCCAGGATCAGCCAGTTCCAGCCCCCTGACAGAGACACCTCACACTACAGCAGGTTGCTCACAGCCACAGCCAGCCTGGCTGCAAACACCTCCAGGGATGAGGCTTCCACCACCTCCCTGGGCAACCTGTGCCAGGCTCTCACCACCCTCATGGGGAACAACTTCTTCCTCACAGCCAATCTCAATCTACCCATTTCTAGTTTCGCTCCATCCCCCCCAGTCCTATCCCTCCCTGACCCCCTCAAAAGTCCCTCCCCAGCTCTCTTGTAGCCCCCTGCAGATACTGGAAGGCCACAGTTAGGTCTTGGAGCCTTCTATTCTCCAGACTGAAAAGCACCAACTCCCTCAGTCTGTCCTCATAGCAGAGGAGCTCCAGCCCTCTGCTCATCCTCGTGGCCCTTCTCTGGGTCAGGTTCCAGCATGTCCAGATTCCTCCTGTAACAGAGGCTCCAGAACTGGACACAGTACTCCAGGTGGGATCTCACCAGAGCAGAGCCTTGAGAAGATTCAAGCATTGGGGTTGAAAAGAGTCAAGCCTAGGGTTTAGGCATGGAAATACAAGTTTGGAATCCCAAACTCACTCACTTTAGAGGTTTCCTAAGCCAAAGCACAGAGAAAATAGAAAGCCCAGTGTGGAAAATACCAGCTGCTCAATATGCAGAGGCTGAGCAGCCTGCAAACCTCACCTTCCTTCCCTGAGCTCCGGGGCATGCACAGGGACCAGCCTTACTCCAGCTCTGTCTTAACACCTTGACAAGCTTTACTTCAGCCTTCCATCCCTGTCTGTGTCTGAGGTCAGGGGGTTTAGGTAAATGCCATGCAATACAACAATGTCAAGTGCCTTGTACAGGTCAGTGTGAGAGTCAAATAGCTCAGACTCTTGCAAAGAAGCCAAGACAAAGAGAGGGTGAGCCAGGCACGCTGCCCCATACTCCATAAGACCATCTCATGACAGCAGCTGGTGACTGCTGAGCTCTCACTTCCCAGCTAGGTATTTCATTCCTCTACCAACACTGCAGAGCAGGATTTGAGATGAGAAAAGGCAAGAATTTCATTCAAGCTGCTGTCCAGCTCTGAAATTCAGGACATTGTTGGTTTTCCCAGGTGTGACACTCTCAGCCTGCCTGCCTACAACATGCATTTAAGAGCTGAGCTGAAGAGTGAGCTACAGAGCGGGGCAGACACAGGTGTTTAGGCCAAGAAGAAACAAAACATACTTATTCTTTAGTTCTGAAGTGGCATCCATGTCTTTAAACTCTCCTGCAATATGTACTATCCCATAGCAGGTAGCTGCAAAGGCTAACAGAGTCTGAAGGACTATCTGTAAGAGAGGGAAGCACAACACAACAGACACATTACTGCAGAGTTACCACAAGAGCTCGTCTTCTAAGCAGTGTCCAGTGACAGCAAGTGTTTACACAGGGGGGCAGCTCAGCACCAGGGAAACTGAGGCATGAGAAGATCACAGAATGCCAGGTTGGAAGGAAGCTCAAGGAGCATCTGCTCCAACCTTTACAGTGGAGTTGAAATGAGCTGCCCCAGCACCCTGCCAAGATGAGTCTGCCCAATGTAGGAGACTCCACTGCTGCCCTTGGGTGATGATTCCAGTGTCTGACTGTTCTCATGAGGAAACACTTTCTTCTGGAGTCCAATGGGATCTCCCCAGCAGTAACTTGTCTCCATCCCCCTTGTCTGTTCCATGGCACCCCCTGTACAAAGGGAGTCTCCATCCTCCTGGTAGCCACCCTTTATGTACTGGTCCATGGTGATAAGGTCTCATCTAGCCTTCTCTTCTCCAGGCTGAGCAACCCCAGCTCTCCCAGCCTTTTCCCACATGGCAGGGCTGCCAGCCCTCTGATCACTCTCCTGGCTCTTGTCTGGGCCACAAGATTAAATGCCCTGCCTATTGAGCATGGCCAGATGATGGCTGAGCTGAGAAGAGCTTCAGCTGCCTGACACCCTGGGTTGTCCTGGATGAACTGAGCTGAGAAGAGCTTCAGCTGCCTGACACCCTGGGTTGCCCTGGCTGAACTGAACTGATTCACACAGCTCCTCAGCAAGATCCTTAGAACAAAACACCCTGTTCTTCTGCACCTCAGGAGCTACTGCTCTCCCCAAAGAATGAGGTGGCTGCCAACACATGCTGTGCAGCAGTGGCCCTGCTTCTTGTGGGGATTTGATCTCCTCACCTTTCTGATTAAGCAAACCAAAAAAAAACAAAAAGCCACCAAGAGAAAATAACTGGAAGTGGAATTTTACCACCACCACCACCACCAAAAAAAAAAAAAAGAGAAGTCCCAAATAAATAATGCAAATGGCAAAAAAAAAACCAACCCAACCCTCCACCCACTCCTGAAGCACACTGTGCTGGGATCAAATGGGCATGCAGCCACTCTGGATAAACAAATGTCAGCCAACAAAAGCCAGAGGGAGGAGGATGTTTATGCTGCAAAGCAGGAGATGAATGCAAAAATTCTCTGTGCTACGTTCAGGGACTTCCTGGCCAAGATGCTTCAGGGTAGTTCTAAAGAAGGAGAGGGAGGTTTTGGACCTGGGGTTTGTTCTCTCTGACAGATCTGACCCGGTGCAGGAAGCTGGGAGAGCAAATGCAGCTACTTTTGAGAGAGGGAGCTCCAATTAAAGTGCAATAAAAAAACCCACTTCAGCCTTTATTCTTGCCTATCACATCCAAATGCAAGTGAGAAAGACCAAGCTATCCAGACAGCATCACACCTTTCAAAGGCTGCAAGAACTTGAACTTACATCTATGGGCAATGTTTCATCTTCCTTTTCTGTTAATCTCATGTAAGAACGATCTGCAAACCAGAAAGACACACAGGCATCAGAACAGCAGGGCAGAAACCCCACAAGGGCTGGCTGTAGGTCTCAGACATGCACCAGAGCCAACCATCCCCAGGCAGCTGGTCTCGCTTTGAGACTCTGCTCCTCTGAACACAGCTGATCCCAACTCCCCACTGGACTGAAATGGGACTTCCCTGTGACCCTTCACTGCACTGCAAAACTCTGGCAGAGTTATTTCTTATAGGATCATAGAATGATTCTGGCTGGGAAAAACCCCTAAGACCCAACCATTCCCTAATTCTACTAAGGCTGGTGCTAAACCATGTCCCTCAGCACCACATCTCTGCTTCTCTGAAACACTTTATGGATGGGGACCCAACCATCTCCCCGGGGAGCCCGTTCCAGCGCTTGAGAATCCTTTCAGGGAAGAAGTTTCTTTTCACACCCAACCTAAACCTCCTCTGGTGCAACTTGAGGACATTTCTTCTCGTCCTGTCACTTTTTACTAGGGAGAATCGTCCCTGGCGCCAGGACGATGGTTGCGAGGACGGCAGATGCAAGAAATGAAGCCGCGATCCAGCGACGGGCACCCTCCCACCCTCTCTCCCCTCCTTGCCCCGGCTGCCGCGGCCCTGCCCGGGGTGAGCCCCGCTCTCCTCCCGGAGAGCTCTCGGCGAGCACCGACTCCGCTCTCTCCGCAGCGCAGCTCTCAAGGACAGGAGCGCCCCAGCCGGCGTGCTCGGCGGCGCCGCGGGGCCCCCGCGGGCATGGTGATGATGATGCCGCCGCGGCCCGGTCCGCTCCCCGCCCCGGAGCTCCTCCGGCAGCCGGGCGAAGGTGACGGGGCCCGGCAGGCCTCCCCGCGCCGCAGCCCCCTCCCTCAAGCGGTGTCGCCGGTGCAGGCCAGCCCCCGCCGCCCGCTCACTCACGCTGCGCCGCCGAGAAGGCCGCGTGGGCCAGGGCGAAGAGGCCGAGCCCCACCAGCCCCTTCCACACCGAGGCGGCCGCCATCGCTGCCGCCGCGCGCCCCGCCGCCACCGCCAGGGGCGCCCGCAGCCCGCGGCGCCTGCTGATGGCGTCACACGGGGGGCGGAGCTTCCGGGGCGGGGCCGCGCCGCCGCTTTCCCGCGCGGGGCCGCGGCCGGCGAAGGTGCCCCGCGGGTAGGAGGGGAGCGGTGGCAGTGATACGCCCGTCGGGCGGTTGAGAGGCAAGCGAGCCACAGGACCGGGCCAGGAGGATGGCCTCATGGCTGGACACGGAGTGTGGGGCCATAGGAGCCCGCGGCAGTTCCCACGTTCCATGTGGGTAACCTCCAAGCTTTGGAGCTCCCATGCAAGAACAGTGGCGCCAAGCGGTGCGCACCCCGACTCCCGACTGAGCAAGGCATGGGGCACAGCAAGGAAACCCGGCTGTGCTGCAGGGACAAGCATCCTCGCTCCTCCATGCCACCTAAGGCACAAAGATCACAAAATCTTGGTGGTTTGAAAAGACCTTTAAGATCTTCTAGTCCAACCATTCCCTAACTCTGCCATGGCCGGTGCTAAACCATGGCCCTCAGCACCACAGCTCTGCCTCTCTGAAACACCTCCACGGATGGGGATCCAACCACCTCCCTTGGGAACACTGCTGTCAAAACGCATCAGAATCCTTTACAGGGAAGAAGTTTCTTTCAATGCCAAAGTGCACGAAGGCAATTTGATTCTGCAAATCACCTTTAAGATGATCACTGTGGTATTTACTGCAGCCCTTGCCCCATCAACTGCACAAATCCTCTCTTATTTCTTGGTAAAGTGGGTGAGAAGTTTAGACTTGATCCCACCTCAGGGCTGACCGCAGCTCCTGGCACAATCCACAGGCCTTGGCACGGTGTGAAGGCACCATTGTCCTCCAGGTTTCCTCCCAGCTTCACCTCTCAGGAGCAGTGTAGGCTGCTGCTGTCCCCCAGGAGCCTGGGACAGGGGCAACACACCCCTCCACAGCATCCCACCCCCATCATCACCAACTGCTCCTGTGCATGGCTGTACAAAACCTTTCACTGCTGTTTGATTTCATCTTTTTTTCCTCTTGCAAACCTCCTTTGACCCTGGCCATCCTTCCATCATTGGGAACTTCTTTTGCACCCTTGAAAGCTGCTTTCCCCTTTCAACCCTCTTGCAAACCTTCTTTGTGTCTTCTTCTGGGCTCCCCAGTTGAAGAGAAAGAGGGAGCTATTGACGAGAGTCCAGTGGCGGCCACAAAGGTGCTGAGGGGACTGGAGCACCTCCATGAAGAGGAAAGGCTGAGAGACGTGGGGCTCTTTAGCCTGGAGAAGAGCAGCCCGAGTGGGACTCTTCCCAGTGCTGATCAATCGCTAAAGAGTGGCGGGCCAGAGGGTAGGGCTGGGCTCTTTTCGCTGGCACCCAGCGACAGGACAAGGGGCAATGGACGCAAACTGGAACTTGAACTGCAGGAGAAACTCCTTTGCTGTGCGGGTGCTGGAGCCCTGGAGCAGGCTGCACAAAGAGGTTGTGGAATCTCCTCCTCTGGAGACTTTCCAAACCCACCCGGACATGATCCTGGGCAACCTGTTGTGGGGGACCCTGCTCTAGCAGAGGGACTGGACTGGAGGACCCTTCCAACCCCCACCACGCTGGGATCCTGTAATCTCTGCTCGCTTTCAACTCACTTTCCCTTTTCCCAGCATCCAGACACCGCCTTCGCACCCCGCATCGCCCCCCCGACCTTCGCTGGCTGAAAACAATCCCCCAGCCCCTCTCCCCGCCGCACTCCCTCCCCAGACCCTTTTCCCAAGCCGCACCCTCTCCTCAAGTCCCACTCCCCCCAGCCGGCGGCTCCATCCCCGCCCCGGCCCGTTCCTATCCGGGCTCCCGGCAGCTCCTGTCCCCGCCCCGCGGCGCCTGCGCCCAGCGCCGCTTCCTGGTGGTGGCGGCGGGGCCGAGCCGGTGCCGGAGCGATGGCGGGGCCGCTGCTGGCGGGGCTAGCGGGGCTGTGGGCGCCGGGGGCGGCGGCGGGCGGGGAGGTGGTGGCGGCGCGTCCCGGGGCGCTGGAGGAGGAGATCGTGTCGGAGAAGGCGGCGGAGGAGAGCCACCGGCAGGACAGCGCCAACCTGCTCGTCTTCATCCTGCTGCTCACCCTCACCATCCTCACCATCTGGCTCTTCAAGCACCGTCGTGCCCGCTTCCTCCATGAGACCGGCCTGGCCATGATCTATGGTGAGGGGCACCCCCACGCATCGCACCTCCCATCCCCGGCACCCTCGCCGTGGGCAGTGCCGCCCTTGTCCTGCCCTGGGCACCGGCACCCCATCCAAGCCGCCCCCGGCTCTGCACTCGGCCAGCTGGTGCGCCTGGGTTGGTGCCTCACCGCCTGCTTTGGTGTCGCCACCCGCCCAGCACCAGCTGCCCCACCGCTGCCTGGTGGCTCCTTGCTCGGGGGCTGTGACTGGGCAGGTTGTGTGGGTGTCAGTGTGTGCCAAGGGGTGCCACGGGACATGCTGCATCCTCCCAGTCCCACTGGGACAGCTAGGCTGCGTGTCCCATACCAGCTCGCCCCATCTCCAGCCATGCCTGGGTGTCGCTGGGAGGAGGGTGGGTTGGTTTCCTGTCCCGAGATAAGAAGGGCTCTTGAGGGTGGAGTTACTCCCAAATCTCCGACAGTGGGGATCTAGTTGGCTTTTCTCGGGTGGCTTGGTGGGGCAGCTGCAGCACAGGTGGGATTGGGGCTACTGCATGCCAAGGGGCATTGAAACTGTGTCACCAAGCACCAGCAAGTCCCAGTTCCCTCCTCTGGGGCTGAGAGTGGGGTCTTACACTGGTCAGAAGCCTTGTGTCCTGCAGGCTGGGGCCAGAGGTTGTGTTACCATCCTATAGAGCTCCTGAATGTCCAGAAGCTGTCTATGAAGAATGGAGAGGCAGCCTAGGGAGATCCTTGTACCTTTTGCCATGCTCAGGGACCCATAGGGCCAGCAACTTATGTCCTGCTGCTCAGGAACCTATGCCCACAAGCTCCTACTTTTGGGGTTCCTCCTCCTGCTGTGACAGGACCTCTGGATGAGATGTCCTGCTTGAGTTTGCACAAGAAGTGGAGCAAGGCTGTGGGTCGAGGGTGTGGGTTTGTAGCTGGTGGCCTGTGATTTCGTGAGGTGATGTGTTCTCTGAAGTGGCCTGAACCACTGTGTGGAGATGCCATATGTGGCTCTGCCTGGGTTGTCTAGCATGGCTTGGAGTTCAACCACAGTAGGACTGGGAGTTGTGGTGGGGGAGTGATTAACACAATCATGGATCCTTATCTAGACAAGATGTGTTGAGTGTAGCCTGGAAAAGGTGTCTTCTGCTGGGTGCCGTGGTCTCTCCTCGATGCCGTGGTCTCTTTGCAATGCCATGGGTCTCTCTTCGGTGCCGTGGTCTCTCTTCGGTGCCGTGGTCTCTCCTCGGTGCCGTGGTCTCTTTGCAATGCCATGGGTCTCTCCTCGGTGCCGTGGTCTCTCCTCGGTGCCGTGGTCTCTTTGCAATGCCATGGGTCTCTCCTCGGTGCCGTGGTCTCTCCTCGGTGCCGTGGTCTCTTTGCAATGCCATGGGTCTCTCCTCGGTGCTGTGGTCTCTTTGCAATGCCATGGGTCTCTCCTCGGTGCCGTGGTCTCTTTGCAATGCCATGGGTCTCTCCTCGGTGCTGTGGTCTCTTTGCAATGCCATGGGTCTCTCCTCGGTGCCGTGGTCTCTCCGCGGTGCCGTGGTCTCTCCCGCGGTGCCGTGGTCTCTTTGCAATGCCATGGGTCTCTCCGCGGTGCCATGGTCTCTTCTTGGTGCCATGGTCTCTCTGCGGTGCCATGGTCTCTTCTCGGTGCCATGGTCTCTCCTCGGTGCCGTGGTCTCTTTGCAATGCCATGGGTCTCTCCTCAGTGCCATGGTCTCTTCTCGGTGCCGTGGTCTCTTTGCAATGCCATGGGTCTCTCCTCAGTGCCATGGTCTCTTCTCGGTGCCGTGGTCTCTTTGCAATGCCATGGGTCTCTCCTCAGTGCCATGGTCTCTTCTCGGTGCCGTGGTCTCTTTGCAATGCCATGGGTCTCTCCACGGCACCGTGGTCTCTTTGCAGTGCCGTGGGTCTCTCCTCGGTGCCGTGGTCTCTTTGCAATGCCATGGGTCTCTCCTCGGTGCCGTGGTCTCTCCTCAGTGCCGTGGTCTCTCCATGGTGCCGTGGTCTCTCCTCGGTGCCGTGGTCTCTCCGCGGTGCCGTGGTCTCTCCGCGGTGCCATGGTCTCGGTGCTGTGGTCTCTCCTCGGTGCCGTGGTCTCTCCGCGGTGCCATGGTCTCGGTGCCGTGGTCTCTCCTCGGTGCCATGGTCTCTTCTCAGCACTGTCTTTACCCTTGCTAGTTGTGGATGATGTGTGACCAAGCTTGGTTGGTGCCGCACCGTGGCCGAGTCCTCTGCCCAGCAGAAAGCTTTGCTCTGGTGGCTGTGGCTGGACCCATTTGTGCTGGTGACTTTTGAGATCTTAAGATCCTGAGTTTCAGTTAATTGCAAGCATCCTTCCAAAGGGAAAAAACAAGGAGGAGTGGAGACCTTTGTGTCAGCCTAGAGGCACAAAATACTGGTCTGTCGTTCCTGATTCCTGCAAGCCACCAACTGAGGCAGGTGCAGGCGCTGCTGGCCTCCTGCCCTGGGGCAGGGGTGGTCCCCTCCCTGGGATGGGAGCTGTGCTGTGGGGAGCACATGCTTCCAGCACAGAAGCTTTTCTTTCTCCTGCTGCCCTGGAGAGCTCACCGACACGCGGACTTTCTGTTCCTTTCATGCTTTTCAACTTGCCCTTAACCTGTTCTTTGAATCCTGCAGTTTTGTTTTTCTTGGCCCTCTCTTCTCCCTGACCCACCTGAGTGCTGCCCTTGTTCCCAGAAGACAACCCCAAGTCATTTCAGTCTCCTGCCTATCTGCGAGAGGCATCTTTGCCGTCTGCTCTTTGGCAGGCTCTGCTTAGAGAACTGCTGGCGAAATCGGTCACGCCACCTGCCTGCTCATGCAGAAAATCCCCAGGTTTTCCCAGCTTCTCAGCCTGTGACAGCTGCCACAGGGAAAGGGATGGGTGATTTCCCAGGAGCGGAGAGATGCTGTTGGTTTACAACAGCCACTTCAAAGCTGCAGGGAGCAGAGCAGGTGCCACTTCTGCTTCACCGTCCTCCCCCCGCTGCGATGCTTTGCTTTCAGCCCTGGGGAAGTCCACTGAAAATGTGGAAGTGCTGCAGTGGGCAGGCTGCCAAACAGACCCTGAAATCTGGGCAAGAAGAGGAATTTGTAAAAGCTTGTCTTTTTCTGATTCAAAAACCCAGACCAAACCAACAGCTAAGTCAAATCAAACTTTTGCCTACACCTTTTCTAGCTGAAATACATCGGAGTTTCCTTGGTGTCTGTTTTTTCTCCTGTTCCTCCAAGTTTTATAAGCTCTTGCTCCAAGTGGATTTGTATCTTACTGTCAGCTCAGAGCTGGCCACAAGGCTGGAGTCATTTCACAGTGAGGCAAAACTGGTGGTTAGTAGCCCCTGAGCTTCATTGCAGTGTTCAAAACGAGGTCCTCACATCTGAGGTACTCAGCGTTCAGGGTGATGAATTAACATAGTATCATAGTATCAGTCAGGGTTGGAAGGGACCACAAGGATCATCTAGTTCCAACCCCGCTGCCATGGGCAGGGACACCTCACACTAGATCAGGCTGGCCAGAGCCTCATCCAGCCTGGGCTTAAACACCTCCAGGGATGGGGCCTCAACCACCTCCCTGGACAACCCATTCCAGGGCTTCACCACTCTCATGGGGAAGAACTTCCTCCTCACCTCCAGCCTGAATCTCCCCACCTCCAGCTTCATTCCATTCCCCCTAGTCCTATCACTACCTGAGATCCTGAGCAGTCCCTCCCCAGCCTTCTTGTAGCCCCCTTCAGATACTGGAAGGCCACAATTAGGTTACCTTGGAGCCTTCTCTTCTCCAGACTGAGCAGCCCCAAATTGAACCATTTTGTTTCACTACCTCTTGCGTCTCATGGTGGTAGTGGCAGGAACCTGTCTAGAAGCTTCATTTCCTTCTACGTGTTCCCACTTGGCCCCCTGGATTGCCTGTGTCTAAATTGCTTGGGTTTGGAATGTCTTCAGTTGCTGTCTACCTTTCTCTTTCCTTTTTGGTGTCCAGGTGAGTGCTTGCCTGGGGACCCTGTGTGCTTCCACTGCTGCTGAGTGCCTGGCTGGTAACAGATTAGTCTGCGTTTAAAACCTTGCCTTGGAAATGTTCAACAGCACCTAAGAAGAGAAGGCAGAAAAAGCCCATGGGCTTTTGTTCTTTTTAATGAAGTTGGGGCAAATGTAATGAAAATAACTCCTGCACTTTGCCTAAAAGAACTCAATTAATTTCCCAGCTTTGCCTGTAGCTTCTCTGCTCATTGCAGCTTTGGGCTGGCAGCTTCCTCGGTGTCAGGTTCCCTCTGCTCTGCTCCCTCCCAGGGCTCTGTTTTGTCAGACTTGTGGCTGCAGAAGCAGCTGGCAGAGCAGCTCACCGGCTGCAGCTACAGCAGCCCTTCGAGCAGCAGGAGAGTTTGAGCCATGAGAGACCTGGGGCTGGTTAGCCTGGGGAAGAGCAGGCTGAGAGGAGATCTTCTTTATAAATACCTGAAGGGTGGGCATCAAAAAGAAGGGGCCAGGCTCTTTGCAGTGCTGTCCTGTGATAGGATGAGGGGCAGTGGACACAAACTTGGAACCCAGGAAGTTCCCCCTCAACATGAGGAAAAACTTCTTTGCTGTAAGGTTGCTGGAGGCCTGGAGCAGGCTGCCCAGGGAACTCATGGAGTCTCTTTCTCTGGAGGCTTTCAAGACCCACCTGGATGTGCTCCTGTGTGACCTGCCCTAGGTGATCCTGCTTTGGCAGGGAGGTTGGACTCAGTGATCTCTGAAGCTCTCTTCCAACCCTTAACATTCTTTGATTCTATGAGACTGTCAGAAGCAGGACATCCCATCCCATCCCATCTCATCCCATCCCATCCCATCCCATCCCATCCCATCCATCCCATCCCATCCCATCCCATCCCATCCCATTCCATTCCATTCTACATGGTCCCCTGAACTTGGTTGAAGTAGCCTGAGCTCAGGGCTGGGTTTGGTGTCTGAAAACCTCTGGCATCTGAGTTGGGTTTGTCCCAAGAGCCTCCAACGAGCATCATTCTCCCTAGTATCAGGTGATAGAATGGGAGGAAATGGCCTGAAGCTGTGCCTGGAGAGGTTTAGGTTGGAGAGTTGGAGTAGGAAAAGTGTCTTTGTTGTCAGAGTGGTCAGGGATTGGAACAGGCTGCCCAGGGAGGTGGTGGAGTCTCCATCCCTGGAGGTGTTCAAGAAATGTGTGGCCATGGCACTTCAGGGTGTGGTTTAATGCTCCAGGTGGTGTTGGGTTAAGGGTTTGACTCGATGATCTCAGTGGACATTTCCAACCTTAATGATTCTGTGATTGGGTGGGGAGGACTGATTAGAGGTCCATTGTTGGGCAGGAGGGGCTGGTGGTTTTTTTTGGGGGGGGTGTCATCTTAATGTTGACAGAGTAATTGGCAGAATTGGCTTTAAGCAGAGCAGCACCATGTGCTCCCTGGAGGTAACTCTGATGGTGTCTGTGTGTTGGGAGCCACTGGTGCCAGGCTGGCTGCTTCACGTTCAGTGCCCAGGAGGGGCTTGTGTGGATGTGTAGTTGCACATGGTTGTCTTTTCCCACGTGGGGTTGGAGAGTGTGTTACAGGGCATGATAAAATGCTTGGGTTTTGGAGCCTCAAGCACAGTGGTCTTGGCAGATGTTGTAGGTTAACCTCCTTTTCCCCTTATCCCGTTCTTGGCCAGAGTGGGAATTTGGCTGCGTGGGGCTGGGAACGGCTGCTCGGGTAAGCGAGACAGCGAGGACAAGTAGGGCTGCTGCCAGCTGTAGTGCTGCTTTGGGACAGGGATTAAGAGTTGTGGTAGGTCACAAGAGTGGAGAGGTGAGTCAGGATCCCTTCTGAATTCCCAGCAGCCATGTCCTGCCCTTGGTCTGTCCCTCTCTCCTCCTGCCAGCCTCTCATGTCAGGGTGCTGAGCCTGGGCATTACAGAGGTCGCTGGATGGGTTTCAACCTGAGCAAAGGCAGGCAGCTGCTCCTGCAGGTTTCTGAGGCCTGCATGGAGCTCTCAAAAAAAAAAAAAAAAAGATATTGAAAAAGCCACCCCAGGTAGCTCTGGAGGGCTGCAGTGTGGTGTGCCTGGTGCTGCCAGCTCTGTGGGAGTGGAGGAGCAGTTGCAGGGGTAGAGGGTAAATGAGCTCTCCAGTAACTGTCTGGTCAGAAGCAGGTGTGAATAACCCTTGGAAGCTTGCTTTATCCCAGTGAAGTTTTGGCCCTCTCCCATGGTACCTCAAGTGTCATCATAGAATCTGAGATTCACAGAATGCATCAGGTTGGAAGGAGATCATCTTGGGGATCATCATCCCCTGCATTGAGCAGGGACATCTCCAACTGGATCAGGTTGCACAGGGCCCCATCAAGTTTGCCCTTGAATGTCTCCAGGGCTGGGGCCTCCACCACATCATCTTCTGGGTGGGAGGAAAGCTGGATGTTTCATCCCAGTGGTGCCATGCATCCCCCTGCCATGTGCTCATGTAAATACATGCTGTGGCATCTTGATTCCTTGACATCCTTGCCTTCATTTCCATGCTTGTATTTCTGGAGCACTGGAAAGTCACAGGAGCTAAGAAGCTAGCAGGAAAGTAAGCCAGATGCTTCCTCTTTGGTTTCCCCTGTTAGTGATGCTGCTGTGAGAGCAGCTCTCTGATGCTCTCAGTGTGGTGTTCCCTGAAGCAGCTCTCCTAGCTGGAGTTGACCATGCCTAGTTGTGCTGAGAGGGACCTTCTCTGCTGCCGTCAGGGTGATTCTGTACCAACAGTGCGATGCAGGGCAAAGCCCAAAGCACTGGCATTGGAAAGCCAAAGCAAGGCTCTGGAACAGGGTGGGTGGTGGAGTCACCATCCCTGGAGGTGTTCAGAAAATGGGTACACATGGCACCTGGGGACATGGTCTAGTGGTCATGGAGGTGTTGGGTAGAAGGCTGGACTTGATCTCAGAGGTCTTTTCCAACCTTAATGGTGCTGTGATTCCGTGATTCTCTGTGGTGAGCACACTCTCTGTGTGTGGCTTAAAGGCACTGGTACCTTTGTGAGAGCACCTCAGGTGTGCTGCAGGAGTGTCATGTTAGACCAGGGCTTGGGTTTGGGGGACAGCTCCTGGGTCTGTCAGCCTGCTCCTTGAGGTGGGCCATCATTGGTGCTGCTGTGATGGCTTAGCAGTAGGGAGTCTCCTTGCAGCCAGTTCTGCCTCTGTTCATGGCCTGGATGTGTGCCCAGGTGGCCCTGCTGTGCATGGACATCCCCTGGCATGGGAGATGGGAGCTTTACTGCTGTCAAAATGAGCAAATCTTATCCTGGAAAGGTTCTCAAGGGCAGAGAAGACAGAAACCAGGCAGTAGGTTTGGAACTGGCTACAGGAGATGTAGAATGCACCCAGAATGCACCATGGGCTCCTGCCCAGCCGTGGCAAAGCTCATAGCCAGGCTCTGTGCCCATGAGATGGTGATGGAGGAAGTGTTTGTTGTTCCCTTTGGTTGGGTGGTGCCCTGCCTGTAGGAGAGCACAGAGCAAGGCCTTAATTAAGGCAGCACTAAAGAAACAGGAGTGTCCTGGGAGGCAAATGGAGAAGACTTCCAAGCCTTGCAGTCTCCCTTTAGCGCCCACGTGCCTGAAAGCTTTTCATAAACGTGTGGTTCGGAGATGGGGTTAAGATCCAGGGTTTCTGTGGCCACCCAGATCAAGGAGCTTCCAAACCTTCTTGTGCTGAAGGCTACATGGAAAGGTGTCTTGTGGGACATCCCTCCTCCCCAGCCTGCAGATGTCAGGAAGCTCTGCCAGGAGAGCGCTCGGCGCACGGCGCGGGTCAGGAGGAGCCGGAGCAGCCAGCGCTGTGTGAGTGCTGTTGATCTGGATGTGAAGCCTCAGAGGGCAGCTCCTCAGCTCTGCTGCCAACCACAAGTGCCATACAATTGCTGACTTGCAAGTGAAGCCCACAAACTCCTGTGCAGCGGCAGCATTGGCTCACGGGGCTGCCCCGAGCCTGCTGGTGCAGAGTTGGGGCTTTGCAGAGGCTGAGGAACAGACCTGAGGGGCCAGCATGGTTCTCCTCCCCCTCTACTCTGCCCTAGTGAGGCCACACCTGCAGAAGAGGAGGCTCAGGGAAGACCTTATTGCCATCTACAACTACCTGAAGGGAGGTTGTAGACAGGTGGGGGTTGGTCTCTTCTCCCAGGCAACCTGTGACAGAACAAGAGGACACAGCCCAAGCTGTGCCAGGGAAGGCACAAGGCTTGATCTTAGAAAGAAATTCTTCACAGAAAGAGAGGTTGCCCGTTGGGAAGTGCTGCCCAGGGGGTGGGGGGGTTGACATCCCTGGAGGTATTTAAGAAAAGCCTGGATTAGGCACTCAGTGCCATGGTCTAGTTGATTAGCTAGGGTTGGGAGATCAGCTGGACTTGGTGATTTTGGAGGTCTCTTCCAACCTGGTGGATTCTGTGATTCTGTGCCTAGTTCTGGGCTGCCCAGTTCAAGAGGGACAGGGAGCTGGAGAGAGTCCAGCGAGGGTTATGAGGATGATGAAGGTTCTGCACGAGCATGGAGTGTTTGCAGGGCTGATGGGAGGGTGTGGAAGGCTTAATATGGCGTGGGCAGCTTTTTGGGTGGAGGTGGGGCTCAGTCAGTGAGCAGAAGGTCAGGATCCTGGCATGCCTAATGCTGCATCCATGCTCCATGTCCTACTCTGCTTTGGTGAGGCCCCACCTGCAGTACTGTGTCCACTTGTGGAGCCTCCAGTACAAGAAGGATATGGATCTGTTGGAGAGGCTCCAGAGGAGGCTGCAAAGGTGATCAGAGGGCTGGAGCACTTCTCCTATAGGGACAGGCTGAGAGAGCTGGGGCTGTTCAGCCTGGAGAAGAGAAGGGAGACCGTAGAGCAGCCTTGCAGTACCCAAAGGGAGTAGAGGAGAGCCCTTTCATGAGGGCCTGTGGTGATGGGACCAGGGGCAATGATTTGAAACTGAGCAGGGCAAATTTAGGTTGAACATTAGGAAGAAGTTCTTTACTGTGAAGGTGGTGAGAGACCGGAGCGGGTTGTTGAGAGATGTTGTGGATGCTTCGTTCCCGGAGGCGTTTCAAGGCCAGCTTGGACGAGGCCTTGAGCAGCCGGGTCCAGTGGGAGGCGTCCCCGCCCGCGGCAGTGGGGTTGGAACCGGATGGTCCTGAAGGTCCCTTCCGAGCCGAGGCGTCCTGTGGTTGTGTGGTTCAAAGAGTTTGCCGGGGCTCGCCTCACCGGCACGTGTCCCCGTCCAGGAGTCCTGGTCGGCGTGGTCCTGCGCTACGGCATCCACGTCCCCAGCGACGTCAACAACGTGACGCTGAGCTGCCAGGCGCAGGGCAGCCCTGCCACGCTGCTGGTCAACGTCAGCGGCAAGTACTACGAGTACACCCTCAAGGGCGAGATCAGCGCCCACGAGCTCAACAACGTCCAGGACAACGAGATGCTCAGGAAGGTGAGGCGGCTGGGCAGGGCAGCAGCGCTCCCCACTGCTCCCCTTTCCCCTTTCCCCCTCCCCCTCCCCCCCCCCTCCCCCTCCCCTCCCCCTCCCCCTCCCCCTCCCCCTCCCCCTCCCCCTCCCCCTTCCCCTTCCCCTTCCCTTTCGCTTTCCCCTCCCCTTCCCCTTTTTCTCCTTTCCTTTCCTTTCTTTCCTTTCCTTTCCTTTCCTTTCCTTTCTTTCCTTTTTCCTTTCCTCCTTTCCTTTCCTTTCCTCCTTTCCTTCCTTTCCTTTCCTTTCCTTTCCTTTCCTTTCCTTTCCTTTCCTTTCCTTTCCTTTCCTTTCCTTTCCTTTCCTTTCCTTTCCTTTCCTTTCCTTTCCTTTCCTTTCCTTTCCTTTCCTTTCCTTTCCTTTCCTTTCCTTTCCTTTCCTTTCCTTTCCTTTCCTTTCCTTTCCTTTCCTTTCCTTTCCTTTCCTTTCCTTTCCTTTCCTTTCCTTTCCTTTCCTTTCCTTTCCTTTCCTTTCCCTTTCCTTTTTCCCTTTCCTTTTCCTTTCTTTCCTTTCCTTTCCTTCCTTTTCCTTCCTTTCCTTTCCCTTTCCTTCCCTTCCCTTCCTTTCCCTTCTTCCCTTCCCTTCCCTTCCTTCCCTTCCTTCCTTCCCTTCCTTCCCCTTCCTTCCCCTTCCCCTTCCTTCCCCTTCCCCTTCCCCTTTCCCCCTTCCCCTTCCCCCTTCCCCTTCCTTCCCCCCTTCCCCCCTTCCTTCCCTTCCCCTTCCCTTCCCCTTCCCCTTCCCTTCCCCCCCTTCCCCTTCCCCTTCCCCTTCCCCTTCCTTCCCCTTCCCCTTCCCTTCCTTTCCCCTTCCCTTCCCTTCCCCTTCCCCTTCCCCTTCCCCTTCCCCTTTCCCCTTCCCTTCCCTTCCCTTCCCTTCTTCCCTTTCCCTTTTCCCTTTTTCTTTTTTCCTTTTCCTTTTTTTCCTTCCCCTTTCCCTTCCCCTTTCCCTTCCCTTTCCCCTTCCCCCTTTTCCTTTCTCTGTTTGGTCCAGTGTGATCAGCTATAAATTACTGGCACAGGTTGCCCAGGGAGTCTGTAGATCCTGCCTCCCTGCAGGTGTTCAAGGCCAGCTTGGATGAGGCCTTGAGCAGCCTGGGCTGGTGAGAGGTGTCCCTGCCCATGGCCGGGGGTTGGAACCGGATGATCTCGAAGGTCCCTTCCAACCCAACCCATTCTGTGAGTAGATTCTGTGACTCTCTGCATGGAATGAAACTCTAGCTTCAGCTGGTCTCAGTGGAAGCTCTTTAAACTCTGACCTGTGTCTCCAAAGATCCCAGACAGCTCCTCAGTGCTGTCCCAAGAGCGTTGCCTCTGGTGGGTGCCCCCCCCCCCCCAGATGTTTGATGTGACCTTTTTCTTTGTGTTTTGTCTGGCAGGGTCTCAGGAAGCCCTTTTACTGACTTCTTTCTTTGTTTTTTTTTTTTTTTTTTCCCCACAGGTGACTTTTGATCCTGAAGTGTTTTTCAACATTTTGCTTCCTCCAATTATCTTTTATGCAGGCTACAGCTTGAAAAGGGTACGTGCAGTGCCTGCATTTGGAGATCCTCTCCCTCCAGAGTGCTTGTCATACTTGAGGGTGCTTTAGTGCTGGCTCAGCAGGCCAGGGCTGCAGAGCTGGGCATGGTTCTCCTCAGCACACTTGGGACTGTAGGAAAGCAGGGCTGAGTATGCCCCTGTCAGTCTCATCCATCCCTCTGCCCTGGGAAGGGTCAGCAGCTTGCAGCATGGGTTTGTGCAGGGCTGGTTGAGGTCAGCAGCTTGCAGCGTGGGTTTGTGCAGGGCTGGGAAGGGTCAGCAGCATGGGTTTGTGCAGGGCTGGGAAGGGTCAGCAGCTTGCAGCATGGGTTTGTGCAGGGCTGGGAAGGGTCAGCAGCTTGCAGCATGGGTTTGTGCAGGGCTGGTTGAGGTCAGCAGCTTGCAGCGTGGGTTTGTGCAGGGCTGGGAAGGGTCAGCAGCTTGCAGTGAGGGATTGTGCAGGGCTGGGAAGCGTCAGCAGCTTGCAGTGAGGGATTGTGCAGGACTGGGAAGGGTCAGCAGCTTGCAGCATGGGTTTGTGCAGGGCTGGGAAGGGTCAGCAGCTTGCAGTGTGGGTTTGTGCAGGGCTGGTTGAGGTCAGCAGCTTGCAGCGTGGGTTTGTGCAGGGCTGGGAAGGGTCAGCAGCTTGCAGTGAGGGATTGTGCAGGGCTGGGAAGCGTCAGCAGCTTGCAGTGAGGGATTGTGCAGGACTGGGAAGGGTCAGCAGCTTGCAGCATGGGTTTGTGCAGGGCTGGGAAGGGTCAGCAGCTTGCAGTGAGGGATTGTGCAGGGCTGGGAAGCGTCAGCAGCTTGCAGTGAGGGATTGTGCAGGGCTGGGAAGGGTCAGCAGCTTGCAGCATGGGTTTGTGCAGGGCTGGGAAGGGTCAGCAGCTTGCAGTGTGGGTTTGTGCAGGGCTGGGAAGGGTCAGCAGCATGGGTTTGTGCAGGGCTGGGAAGGGTCAGCAGCTTGCAGTGAGGGATTGTGCAGGGCTGGGAAGGGTCAGCAGCATGGGTTTGTGCAGGGCTGGGAAGGGTCAGCAGCTTGCAGTGAGGGATTGTGCAGGGCTGGGAAGCGTCAGCAGCTTGCAGTGAGGGATTGTGCAGGGCTGGGAAGGGTCAGCAGCTTGCAGCATGGGTTTGTGCAGGGCTGGGAAGGGTCAGCAGCTTGCAGTGTGGGTTTGTGCAGGGCTGGGAAGGGTCAGCAGCATGGGTTTGTGCAGGGCTGGGAAGGGTCAGCAGCTTGCAGTGAGGGATTGTGCAGGGCTGGGAAGGGTCAGCAGCATGGGTTTGTGCAGGGCTGGGAAGGGTCAGCAGCTTGCAGTGAGGGATTGTGCAGGGCTGGGAAGGGTCAGCAGCTTGCAGCATGGGTTTGTGCAGGGCTGGGAAGGGTCAGCAGCTTGCAGCATGGGTTTGTGCAGGGCTGGTTGAGGTCAGCAGCTTGCAGCATGGGTTTGTGCAGGGCTAGGAAGGGTCAGCAGCATGGGTTTGTGCAGGGCTGGGAAGGGTCAGCAGCATGGGTTTGTGCAGGGCTGGGAAGGGTCAGCAGCATGGGTTTGTGCAGGGCTAGGAAGGGTCAGCAGCTTGCAGCATGGGTTTGTGCAGGGCTGGGAAGGGTCAGCAGCTTGCAGTGAGGGGTTGTGCAGGACTGGGAAGGGTCAGCAGCTTGCAGCATGGGTTTGTGCAGGGCTGGGAAGGGTCAGCAGCTTGCAGTGAGGGATTGTGCAGGGCTGGGAAGGGTCAGCAGCATGGGTTTGTGCAGGGCTGGGAAGGGTCAGCAGCTTGCAGTGAGGGATTGTGCAGGGCTGGGAAGGGTCAGCAGCTTGCAGCATGGGTTTGTGCAGGGCTGGGAAGGGTCAGCAGCTTGCAGCGTGGGTTTGTGCAGGGCTGGGAAGGGTCAGCAGCTTGCAGTGAGGGATTGTGCAGGGCTGGGAAGGGTCAGCAGCTTGCAGCATGGGTTTGTGCAGGGCTGGGAAGGGTCAGCAGCTTGCAGTGAGGGATTGTGCAGGGCTGGGAAGCGTCAGCAGCTTGCAGTGAGGGATTGTGCAGGGCTGGGAAGGGTCAGCAGCTTGCAGTGAGGGATTGTGCAGGGCTGGGAAGCGTCAGCAGCTTGCAGTGAGGGATTGTGCAGGGCTGGGAAGGGTCAGCAGCTTGCAGCATGGGTTTGTGCAGGGCTGGGAAGGGTCAGCAGCTTGCAGTGTGGGTTTGTGCAGGGCTGGGAAGGGTCAGCAGCATGGGTTTGTGCAGGGCTGGGAAGGGTCAGCAGCTTGCAGTGAGGGATTGTGCAGGGCTGGGAAGGGTCAGCAGCATGGGTTTGTGCAGGGCTGGGAAGGGTCAGCAGCTTGCAGTGAGGGATTGTGCAGGGCTGGGAAGGGTCAGCAGCTTGCAGCATGGGTTTGTGCAGGGCTGGGAAGGGTCAGCAGCTTGCAGTGAGGGTTTGTGCAGGGCTGGGAAGGGTCAGCAGCATGGGTTTGTGCAGGGCTGGGAAGGGTCAGCAGCTTGCAGTATGGGTTTGTGCAGGGCTGGGAAGGGTCAGCAGCATGGGTTTGTGCAGGGCTGGGAAGGGTCAGCAGCTTGCAGCATGGGTTTGTGCAGGGCTGGGAAGGGTCAGCAGCTTGCAGCATGGGTTTGTGCAGAGCTGGGAAGGGTCAGCAGCTTGCAGCATGGGTTTGTGCAGGGCTGGGAAGGGTCAGCAGCTTGCAGCATGGGTTTGTGCAGAGCTGGGAAGGGTCAGCAGCTTGCAGCATGGGTTTGTGCAGGGCTGGTTGAGGTCAGCTGGGCCATTTCAGCCACCCTTGCTTTGGAAGCCCAGGGGAGGGTGGGAAGCTCTCTGCCACGCTGATTGGGAAGGAGAGGAAAATGATCAGGTTTGGCCTGTGGGAGAAGGAAGAAGGCATGCTGCTGAGTTAGGAAATCAGTTCCCAGGGCTTGGAACAGCACCTTAGGAAATGCACAGGTACCAGAAAGTGTTTTGTTCATGTTTATTTATGCTGCATGCACTTGTGCTGGGCACTGTTCAGCCATGCTTGTCCACTCCTGGTGTCTGAGCTGGCTCCACCTCCCCTCAGACACTCTGTGGCTGCCTGTGCAGGCTTGAAAGAAGTTGTTAGCAAATTGTAATTCAGGGTTTGTTGGGTTTTGGTGTTTTTTTTTTTCTCTCCCCTTTCTAGAGGCACTTCTTCAGAAACCTGGGCTCCATCCTGGCATATGCCTTTCTTGGCACTGCAATTTCCTGCCTGGTCATTGGGTGAGTAGCTGGAGCTGGTCTGCTTCTTCCACGGGGCTCTGAGCTGTGCTCTGAACCTGGAGCTGTGGCTGCTAATCCCAGCCCTGAAAGATCTCACAGGCTCTTTGGTGCAGCTGCTTGGCAGCAGCAGATAATACTGTTTACTATCCAGGCTTCTGCCGTGTGGACAGGGTGAGGGCTGTCTAACTGCATAGTGCTTCCTCAGCATCCCAGACAGAATAGTTCAGTACATAGCAGGGAAAGTTTCACTCTTCTCTGAAGGCTGACATGATAAAACAGGCTGGAAAAGAAGGGATTTAGTCTGGAGGTTTGGAAGAGATTCTTGAGAGTGAGTGTGGGGAGACACTGGCACAGGTTGCCCAGGGAGGCTGTGGATGCCCCCAACCTGGAGGTGTTCAAGGCCATCTTGGATGAGGCCTTGAGCAGCCTGGGCTGGTGGGAGGTGTCCCTGCCCATGGCAGAGGGTTGCAACTAGATGATCTTGAAGGTCCCTTCCAATCCAAGCTATTCTAGGACTCCATGGAAACAAGTCAGTAGCTTCAAGTGGTTGAAAGCACAGCCCTGACAAGTGTGAGACACAGGAGAAGAGGGCAGGATCCTGTCCTTAACAGCTTGCTTCCACATTATCTGCCCACCTGTGCAGAGGGAGCTGGATGATTCCCACTCTGAACTGCAGCACCCAGGCTGCTGCAGAGTGTTTTCCACTGGAGAGTCCAAGTGGATTCAAGCAAACTCAGCATCCCCATTATCTGTTCCTCAATGCAACTTTGATCCGTTCCTATGTCAGGCCAAGGTCATGCCACTGAAAGGTGTTAATGGAAAAAGTGAACACTGCAGGGGGATCAGGAGCCCCCAGGAGCCTGGCTGCTGCTTTTCTTTAGCCACAAGCCTGATCTCTCATTTGCCTGCCAGGCTGTGACCCCAGGGTTTCACCAAGCTCAGCTCACACAGTACAGCGCTCTGGTGTTCCGCTGTCTGGACAGGATGGAGAGTGGGGCAGAGGGAACCTCATGGAGTTCAGTAAGGGCAAGTGTAGAGTCCTGCACCTGGGGAGGAACAACCTCCTGCACCAGGACAAGTTCCCCATGAGCCAGCAGTGTGCCCTTATGGCCAGTGGTCTCCTGGGGTGCAGCAAAGAAGAGTGTGGCCAGCAGGTTGAAGGGGGTTCTCCTGCTCCTCTGCTCTGCCCTGGTGAGGCCACATCTGGAGTATTGTGTCCAGTTCTGGTCTCCAGTTCAAGAGGGACAGGGATGTGCTGGAGAGTGTCCAATAGAGGCTACAGGGATGATTAAGGAACTGGAACATCTGTCTGATGAGGAAAGGATGAGATACCTGGGACTGTTTAGCCTGGAGAAGAGCAGCCTGAGAGGGGATCTGATCAATGCTGATCAATAGGTAAAGGGTGGAGTCAAGAGGATGGGGCTGGGCTCTTTTCTGTGGTGCCCAGTGACAGGAGAAGGGCTGACAGGCACAAACTACAACCCAGGAAACTTCACTTGACCTTAAGGAGAAACTTCTCTGGTGTGAGGGTGCTGGAGCCCTGGAGCAGGTTGCCCAGAGGGGTTGTGAAGTCTCTGTCTCTGGAGACTTTCCAAACCCACCTGGGCACATTCCTGTGCAGCCTGCTGTGGGCGACGCTGCTCTGGCAGGGTGGGGGTTGGACTCCACGATCTCTGGAGGTCCCTTCCAACCCTCACCACACTGTGGTTGATAACTTTAGGGCTTAATACAGTGGGCTGGAGCCCATTTGAATCTCACTTTGGTGCACTGCAAAGGTGAGTAACTGCCACTTCTGCTCCCCAGCTCGGTGGTGTATGGCTGCGTGGCGCTGATGAAAGTCACTGGGCAGCTGGGGGAGACTTCTACTTCACTGACTGCCTCCTGTTCGGTGCCATTGTGTCAGCTACTGACCCAGGTATGCTGCATGGTTTTTTCCAACCCCCTCATTTTACAAACATTTTGATCTGGTTTGGGTGGTGGTGAAGAGAGCAAGAAAGTCCCCTGCAAGTTCAAGCAACCTGCTGTAGTGTGAGCTGTCCCTGCCCGTGGCAGGGGTTGGAACTGGCTGATCCTTGAGGTCCCTTCCAACCCTGACAATTCTATGGTGCTATGATTCCCTCCTTCTGAGTTTTGGAGTTCAGTTTATCTGTAAGGTTCTCAGAGGTCCAGTCTGTCTCCATGCCTTTTGATTCCCCCTCAGTTACCATGTAAGAGCCCTTCCAAACCTTTGCTTACCCTGAATCTTTCTTTGCAGTGAAGTCTCAGCAATCTCCCCCTTGCCATCCAGAGGGATCTGGACAGGCTGGAGAGGTGGGCACAAGCCAACCTCATGAGGTTCAACAAGACCAAGGGCAAGGTCCTGCAGCTGGGTCGAGGCAATCCCAGGCACAAATCCAGGCTGGGCAGGGACTGGCTGGAGAGCAGCCCTGAGGAGAGAGACTTGGGGGTGCTGGGGGAGGAGAAGCTCAACAGGAGCTCTCAGTGTGCACTTGCAGCCTGGAAAGCCAATCAGCTCCTGGGCTGCAGCAAGAGAAGTGTGGCCAGCAGGGCAAGGGAGGTGATTCTCCCTCTCTATTCAGACACACCTGGAGTACTGCCTCCAGTTCTGGAGCCCCTATAACAAGAGGGATCTGGAGGTGCTGGAAGGTGTCCAGAGAAGGGCCACGAGGATGAGCAGAGGGCTGGAGCACCTCTCCTGTGAGGACAGACTGAAGGAGTTGGGGCTGTTCAGTCTGGAGAAGAGAAGGCTCCCAGGTGACCTAATTGTAGCCTTCCAGTATCTGAAGGGGGCTACAGGAAGGCTGGGGAGGGACTTCTCAGGATCTCAGGTAGTGATAGGACTAGGGGGAATGGAATGAAGCTGGAGGTGGGGAGGAAGTTCTTCCCCATGAGAGTGGTGAAGCCCTGGAATGGGTTATCCAGGGAGGTGGTTGAGGCCCCATCCCTGGAGGTGTTTAAGCCCAGGCTGGATGAGGCTCTGGCCAGCCTGATGTAGTGTGAGGTGTCCCTGCCCATGGCAGGGGTTGGAACTAGATGATCCTTGTGGTCCCTTCCAACCCTTATACTATGGTACTATGATGACTTTGCTGGGGGATGGGGCGTGGAGTTCAGTTTATCTGCAAGATTCTCAGAGGTCCAATCTCTCTCCATGCCTTTTGATTCCCCCCCCCAGTTACCATGTAAGAGCCCTTCCAAACCTTTGCTTACCCTGAATCATTGTTTGCAGGGAAGTCTCAGCAGTCTCCCACTTGACTTTGCTGCACTGTGTCTCTGCCATCCTGTGTCAACAGGACGAGATGTGTAATGTGGGGAGGCTTCAGCTGATGGTTTCAGTTCAGCTATTTTCTTCTGCTTCCATTTGGAAGGTGCCAATCTGATTTGAAATGGATCTTAAGGAGCAGTCCTGAGGACAGGAGCGACCCCTTGGTCTGCTGATGCACTCTATACATCAAAACTATGAGAGACATGCCCTGCCCAGCTGGATTCCACTTAGTTTGTGGCTGCTTTCACACTGTAGCTGTTTATTTGTGTGTTCCAACTTCAGCTGGAAACACAGCACCACAAAAAGCCTTCTCTTTCCTCCTGCCCTTTGCTGAACAGGGCTTGAATTTCTTCCTTTGCAGCCTGGGCTGCACCAGCCTGGGGGGCTGGGGTGTGTGTGACAGCATTAACTCCTACCTCTCAAGCTTACAGTGGCTTTGGGGGATCTTTTTAAATGCAGATCTTGGCCAGTTTTGCTTGGGAGGGAGAGGTTTACAGGCTCACAGGATGTCAGGGGTTGGAAGGGATCCAAAGAGATCATTGAGTCCAATGCCCTGCCACAGCAGGACCATACAATCTAGCTCAGGTCACAGAGGAATGCATCCAGATAAGCCTTGAAAGTCTCCAGACAAGGAGACTCCACTACCCCTCTGGGCAGCCTGCTCCAGGGCTCTGGGACCCTTACAGTAAAGAAGTTCCTCCTTGTGTTGAGGTGGAACCTCCTGTGCTGCAGCTGACATCCATTGCTCCTTGTCCTATCACAGGGAGCACGTGAGCACAGCCTGTCCCCTCCCTCCTGACCCCCAGCCCTCAGGTATTGATAGATATTTATTAAATCCCCTCTCTTCTCCAGACTAAACAGCCCCAGGGCTCTCAGCCTCTCCTCATCAAGCAGTGCTCCAGTCCCCTAATCATCCTGGTAGCCCTCCACTGGACCCTCAGCAGCAGATCCCTGTCCCTCTTGAACTGGGGAGTCCAGAGCTGAACACAGTACTCAAGAAGAGGTCTCACCAGGGCAGAGTAGAAGGGGAGGAGAACCTCCCTGGCTCTGCTGGCCACACTCCTCTGAATGCCCCCCAGGATC
The DNA here is from genome assembly GCA_033816785.1 of Picus viridis. NCBI lineage: Eukaryota > Metazoa > Chordata > Aves > Piciformes > Picidae > Picus > Picus viridis. The sequence goes on from CM066580.1 coordinate 4,206,800, forward strand.
CCATTGGCCTTCCTGGCCCCCAGGGCACATTGCTGTCCCATTGATAACTTGTTATCCACCAGGACTTCCAGGTCCCACCCCAGGGAGCTGCTCTCCAGCAGATCACCTCTCAGCCTGTACTGCTGCAGTTTGTTCTTCCTCCCCAGATGCAAGACTCTGCACTTTGCATGTCTGGCTAAGCCCAGGCTTCTGTCCTTTTGAAACAAGTGCCAGTGGCTGTTGTTCCCAGATGAACTGGGACTTTGGACTTTTCCCTGCTCATCCTAATGATGAGTCATTCCAGTTTTCCCAAGGCAGAACCAGGAGCATTGTATATATAGATCTGGGCAAGAATCATGCTGCAGAACATGACCTGCAGTAGCCACATCTGTCTGCCAGGTGGAGATACCAGATGTGCCTTCCCCAGGAGTTATTAGAATAGAAAATGGAATAGAAATAGAATTAACCAGGTTGGAAGAGACCTTTGAGAGCATCGAGTCGAACCCATCACCCAACACCATCTGATCAACTAAACCATGGCACCAAGTGCCTCATCCAGGCTCTTCCTAAACACCTCCAGGGATGGTGACTCCACCACCTCCCTGGGCAGCACATCCCAATGGCCAATCTCTCTTTCTATCATACAATCATAGAATCAATAAGGTTGGAAAAGACCTCAAAGGTCATCAAGTCCAACCTGTCACCCAACACCTCTATAAACACCTGAAGGGAGGTTGTAGCCAGGTGGGGGTTGGTCTCTTCTCCCAGGCAACCAGCACCAGAACAAGAGGACACAGTCTCCAGCTGTGCCAGGGGAGGTTTAGGCTGGAGGTGAGGAAGAAGTTCTTCCCAGAAAGAGAGATTGGCCCTTGGAATGTGCTGCCCAGGGAGGTGGTGGAGTCCCCATCCCTGGAGGTGTTCAAGAGGGGATTGGATGTGGCACTTGGAGCCATGGTTTAGTTAGTCATGAGGTGTTGGGTGACAGGTTGGACTCGATGATCTCTGAGGTCTTTTCCAACCTTACTGGTTATATGAAAATAACAACCTAACCTCATGCCTACTAGACCCTGGCACCAAGTGCCACATCCCATCCCCTCTTGAGCACCTCCAGGGATGGGGACTCCACCACCTCCCTGGGCAGCACATTCCAATGGCTAACAACTCTCTCTGGGAAGAACTTTCTCCTCACCTCCAGCCTAAACCTCCCCTGGCACAGCTTGAGACTGTGTCCTCTTGTTCTGGTGCTGCTTGCCTGGGAGAAGAGACCAACCCCCACCTGGCTACAACCTCCCTTCAGGGAGTTGGAGAGAGCAAGAAGGTCTCCCTGAGCCTCCTCTTCTCCAGGCTAAGCAACCCCAGCTCCCTCAGCCTCTCCTCACAGGGCTGTGCTCCAGACCCCTCCCCAGCTTTTTTTGTTTATTAATCATCTCTTTTCTTTTTTTTGGGGGGTGGTTATGTTCCCCTAAGCTTTGCCATGCACTGGTGTGGCTGTTACTGCTGATACTTTGATTGAAAACACAAAAGATACACTAAAAATATAAAGTAAAAATGATTTGTGTCCCTGCCTGTGGCAGGGGTTGGAACTAGGTGGTCTTCAAGGTCCCTTCCAACCCAAATCATTCTGTGTAGCTATGGTGTCCCAAGTTGTCTGGATGTATCTTGGGTGGGGTTGTGGTCTCAGGCTACCTGTAGTGGGGGGCTGTTCCCTTGTGGCTGGAAGGTTGAACATGAGCCAGCAGTGTGCCCAATGGCATCCTGGCCTGCATGAGAAACAGTGTGGCCAGCAGGAGCAGGGAAGTCATTGTGCCCTGTGCTCAGCACTGGTTAGGCCACACCTTGAGTCCTCTGTCCAGTTCTGGGCTCCTCAGTTTAAGAAGGACATTGAGACTCTTGAATGTGTCCAGAGAAGGGCAACGAGGCTGGGGAGGGGTCTGGAGCACAGCCCTGTGAGGAGAGGCTGAGGGAGCTGGGGTTGCTTAGCCTGGAGAAGAGGAGGCTCAGGGGAGACCTTCTTGCTCTCTCCAACTCCCTGAAGGGAGGTTGTAGCCAGGTGGGGGTTGGTCTCTCCTCCCAGGCAAGCAGCACCAGAACAAGAGGACACAGTCTCAAGCTGTGCCAGGGAAAGTCTAGGCTGGAGGTGAGGAGAAAGTTCTTCACTGAGAGAGTAATTGGCCATTGGAATGTGCTGCCCAGGGAGGTGGTGGAGTCACCATCCCTAAAGGTGTTCAAGAAAGGCTTGGATGAGGCACTTGGTGCCATGGTTGAGTTATGAGGTCTGTGGTGACAGGTTGGACTTGATGATCTCTGAGGTCTTGTCCAACCTGGCTGATTCTGTGATTCCTCCTTGTGACTTTGCAAGGGGCTACCAGGCCAGGGGGCTGTGTTTGCAAAGGGGGGAGCACCTCACAGACCTGCTGGTGGAGTGTGGATGGCAGAGGCACAGAGGGCAGGCAGGGAGCACAGGGAGAAGGGATGCTTAGAAATGCTGCAGCTGAGCTGCTGGCATCGGGTCACTTCCTCAGGCTTCCACATAGGAGCTGGAAGATTTTGGCAGGTCAAAGCCAGAGCCTTTCCCCCTGCAGAAGTGGGGTTAACCCCAGGGCAGTGGGCACAGATGAGGCCCTGAATGCTGGTTTAAAGGACTTCCAGAGGAGCTGGTGGGAACTAGCTGAGCCCCCTGCAGCAGCCTGGGCCCTGCCCCGTGTGCCACGTCTCTCTCGCTTTGGGTGTTGTGGGCTGTGGTTTTATTTTGCAGGGCTGATAGGCAGAACCTGCTGTGTTTTCATTATCTTCTTGCAGCTGCTGAGTTGGGGAACAGCTTGAGGGTTGCTCTGATCTCTGCCATCTGGCTGTAAATCAGAAGAAACCCTCACTCAGGGTTTGAGCTGATGCCTGTTTTTTTTTCCCCCCTTGAATGCAAAGATTTCTCTTGGAGTATCAGAGATGGAAGGAAAAGACAGCAGCCATAGTCCTGGAAAAGGCTCATCCTCCTGGCTTTCTGCAGGTGGAGCAAGGCCCTGCCTGATGCTCTGAGCTAGTGGCAGCCCAAAAGCTGGGTGGCTTGTGTCAGCATGGTACCACAGCCCAGCCCATGAGCTCAGCCCCTCAGGAAGCACAGAGCAGAGTTTGCTCAAGCCTGCCCTCCAAAAGCTCAACAGGCCTAATGCCCAGGGGGTGTTTCAGTAAAAGGAGGAGGAGGGAAGTGATAAAGCAAACCCAAACCTGAAAGGGCAGAAGGAAGGCTCTCAAAGGGAGCACGGAGGGGTGGCTGGCACCATGGCAGCAGGGTGGCACAGACATGGCAGGAGGGCAGCTTGCTAGAAAGGGACATTTTGTCTTTGCTTGCAGCAACCCCAGGCAGAGCTACAGGCTGGGGACAGAGTGCCTGGAGAGTAGCCAGGCAGAAAGGGACCTGAGGGTGCTGGTTGACAGCAGCTGAACACGAGCCAGCAGTGTGCCCAGGCAGCCAAGAAGGCCAATGGCATCCTGGCCTGCATCAGGAACAGTGTGGCCAGCAGGAGCAGGGAGGTCATTGTGTCCTGTGCTCAGCACTGGTTAGGCCACACCTTGAGTCCTGTGTCCAGTTCTGGGCCCCTCAGTTTAGGAAAGATGTTGAGCTGCTGGAAGGTGTCCAGAGAAGGGCAACAAAAGTGGGGAGGGGTCTGGAGCACAGCCCTGTGAGGAGAGGCTGAGGGAGCTGGGGTTGCTTAGCCTGGAGAAGAGGAGGCTCAGGGGAGACCTTCTTGCTGTCTACAACTCCCTGAAGGGAGGTTGTAGCCAGGTGGGGGTTGGTCTCTTCTCCCAGGCAAGCAGCACCAGAACAAGAGGACACAGTCTCAAGCTGCACCAGGGGAAGTTTAGGCTGGATGTTAGGAAGAAGTTCTTCATAGAAAGAGAGATTGGCCATTGGAATGTGCTGCCCAGGGAGGTGGTGGAGTCCCCATCCCTGGAGGTGTTCAGGAGGAGCCTGGATGGGGTGCTTGGTGCCGTGGTTTAGTCGATTAGGTGGCGTTGGGTGATAGGTTGGACTGGATGATCTCTGAGGTCTCTTGCAAGCTGGCTGATTCTGTATTCTGTGTTCAGTAAAATCACAGCACCTTTTTGAATGTCTCTCTATTTTTCTGTTTGTCAGTGACTGTTCTTGCCATCTTCCATGAACTCCAGGTCGATGTTGAGCTCTATGCCCTTCTCTTTGGCGAAAGCGTCCTCAACGATGCCGTTGCCATAGTGCTGTCTTCGTAAGTGTCTCCTGGTTTTATTTTTAACTGTGATGTGTGCTACATGTCAGGTGTTGAGGGGAGCCACTGGCCTTGCTCCTGCAGCCTTTGCAAGGGCAGATTCCCCTATGAAGTGTCCCCACAGCCTGTAGTCACCTTCTGACACGTCTCACCGCAGGCTGCAGCTCTGCAGGTTGTCCTTACAACTTCTCCCTGCATGATGGATGGGTTTGGTTTGCTTTTCTGGCCAGCTGGCCCAGCCAGAAGGAAGCTTTTATGTTCCTCTGGAATGGCAAAAAGCACCATGCCTGCTTTTCAGCCAGAAGGAAGCTTTTATGTTCCTCTGGAATGGGAAAAGCACCATGCCTGCTTTTCAGCCACAGGATCCCACCGAAACCCTTTGCTGGTGGCTCTGCTCCTGCTCATCTCCCTTCTCACCCACAAAGACCTCCTTTTTGTTGAGGTGGAAATAGTTGGTCCAGCAGCTGTTTCCTCTTCCTCCTCCTCACTTTCTGTGCCTCAAGAAGATGGGTTGTTTTTTCACTGAATGCATGGGAAACTTGCTGGCTTGGTAAAGAGTGTTTCACGTTCTCTAAGGCTTTGTGTCCTCTGCACGTAGGATGCATTTTATCTGCATCCTCCCTGCGCTGTCCTCATGGGGACTGGTTTGGAAGTGTGGGATACCTGCAGCACTGACAGGTGAACACAGAGCTGAGACTGAGGCAGAAAAGGGTTCTGGAATATTTGTCACTCTGGTGTGCTGGCTGCGTGGGTTGGGCTGAGGTGGAGGCAGCAAGTTGTGTTCACTGGACGGAATGCTTCTGTTGAGCTTCGTGCTGCTTTGCTGGCTTTTATGGGGGACAGGAGGAAGTGCTGCACAGCCAGGTTGTGTTTAAGAAGTGATCCTGAGTGGAGAGAACGTGGGGGGGCTGCCAGATAGGAGGTTCTGAGTGGGAATAGGTGGGTTCAGCATCATCAGTGACATTGGTGGTGACTCTCTGCACACGTAGGCGACCACACCGTGCACGGCCGCTTGCTTCTTGCGTGGTTTCAGTAGCACCTTAGTAGCTGGTGCTCAGATTTCCTGCTTTCCTCTTTCCACAAGCTGACTTCAATCCACCCCACTCCCTGCAATGAGATAATGTGCAGCAAAACAGCAGCTCCAAGCTGCAGTGGAAAGTTGTTTTGCTGAAAGGCTTTTGTGCAGGCTGGCCCAGCAGCATGCTGGCTTCTCAAGGGCTTCTCAGCAGCTAATCTGTGCCTGCTTTCAAGCTTATAGAGTCAGAAGTGGTGTGGCTGGAAAAGACCTTTAAGATCATCAAGTCCAACCATTAGCTAACTCTACCAAGTGTGGAGCTGACCCATGTCCCTCAGCACCACAGCTCTGCCTGTCTGAAACACCTCCAGGGATGGGGATTCTGCCACCTCCCTGGGCAGCCTGTGCCAGGCTTTGAGAACTCTGTCTGTGAAGAAGTTTCTTCTAATATCCAACCTAAATCTCCCCAGGTGCAACTTGAGGCCATTGCCATGGGTTTTGTGGTCACATTAAGCAGCATAATGAGGCCCTGGTCAGCATGGCAGGTGTCAGATGAGTGCAGGTACTTCAGGGACAGCCTCAAGTCACCTGGATGCAAAAAACATCTTGGGTGCAAGGAGGAGGTGAGGGCCTCCTCCTCTGGGAGGGAGTGTTCCTCCAAGAGCAATCCAGGGCTCCTATTTCTGGTTCTCCTTTTTCAAACTGAGGTTGGCATTTGCCTGTTTCACAGCAGAGGCATAAGTGAGGGAACCACATGGGGATGACTCAGCTCTCAGGAGCAGCAGATCTGCTCCCCAGGTTAGGAAATGCAGGGGTGAGGTGGGAAGATGGAGATCTGGGTGATTTCTGGGCAGGGAGGTCGGCTGGGTTGAGGGAGGTGCTGCTGCTGTTGATGGGGTCACAGCTGGTGGTGAGTCCTACCTTGTCCCAGGGGTGAGGAAGGGCTCCAGCCCCAGATGGCTGAGGGTGGGGATTCAGTGGTTGCCCCAGGAAGCACCACCAGCTGCTTGTGCCTGGTGAAAGCTGGCACTGTGGGCACCATCCCCATGCTGGGGGAGGGCAGAGAGCTGGGATTCCTCCAGTTTGTGGGAGATGGGTGCCTTTGAGGCTCCTCCTTGCTTTCAGACCTGGACAAATGTCCATTCGTATGCTTGAGGAGCAGGATCCTTATTTTTCTGCGCCTGCCTCACACTCTCCTGGCCTGGCTTGGCTTGGTTGCAGAATGAAGAGGAATTGAACCCAGAACTGAAAACCTGTGGGCAGTGAGGTGCTGAGGCTGTGGTTCAGGAGCAGGGAGTAAAATGGAGCTGTAGAGTCTCTAGCTGCTTCTTCTGAGGGGATGTTTCAGAGGGGCTAAATGCCATGGGGAGCCCTGTGGGCAGGGGAAGTAAAGTCATAGAGTCACAGAATCAACCAGGTTGGAAAAGACCTCAGAGATCATCGAGTCCAAGCTATTACCTAATACCTAACACCTCCTGAAGAACAAAACCATGGCTCCAAGTGCCACATCCAAGCCTTGGTTGAGCACCTCCAGGGACAGAGGTGTAAAAGCACAGAGGTAAAGCACAGCAGGGGCAGCTGGCAGCAATGTCTTGTGAGCCAGGAGAGAGGCAAAAGCAGAAGGAAAACTGTAAGAGGTTAACTCACAAACCCAACACCCAAACAGTCAGTTATGGAGGGGGAAACAAAACCAGCCTGGATCTTAAAGCAAGCCCCAAACCCCACAATGAGAGCACGCCGGGGGAATGGGAAGTAGAGGATGGGGCTGGCAAAAGAAACCAAACCACAGGGGTTAGAACTGTGGCTTGCAGTGTACAACACAGTGCAGGGAAGTGAAATGCATTGAAAGCAGGCAAGTTTAGCAGGGGAAGTGACCTCTTGGATCGCCTGGGGAGGGTTTGTCACTCGTGCTGCAGGAAAAGGTTGGTGCGCGGTTGGGGGAGAAAGCTGCAGGGTGTGTGCGTGAGGCAGTAACTTTCCACTCCAATATATCTGGGGAGGTTAAAGAGCAACTGTTGAAAGTTCACATCCAAGAGTTTTAAGAGACAGCCAAGGGATTGCTAACCAGGAAGTTAATGGTTTGGGGAAGTTTATGTTGATGAAAGCAACCCAAGGAGTTGCTGTTAAAACGGGAGGTAGGAGAGGGACGGGGGGACCCCTGTGTCTCAGCCTTTCCAAGTGAAACAGTGGAATGGCTGCTGGGAGGCTCAGCTCATCAGGAGCTAGGAGGGTGCAGGCTCAGTGCTGCAGAGTCATTTGCCATCTGATGACAAAGGCCTGTTGGGGTTTGGTGAGTGAAGACAGAAGTGTTGCGGTAGTGGGCCGGCAGCGTGCCGTTTGCCCCCCGTGACGCTCCCCTCCAGAACTCAGAGCAGTGCTCAAGAAATGTGGTGTACATTAAATGTGGTAAACCAGCAGAACTTGGAGCTCCCCAGGGGCTGTTCAGCTCAGCCAGCTCTGTGGAGTTGACAGAGAAATGTGGGCTTCTCAGCTGAATGCTTTGTGGTCCCAGAGTGCCTGGTCTTTGTAGAGAGCTGATGCCAAACCTCCCAAATACCTCCATAAATGACGGACTGTCACCTAGCAGATGGATTTGCAAGGAGATCATGCAAGGGAAGGGCTGTGGTCTGCTGCTTTCTAACATCTAGAAGGAGCAAATGCAGAGCCATACCTCTAGAAAGCTGACTGGCAGTGAAGGAGATCCCAAACTCCTTGGGGCAGGGTGGGCTTGCTGCTGGTGCATGCCACGATCCCGGGGGGGATTGCAGCGTGGGACTCAGGTTTTGTCTCCCTGATTTCTCAGGCTTGGTGTTTGCAGCAGTTGTTCAGAGCTAATGTAGCACCACAGAGGTGCCTCTCCCTCCAGACTAAGGAGTGTTTTGCTTTTGTGTGTGATGGTGAATGGTGCCACAGCCAGCTGGCAGCTAGGCATTAGTGGTGTCCCCCAGGGATCAGTGCTGGGCCCCATCCTGTTCAATATCTTTATTGATGATCTGGATGAGGGCATTGAGTCCATCATCAGTAAATTTGCAGATGACACCAAGCTGGGGGCAGGAGTTGATGTGTTAGAGGGTAGAAGGGCTCTGCAGAGGGACCTTGCCAGGCTGGACAGATGGGCAGAGTCCAGGGGCATGAGGTTGAACACATCCAAGTGCCAGTTCTATATATTGGCCACAGCAACCCCATGCAGTGCTACAGGCTGGGGTCAGAGTGGCTGGAGAGCAGCCAGGCAGAGAGGGACCTGGGGGTACTGGTTGATATTAGGCTGAACACGAACCAGCAGTGTGCCCAAGTGGCCAAGAAGGCCAATGGCATCCTGGCCTGCATCAGGAAGAGTGTGGCCAGCAGGAGCAGGGAGGTCATTGCGCCCTGTGCTCAGCACTGGTTAGGCCACACCTTGAGTCCTGTGTCCAGTTCTGGGCCCTTCAGTTTAGGAAAGATGTTGAGCTGCTGGAAGGTGTCCAGAGAAGGGCAAGAAAGCTGGGGGGGTCTGGAGCACAGCCCTGTGAGGAGAGGCTGAGGGAGCTGGGGTTGCTTAGCCTGGAGAAGAGGAGGCTCAGGGGAGACCTTCTTGCTCTCTCCAACTCCCTGAAGGGAGGTTGTAGCCAGGTGGGGGTTGGTCTCTTCTCCCAGGCAACCAGCACCAGAACAAGGGCACATAGTCTCAAGCTGTGCCATAGGTGGTTTAGGCTGGATGTTAGAAAGAAATTCTTCCCAGAGAGAGTGATTACCCATTGGGATGTGCTGCCCAGGGAGGTGGTGGAGTCACCATTCCTGGAGGTGTTTAAGAGGAGCCTGGATGAGGCACTTGGTGCCATGGTTTAGTTGATTAGATGGTGTTGGGTGACAGGTTGGACTGGATGATCTCAAAGGTCTCTTCCAACCTGGTCTGGTCTATTCTATTCTATTCTATTCTATTCTATTCTATTCTATTCTATTCTATTCTATTCTATTCTATCCTATTCTATTCTATTCTATTCTATTCTATTCTATTCTATTCTATTCCTATTCTATTCTATCCTATCCTATCCTATCCTATCCTATCCTATCCTATCCTATCCTATCCTATCCTATCCTATTCTATCCTACTCTATTCCCTTTCCTCCTCTTTCAGTTCCATTGTTGCATACCAGCCGGCAGGAGACAACAGCCACACGTTTGATGTCACAGCCATGTTCAAGTCCATTGGGATATTCCTGGGGATATTCAGTGGATCTTTTGCAATGGGAGCAGCTACTGGAGTTGTGACAGCTTTAATATCCTTTTTGTGGTGTGTTTTGGTGGTTTTCTGTGCTTCATCACACTCAGATGCAGTATTTCATGGGTTTGTGTCTAAATTAATGCCAGGCAGAGCCTTAGCCTGTTTAGGGGCAGGCTGAGTAGTGTTGCTGTGGTACCCAACTGCATTTGATAGCATGGAATCACAGAATGGGTTGGGTTGGAAGGGACCTTAAAGATCATCTAGTTCCAACCCCTCTGCCATGGGCAGGGACACCTCCCACCAACCCAGGTTGCTCAAGGCCTCATCCAACGTGGCCTTGAACACCTCCAGGGAGGGGACATCCACAACCTCCCTGGGCAACCTGTGCCAGTGTCTCCCCATCCTCACTCTAAAGGGTTTCTTCCTCATCTCCAATCTCAGTCTCCCCTCTCCCAGCTCAAAGCCGTTGCCCTCATCCTGTCACTCCCAGCCCTTGTCAGAAGTCCCTCTCCAGCTCTCCTGGAGCCCCCTTCAGGTACTGGAAGGCTGCTCTAAGGTCTGCCCAGAGCCTTCTCTTCTCCAGACTGAACAATCCCAGCTCCCTCAGCTTGTCCCTGTAAGGGAGGTTCTCCAGCCCTCTGATCACCTTTGTGACCTCCTCTGGACCCTCTCCAACAACTCCAGGTCCTTCTTGTGCTGGGGGCACCAGAGCTGGAGGCAGTGCTGCAGGTGGGGTCTCCCAGAGCAGAGCAGAGGGAGAGAATCCCCTCCCTGTGCTGCTGCTCACTCTGCTTTTGCTGCGGCCCAGCGCAGAGCTGGGTTCAGGGCCTCAGGCACACAATGATATGCTTTTAGCCTCCAGCTTCTCTCCAGATTGTCCTTAACCATCTGCAACGTCACCAAGTTCACCAAGCTTCGGGAGTTCCCTCTGCTGGAGACTGGTTTGTTCTTCTTGATGTCCTGGAGCACCTTCCTGCTGGCTGAAGCCTGTGGCTTTACAGGCAAGCTGCAGCACAGCCCTGCATCTGGCATGGGGATCTGCAGGGGTGATGGGCTGGGGAGGTTTGTTTCTCCCAGTATCCACTAGGGCTGGAGCTCTGCCTCTGCTTCGGCTTTCAGAGGTTTAATTGGGTTCTGGGGGTGTTGCATTGTCCTCTGCAGTACTGAGGTGCAGTTCAGCTCCCTTTTCCTGACCAGGAGCCTAATGTGATGCTCTGCTCCCCAGGTGTGGTGGCTGTGCTCTTCTGTGGGATCACACAGGCCCATTACACCTACAACAACTTATCTACAGAGTCCCAACACAGAACTAAACAGGTGAGAGCTCCTCAGCCCTCTTCAGCCTCTCTGAGTTTCCAGTTCTGTCTTTTTCTCTTCCCTCTAGCCAGAATGAAGTGCATCTGCCTCTCTGCAGCTGGATTTTACTGGGGCTGCTTCTGCAGAAGCATTTCTTGCAGGGGTGATGGAGGGGCTAACATGTTTTTCTTGTTAAATCTCTCCTGTCTAACTTGCTCTTTTGTCATTTGTGTTTCTCTTTCAGTTGTTTGAGCTGCTGAATTTCTTGGCAGAAAACTTCATCTTCTCCTACATGGGACTTGCACTGTTCACCTTCCAGAACCATGTCTTTAATCCCACCTTTGTGGTGGGGGCTTTTGTATCCTTTGGAGCCCCTTTTAGAAGAGGACAAAGCACCCATTTGTGGTTTTCACTCCAGCGTGTGGCTTGGGTTTGGGGTTTGTTTTTCAGTCAGCCTAGCTTTATGTTGCAAAGGGGATTGCTGCAGGAGAGTGCTGCCTGTGCTGCTTGGCTTAAGAATCATAGAATCACAGAACTGTCAGGGTTGGAAGGGACCTCAAGGATCAGCCAGTTCCAACCCCCTGCCACGGGCAGGGACACCTCACACTACAGCAGGTTGCTCACAGCCACCTCCAGCCTGGCTGCAAACACCTCCAGGCAGGAGGCTTCCACCTCCTCCCTGGGCAACCTCTGCCAGTCTCTCACCACCCTCATGGGGAACAACTTCTTCCTCACATCCAATCTGAATCTACCTACTTCTAGTTTTGTTCCATTCCCCCAGTCCTATCACTCCCCGACACCCTCAAAAGTCCCTCCCCAGCTTTCTTGGAGCCCCCTTCAGACACTGGAAGGCCACATGAAGGTCTCCTGGGAGCCTTCTCTTCCTCAGACTGCACAACCCCAACTCCCTCAGTCTGTCCTCATAGCAGAGCAGCTCCAGCCCTCTGCTCATCCTCGTGGCCCTTCCCTGGACACCTTCCAGCACCTCCAGATCCTTCCTGTAAGAGGATGAAGGAGATTCTTTTCCCAGCTCTGCTGTTTTTTCTTCTCCCTGTCTCATGTCCTTTTCTGGACATCCCAATCAGCTGCTGCAGAGGCTGGGTGTTTGATGTGAAGGTGGTGCTGAAGCCCCGGGCCCTGTTCCTCATGTGGCAATGTGGCACCAGGAGTGGCTGTGACAAATGGGAACTGCTTGGTGTAGCTCTTTGTTTCCTCTTTTCTCAGCTGTTCCATTTGTTAGACCCTGAGAAAAGCTGGTTTGGGGTATTTTTTGGGGGTCAAATAGCCCAACTGGAGCTACAGTAGAAGCCTCTGAATGCTGTCATGAGAAAGGATTTCCCCTTCTGCATGCTGATGTTAATGGATGCAGGCCATTGGGACTGGTGTGTCCCAGGAAAACAAGGATGTGGGAGGAATTTTCTTCCTACAACATGGGAGCCAGTTCAGATGTGCAGAATCATTTTCACCCTTTGTTCTGGAGCAGGTTTCTACTGATAAAGCTGGGGAGGGGCTCTTTGGGGTGTCAGGGAGTGATAGCACTGGGGGGGGATGGAGCAAAACTAGAAATGGGGAGATTCAGGCTGCATGTCAGGAAGAAGTTGTTTCCCATGAGAGTGGTGAGAGCCTGGCACAGGTTGCCCAGGGAGGTGGTGGAAGCCTCCTGCCTGGAGGTGTTTGCAGCCAGGCTGGATGTGGCTGTGAGCAACCTGCTGTAGTGTGAGGGGCTGGAACTGGATGATCCTTGAGGTCCCTTCCCACTCTGGCAGTTCTGTGATTCTCTGCTAAATAAGGCATTGTTGTCTTTGCCCTGCTGGGCCACAGGGTTTGCAGCAGGAGCTGATGAATCTCCCTGCTGAGATCTGCAGGGCTGCAGTGGGGTGAAGGGAGGGAAGTGTGGGAAATGTCATCTGGGTGGTTAGATGACAGTTTTGTGCTGTGCCTCTCGAGTCAGAAGGGGCTACACTGACTGATGAAATAGCTCATTCAGGAGAGAGAGTGAGAGAGAGAAAGATCATGAAACCCATCTCATATGCAAATTCAGGGTGTTCAGGAACCAGGATAAAAGCTGGAAGCCTTTCCCATATCATCATTCAGGGCTGCACTGAATAGTGGCTCCAAGATAATTTTTGCCATCTGGGTGCTGGTATGAAAAAGCCTCAGCTTCAAAGAGAAAAGCAGTATGGAGGGGCTGGTGGTTCTTGTGTCTTGCAGGCTATAAAACCAGGGAAAGTATTCCATTTATTTTTGGTCCCCCTCTCTGCTGCTGCTGCTGCTTTCATTTTGCTGAATAATCTTTGGGAATGGGACTTGGCTTAAAGCTGCCAGCCCAGCTGTGGAGCGTGGTGTGCTGGGGAGAGTCAGAGGGGTTGTGATGGCTGTGATAAACTTGAGCTTCACACAGGACAAGTGTTCCTTGAGGTGGAGAATGGGCCCAGTAGGGAGAGCATACAGTGGGAAGTGGTGCTTCTCCTCTCTTCTCCCTCATCTCACATGCCCCCTTGTCATCTCCCCTGTTGATGTGTGCTTGGCTCTGTGTGCTGCTCCTGAATTGCACTGCGTGCTCTGCTTCAGTGGGGCAGCAGCATGTTCTTTCCTCACTGCTGTAGCACTCAGAGCTGGGTGATTGTCTTTGCATCTGCAGGACCAGCCTTCCTGAGGCTCCTCAGCCTTTCCATCAGGCAGCAGAAGCTGGCTCTGTGCAGAGGTGGGATGCAATGGGAGAAACAAAGCTTGTGAAGGTCTAGAGGAGAAGTCTTATGAGGAGTGGCTTTGGGTCCTCAAATCCAAACTTTAAAAGAGGCTTTTATCCCAAAATGACTATGAAATCCATTTTAGTCTGGAGAGGAGAAGACTGAGAGGGGATCTGATCAATATCTGTAAATACCTGAGGGCTGTGTGTCAGGCAAGGAAGGGACAGGGAGGACAGGGACAGGCTCTGCTCATTTGTGCCCTGTGATAGGACAAGGGGCAATGGATATAAACTACAGCACAGGGGGTCCCACCTCAACACAAGGGGGAACTTCTGTACTGTAAGGGTCACAGAGCCCTGGAGCAGGCTGCCCAGAGAGGTTGTGGAGTCTCCTTCTCTGGAGCCTTTTCAAGCCCCATCTGGATGTGTTCCTGTGTGACCTGTGCTGGATGCTCTGCTCCTGCTCTGGCAGGGGGGTTGGACTCCAGGATCTCTCTGGAGGTCCCTTCCAACCCCTAACATCCTGTGAGCCTGTGAACTGGGGTTGTTCACTGTGGGGAAGAGGAGGCTGAGGGGAGACCTCCTTTCTCTCTACAGCTCCCTGACAGGAGGTTGCAGCGAGGTGGGGCTTGGTCTCATCTCCTTAGTATCAGGTGATAGGACAAGAGGAAACGGCCTGAAATTGTGCCAGGGGAGGGTTAGGTTGGATAGTAGGGAAAATGTCTTTGCTGGAAGAGAGGTCAGGCATTGGAAGAGGCTGCCCAGGGAGGTGGTGGAGTCACCACTGGAGGTGTTCAAAAGATGTGTGGCCGTGGCACCTGGGGACATGGTTTAGCGAGCATGGTGGTGCTGGGTTGAGGATTGGACTGGATGATCTCAAAGGCCTTTTCCAGCCTTCCTGATGGTCTGGTTGTACAGAGAGGAAGAGCAATCTCCTTAACAAGTGCAAATGCAGCTTGCTATCTTCCTAGGAAGAGCTGCCAATATTTACCCACTCTCATTTTTACTGAATCTGGGGAGAAGAAACAAGATTGGAACAAACTTGCAGCACATGATGATGTTTGCTGGTACGTTACCGCCTCCGGCCCTGTGGCCCCACCTGCACTTCCTGGCCCCTGAGCACCTGCAAGTGTACAACTCTAAACCTCTGCCTGGCAGCGCCTGGAGAAGAGGCTGGGAAGGGAGAAAGCTCCCTTAGGCTCACTGCTGTGGATGCCTTGGCTTTGAGATGTAGCAGTGAGCTCCTCCTGCGCTGTGCCTGAGTGCATGGTGTGGGGCAGGAGGAGGGTTTGCCTCTCTGGGCTGGGAAGGAGCAGTGATAGCCTCAACTTTGACAGCATTTGCTGTTGAATCATCCCTGTTAAAGCACTGTGGCCTCCTCCAGTGGTGGATGTCCAGTCAGAGAAACAGGACCACACGTAGGGGGTGTGAGGTAAACCCTGGGTAAAGCCTGCAGTGGGGATGGCTGCTTGTGCCATGGGCTAACACAGCTGCTCAGCTGCATGAGATTCAACAAGGCCAAGTGTGGAGCCTTCTATTTGGGTCACAACACGCCCATGAATGCCCCAGGATTGGGGCAGTGGCTGGAAACTGCCCAGCAGAGAAAGACCTGGGGGTGCTGGTTAACAGCTGGGGTGAACATGAGCCAGGGTGTGCCCAAGAGGGCAACAGCATCCTGGCCTGGATCAGCAGTGGTATGGCCAGCAGGAGCAGGGCAGTGATTGTCCCACTGGACTCAGCACTGGTGAGGTCACACCTTGAGTCCTGGGTTCTGTTTGGGGCCCTCACTCCAAGAAGGACATTGATGAGCTGGAGCAGGTCCAGAGAAGGGCAAGGAAGCTGGGGAAGGGTCTGGAGAACAGGGCTGGGCAGGAGCAGCTGAGGGACCTGGGGGTTCTTTAGTGTGGAGAAAGGGAGATCTCATTGCTTTCTACAGCTCCCTGAAAGGAGGCTGGAGTGAGGTGGGGCTTGGTCTCATCTCCTTAGTATCAGGTGATAAAACAGGAGGAAATGGCCTGAAATTGTGCCAGGGGAGGGTTGGGTTGGAGATGAGGAAAAATGCCTTTGCTGCAGGAGTGGTCAGGGATCGGCACAGGCTACCCAGGGAGGTGGTGGAGTCCCCATCCCTGGAGGTGCTCAAGAAACCTGTGGCCAAGGCACTGGGGGGCAGGGTTTAGTGGCCATGGAGGTGCTGGGCTCGAGGGCGTGGGAGGTCTTTTCCCACCGGGATGATTCTCCGGCCGCTTGGCTCCCCGGCAGGGCTGCGAGGAGCCATGGCCTTCGCCTTGGCCATCCGTGACACGGCCACCTACGCCAGGCAGATGATGTTCAGCACCACCCTGCTCATCGTCTTCTTCACGGTGTGGGTGTTCGGCGGGGGCACCACGGCCATGCTGTCCTGCCTGAACGTCCGGTGAGTGCTGCCGGCCCGGCGCCCCCGCTCTCGCCCGCCGCCGCCCCCTCCCGCCCGCCGGCTGCCCAGCGCGGTGCGGCAGTCCCCAGCCCTGCAGGGAGTGTGGCGTGGAGAACAGGCAGTGAGATGGCAGCAAGAGAAGCAGGGCCAGCAGGCCTGGGAGGGGATTCTTCCCCCCCTGCTCCGCTCCGGTGAGACCACGCCTGGAGCACTGTGTCCAGTTCTGGAGCTCCTAGTACAGGAAGGATCTGGAGGTGCTGGAAGGTATCCAGAGAAGGGCCACGAGGATGAGCAGAGGGCTGGAGCTGCTCTGCTATGAGGACAGACTGAGGGAGTTGGGGTTCTTCAGTCTGGAGAAGAGAAGCCTCTGAGGAGACCTTCTTGTGGCCTTCCAGGGTCTGAAGGGGGCTGCAAGAAAGCTGAGGAGGGACTTCTGAGGGTGTCAGGGAGTGATAGGACTGGGGGGAATGGAACAAAACTAGAAATGGGTAGATTGAGATTGGATGTGAGGAAGAAGTTCCTCCCTATGAGGGTGGTGAGAGCCTGGCACAGGTTGCCCAGGGAGGTGGTGGAAGCCTCCTGCCTGGAGGTGTTTGCAGCCAGGCTGGCTGTGGCTGTGAGCAACCTGCTGTAGTGTGAGGTGTGCCTGCCCATGGGTTGGAACTGGCTGATCCTTGAGGTCCCTTCCAACCCTGACAATTTTATGATTCTGTGGATTAGGAAGTGGTTACACAATAGAGTCCAAAGAGTGGTGATCAGTGGTGCTGAATCCAGCTGGAGAGCTATAACCAGTGGAGTCCCCCAGGGATCAGTGCTGGGTCCAGTCCTGTTCAACATCTTCATCAATAACATTGATGAGGTCACAGAAAGAGTCTGCTCAGCAAGTTTGCTGATGATACCAAGCTGGGAGGCTTGGCTGAGATGGCTGAAGGCTGTGCTGGGAGACTTGGACAGACTGAGAGCTGGGCAGAGAGGAACCTAATGAGGTTCTACAAGGATAAGTGCAGAGTCCTGCACCTGTGGAGGAAGAATAAACTGCAGCAGTACAGGCTGGGAGGTGATCTGCTGGAGAGCAGCCCTGTGGAGAAGGACCTGGGAGTGCTGGTGGACAAGTTCTGCATGGGACAGCAATGTGCCCTGGGGGCCAGGAAGGCCAATGGGATCCTGGGGAGCATTCAGAGGAGTGTGGCCAGCAGATCCAGGGAGGTTCTCCTCCCCTCTACTCTGCCCTGGTGAGGCCACACCTGGAATATTGCATCCAGCTCTGGGCTCCCCAGGTCAGGAGGGACAGGGATCTGCTGGAGAGAGTCCAAGGGAGGCTACAAGGATGCTGAAGGGACTGCAGCACTGCCTGGGGAGGAGAGGCTGAGAGCCCTGGGGCTGTTTAGTCTGGAGAGGAGAAGATTGAGAGGGGATTTAATCAATATCTATCAATATCTGAGGGCTGGGGGTCAGGAGGGAGGGGACAGGCTCTGCTCAGTTGCACCCTGTGACAGGACAAGGGGCAATGGATAGAAACTCCAGCACAGGAGGTTCCACCTCAACATGAGGAGGAACTTCTTCCCTGTGAGGGTAACAGAGCCCTGGAGCAGGCTGCCCAGAGAGGTTGTGGAGTCTCCTTCTCTGGAGACTTTCCAGCCCCATCTGGATGTGTTCCTGTGTGACCTGTGCTGGATGCTATGGTCCTGCTCTGGCAGGGGGGTTGGACTTGATGATCTCCAGGGGTCCCTTCCAACCCCTGACACCCTGTGATCTGTGCTCCTGTGATTTGAAAAGTGAGGGATGTGGTGCTGAGGGATGTGGTGCAGTGGCAGTGGCTCAGCAGCAGTGGTGGCATTGTGAGCTCTAGGTGAGCAGTTGATCTCAGAGGTGTCTTCCAACCTGGACAGCTCTCTGATGATTTTAAGAAGCAGGAGGGGGAGCAGGTTCCCCCAGCTGGACCATGGGGTGTAGCTGCCTGGCACTGCCTGTGCTAACCCTCTGCTTGTTTTCTCCTCTGCAGGGTGGGTGTGGATGCAGATCAGGAGAACGTGGTGAGTGCTGTGCTTGCTGGCACGGTGACCCTGTGAATGCCTCTCTGTGCTCTGCTCCCTTCCAGCTGTGGGAGGCTTTTCATCTCCCTGGTGAAAGCCTTTGCAGTCAGTGGGAGTCGTGGCTTCTCTCTGCCCTCTGTGGTCACAATGAGCCTCGCTTTTGTTCCCTGGGGAAGATGCAGCTCTGGGCTGTTGAGTCAGCCCATGCTGCTGCTGCAGCAGCTTCAGCCTGTCCCTTGCTGAGCCCGACATAAATACCAGAATGGGCATGACCTGGAGGCTTCCTGCCCCAGGGCAGCACAGATGTGCCATTTACTGCCCCATTTTAGGTCCTCCTCCATCCTCTTTCAACCCACGGGTGCCTTCAACCTCTCCTTCGCCCCCATGTTTCCTATGGGTAGTTATTTAGCAGCCCATGCACCATTGCCCATGCTGAGATAAATGCTGAAGCCCTGCAGCATCAGGAGTTTTCCTGCCCAGTAGCCCCAGGCTGCCTCATTCATGCTTCTGCAGCCCAGTCATGCTGTGGCTCCACTTGATTTCAGTGTGGGTTCTGCACTTTGGAGCTTCATTTCATTCAGAGCCAGTTATTGGGCTGCTCACCTCCTGGAGAGAAAGCCTCATGCTCAAGGCAACCATAAATAGGAAAGCCAAATGCATGATTGTGTTCACAGTCACCTCCAAACAGTCATATTTTCCTCTCCCAATTTAAAAGAAGACAGGAGTCCCCACAACACCTGATTAGTGGCAAACAGAAAGCTCAGGTGAGCTCTGATGGAGGTTGGACCTGTCAGTCCCTGTTAAATGTGATGTCTGGATGCAGCAGCAGGCCCTGAGGCACTTTAAACCTGGAAGCTTATAGCAGAGAAGCGATCAAGCTGTGCTGTGGTACCACCTCCATAAGGCTGTTGTACGCTGCTAGAGGCAGAGCGTGGTGCTGGAAGCACCTTCAGCTTCTCATGGTGTGAGTGTCCTTGTGCTTGCTGCAGCCCAGAAACTTCTGGAGGGGCAGAGGGAAGGTGTGTATCCTAATGTCCCCTGGAGATAACCTGGTGCCCCATGGGGGCTCCATGCCCTAATCCAGGTTGTGGCAGGTTGCTGTGCTGCCCCCATCCAGGTTGTGGCAGGTTGCTGTGCTGCCCCCATCCAGGTTGTGGCAGGTTGCTCTGCTGCCCCAGTCCAGGTTGTGGCAGGTTGCTCTGCTGCCCCAGTCCAGGTTGTGGCAGGTTGCTCTGCTGCCCCAGTCCAGGTTGTGGCAGGTTGCTCTGCAGCCCCAGTCCAGGTTGTGGCAGGTTGCTCTGCAGCCCCAGTCCAGGTTGTGGCAGGTTGCTCTGCAGCCCCAGTCCAGGTTGTGGCAGGTTGCTCTGCTGCCCCAGTCCAGGTTGTGGCAGGTTGCTCTGCAGCCCCAGTCCAGGTTGTGGCAGGTTGCTGTGCTGCCCCCATCCAGGTTGTGGCAGGTTGCTCTGCAGCCCCAGTCCAGGTTGTGGCAGGTTGCTGTGCTGCCCCCATCCAGGTTGTGGCAGGTTGCTGTGCTGCCCCCATCCAGGTTGTGGCAGGTTGCTGTGCTTCCCCAATCCAGGTTGCTGTGCTGCCCCCATCCAGGTTGTTGCAGGTTGCTGTGCTTCCCCAATCCAGGTTGCTGTGCTGCCCCCATCCAGGTTGTGGCAGGTTGCTGTGCTTCCCCAATCCAGGTTGCTCTGCTGCCCCAATCCAGGTTGCTCTGCTGCCCCCATCCAGGTTGTTGCAGGTTGCTGTGCTTCCCCAATCCAGGTTGCTCTGCTGCCCCCATCCAGGTTGTTGCAGGTTGCTGTGCTTCCCCAATCCAGGTTGCTCTGCTGCCCCCATCCAGGTTGTTGCAGGTTGCTGTGCTTCCCCAATCCAGGTTGCTCTGCTGCCCCCATCCAGGTTGTGGCAGGTTGCTGTGCTTCCCCAATCCAGGTTGCTGTGCTTCCCCAATCCAGGTTGCTCTGCTGCCCCCATCCAGGTTGTGGCAGGTTGCTGTCCTGCCCCATTCCAGGTTGCTCTGCTGCCCCCATCCAGGTTGTGGCAGGTTGCTCTACTGCCCCAATCCAGGTTGCTGTGCTGCCCCCATCCAGGCTGTGGCATGTTGCTGTGCTGGTGTTTAATGTTTTTCTCTCCCCAGGGTGTCCCTGAGAGTGAGAGGAGGAGCACGAAGGCAGAAAGCGCCTGGCTCTTCCGCATGTGGTACAACTTTGATCACAAGTATCCTTGAGTGGCAGCTGGTGCCACAGCCTGTCTGCAGCTCCACTGACCCAGTTTGCTTTCCAGTCACACTGCTGCGTTTGGATTTGCACCTCTTCATGTCTGTGGCTATAGGAAATTGCCATTTTCACCTGCTGTGAGCTGGGAATGCAGCAGTAGCTCAGCTCAAAGCTGGGTTCTCCAAGGCTGGAAGCCCAGGGCTTCCTTGATTCTCATGGTGGGTGGGCAGGGAGGGCAGGGGGTCTTGTCATTTGAAGCCCTCTTGCTAGATGCATGCCTCTCTTCCCTTGCAAGTGCTTTGCCATGAGTTAGTGGAGGATGATGGGACAAGTGATGCTACTAAGCCTTTTCTTACTGGGACTGTGTCCTGGTTCACTCCTTTGCCACCGTCTGGTTCCATCCACCTTGCTCATCCCTGTAAGTTTTGTGTTTCTTTCCTCCCTGTGATTTCCTCAAGACACTGAGTCCCTCAGCTGCTGCTTCTGCACCCCACCCCTTCTCTGACCAGCATCACCCTATTCCCCTTTCTTCCTTAACCCTCTCTGCAGCTATCTAAAGCCTCTGTTGACACACAGTGGTCCTCCTCTGACGACCACCCTCCCGGGGTGCTGTGGACCTATTGCCCGGTGCCTGACGAGTCCACAGGCATATGAAGTGAGTGCATCAGGGTCCTTTCTGTCCTGGTGTTGGTGGAGTTTGAAGTGTTCACAGAATCACAGGATGGGTGGGGTTGGAAGGGACCTCTGGAGATCATCTAGGCCAACCCCCTCCTAAGGCAGGGCCACCCAGAGTGGGTTGCACAGGAACATGTCCAGGTGGGTTTGGAATCTCTCCAGAGAAGGAAGACTCCACAGCCTCCTGGAGCTCCTCAGGCAGTGTCTAACAGAGTGTTGTGGTTTAAGCTTTTCCCAGAGCCCAAAGTGGAACAGGTTTAGGTTGCCTCCCCTCTCCCCTTTTCCCAGTAGGGAAAGCAGAATTAGGCAGAAGAAGAGAGAGGGCAGCTTTCTAGAAAGGGACATTTTGTCTTTGCCTGCAGTACCCCCAGGCAGTGCTACAGACTGGGGACAGAGTGCCTGGAGAGCAGCCAGGCAGAAAGGGACCTGGGGGTACTGGTTGACAGCAGATGAACAGGAGCCAGCAGTGTGCCCAGGGGGGCAAGAAGGCCTATGGCATCCTGGCCTGCATCAGAAATAGTGTGGCCAGCAGGAGCAGGGAAGTCATTGTGCCCTCTGCTCAGCACTGGTTGGGCCACACCTTGAGTCCTGTGTCCAGTTCTGGGCCCCTCAGTTTAGGAAAGATGTTGAGATGCTGGAAGGTGTCCAGAGAAGGGCAACAAAAGTGGGGAGGGGTCTGGAGCACAGCCCTGTGAGGAGAGGCTGAGGGAGCTGGGGTTGCTTAGCCTGGAGAAGAGGAGGCTCAGGGGAGACCTCATTGCTCTCTCCAACTCCCTGAAGGGAGGTTGTAGCCAGGTGGGGGTTGGTCTCTTCTCCCAAGCAAGCAGCACCAGAACAAGAGGACACAGTCTCAAGCTGTGCCAGGGGAGGTTTAGGCTGGATGTTAGGAAGAAATTCTTCACAGAGTTGTTAGCCATTGGAATGTGCTGCCCAGGGAGGTGGTGGAGTCACCATCCCTGGAGGTGTTCAAGAGGGGACTGGATGTGGCACTTGGAGCCATGGTTTAGTTGTCAGGAGGTGTTGGGTGACAGGTTGGACTTGATGATCTCTGAGGTATTTTCCAACCTTTTTGGTTGTATGATTCTGTGTTTCTAAATCTATGAAAGAACAGCCTTGAAGTGATTTGGAAGTAACAAGGTAAGTTTGGCAAAATAGAAAAGGCATTTGAGGAGAAGGAAGGTTACAAAGGTATAAGGAAAAAGGGTAAATAAAAATATATGCAAAACCAGATGCAGCTGGCAAAGGATCCTCTGGATGCAAGATGGATTCTCTTTAGATGCAGTCCCTTCAGGAGTCTGGAAGCATGTGGAACAGGCCCAACCATGTGGGTTAGCAGCAGCAGCAGGAGGATATTGGCAAGCCGAGGGGCAGGAGAAGAGAGGGAGGCAGGAAATGATTTCCCCTTAATTAGGGTCATGGACCGGGAGTGGGAGTGGAATAGACTTTGAGCTGGGAACCCTTTTCCTCCGGGAGGGGGCCAGGGCTCTGCCCACCCGCGGCTGGGTTCTTTCCAGCCCACCCCTCCTGGGCCGGGCTTAACCTAGCGCCCGGCGCTTCCCTCCCGCCCGTTGCCCAGAACCAGGAGCAGCTGAAGGACGACGACTCCGACCTCATTCTGAACGACGGAGACATTAGCCTGACCTACGGGGACTCCACCGGCGGCACCGACTCGGCGGTGCCGGGCGGCACCTCGCGGCGCCTGGCGGGGAACAGCTCCTCCGAGGACGCCCTGGACCGGGAGCTGGCGTTCGGGGACCATGAACTCGTAATCCGGGGGACACGCCTGGTCCTGCCCATGGACGATTCGGAGCCGCCCTCCAGCATCCTGGACAACGCCAGGCACGGCCCCGCCTAAGGGCATTGTCGGCTTTGACTCTCGACGCTTGGTATTTGCATCTATGATCCAGAAGTATGTGCTACCTAAAAGTCTCTCATGCATGTCGCCCCCCCACAAATGTCTAAAAGCTGTATCGATTATTATTTATATGGTGTCAGAAGACTCTCAATATTCTCTGCCAGGCACTTGTGAAAGAACAAGCTGCAAAGTGGGTTGTTTTTTTTCCCCTTTTTGCCTCCCCCTCCCCCCTCAGTTACCAAACCGTTGTGGACTGCACTGTGTTAGGGTGGAACTGTTTTTAGCCTAAAGAGTCTTTTGCACACGGTGATCTTCTCTTGAAAACGTGTGATTTGCTGGAGGGTGGAGTTCCCAGCAGGCTTAAGCAAAGGAGATGATTGCCCTGATCGCCCCTGGAGCCTGGGAGAGGAGGGTAGGAGCGGTGGGAATCGCTTCCTGGCCGGGTGAGGATTGTGCCCTTGCTTTGGTTTTGTTTTTCCCTTTGCTTTTTGGATAGCCACGTTTGAATTAGCAGCAAGAAATCTGCCTGCCAGAGCCTCTTCGTCGGGCAGTGGCCAGTGATCAACTCCTTCTGTGGGAAGCTGAGCCAGGAGCTGGAGACTTTCTGCTTTTCAGTGACCCCCTGCCCCAGCCTGGCTGACGGCAGGCGCCGGCCAAAGCTGCGAGCCAGGACTGCGGCTGCCTGGCCGCTGGGATGGGAGCTGGAGGAAGGGGATGGTTTGTATCTGGAGTCATGTTCAGGAGAAGGAGGTGAGATCCCACAGCAACTACAGCAGGCATGCACAGGTTTTTAGGGTCGAGTCCATCATGCCAGCTTTTCTAGAAGCAGCCATCAAACCCCTCAGCTTGGCAACTAAAATTGCAGCCTCGGGGAGCGCTGCGGCCCGGCCTGAGCCAATCTCATCTCCTGTGGTCACAGGCACTGCTGCCACGGCTGAATGTGGGGCTGTGGAGCCCAGCCAGCCTCCAACACAAAGCTTTACAGCTGGACACAGACCTCTCCAGAGGGATCGAGCATCTGGGGTGGGGAGGGACTTACGGGGGAGTTGTCTGTCCGTCCATCCCTCCTCCTGTACAGTCAGAAAGTCATTGCACTTTTGTTTAATAACTCCTTAGCATGCTGTGTGTCTGTCAACCCCCACCCCCTCACCCCTCTCTCACCCCTCTGATCATTTAAGGAGAAACGTTTGCAAGTTGCTGGTTTCATTTTATTTGATGTTCTTTTCTTTTGTGTTATTTTAGTGTCAATTTCCTTCCCTTTTTTCCCTCATTTTCCAAGGAAGAGCACAGAACAATTAGCAATTTCCCCACTCCCCCCTGCTAGTCTGGAAGGATTTGCTCTGTAGTTAAAGGTGCAGTGAAATTGTTCACCTTCTGGGTTTGTGGGTTTGGGCCTGAAAAGTGGGGGGAGGGAATCACAGGAATTGACTGTTTGTAGCTCTGTTGTCTGGTACTGGTACTCTGGGTACTGGTGCACTGCAGGCTTGTCCTGGGTGGGGGTTAACCCTCTCCTAGAAGGCTGAGGTAGAGAATATATGGGGGGGGAAAAACAAGCTGGGTGAGGCCAGGCACTCCCAGCTGCTGTTAAGTTCCCTTGCGACAAACTCTGCCTCACTCAGCATCCAACCCTTGAGACCTCGGAGCAGCATCCCCGTGGCCGTTCTCCTCAGCACCACTGGAGAGCTGGAAGGAGCCAGGAAAAACAAACAAACACAAACAATAGGGAAATTTCAAGGGCATGTGTACATTTGAGAAAAGAAATCCACACTTGGTTGTTGTTGTTTCATTTTCTCAGGTCTAAAGTAACTGTTGCCTTAAATTTAGGAGTCGTGAAACTGAATGCTTTGGGCAGTTTATCCCCGAGGAAATGTTTGGGTTGTTTGTGGGTTGTTTTGGCTTTTTGGGTTTGGTTTTGTTTTGTTTCCTTTCTGAGTACAAAACGTCTAAGTGTTGCCATAGGACTCCTCTGGAAGTGGAGGAGGTGGGGGTCAAGCTCTGTTTGAGTTCAGGCAGGGCATCTTCCTTGCACCGGTAAGTGGCAGTCTTGCTGTTAACGTAGCTGTTGGATTAGCCTTAGCTTCTTTGTTTCCTGCTATGCAGGAATTCCATAAAGTGTGCATTTTATATGATGTCTGTAACTTAACTTCATGTGTCAAAAAAAAAAAAAAAAACCAGAAAAAAGCAACCAAAAAAACCCACCCCCAAAACAAGGTAAAACACACCCCACCCCCACCCCCCAACTTAGGTACCTGTTGACTTTAGCTTTACTGCATCACTTCAGCATCCTGGGTTTTGTTTTGCCTTCTGGAAGAGGCGTGGTAACTGCCTGCCTCTTGGGTTCTTTTTCCTGTCTGATCTATGAATTCAGTTTGCAAAGCTGGCACTGGTGCAGCTGGAGGTGCAGAGTTGGCTCTGCTCCCACCCTGCCAGCCCGGGGTCCCATCGGCAGGCAGAGTGGGCACAGGGTTCCCTCCCAGCTGTGGTGCAGATCAGCAGCTGAGCGCTGGGAGACGCCCGCAGCGTGAGGTTTTACCCCGGCCTTGGGGGCATTCCTCTCTTTCTCTGACTCTTTGGCCTAGGATAATTTCTCCACTCTCTTTAAGCTTGCCAGCACATTACCACGAGCCTCAGCTTTGGAGGCCAGTGACAGCTCAGTTAGTACACTAAAGAAACAAAAGCCAAGTTGACCAATGTCGATTTTTATAGGTTACCTGTCATCTTTTGTGATCTATCCAGAACATAGCCAGGACTGTTTGGAATAATCTTGGGGGGATGAATGAATGAATGAATGAATGAATGAATGAATGAATGAATGAATGAATGAATGAATGAAGTTCAGGAGTGACTTAACAAATGGCTCAGATTCCTTCTCAGTTGATTATTTCCTTCCTCCTGCTGCAGCAGGAGAGCACAGGGGTGCCTGGGTCTCAGGTGCAGAGCCCCGATGGCTCTCACGCTGTAGATGGAGGGAAGGGTACCCTGAGACCTTCTGCCAAATAGGTAAGAGAGCCCCAAGGAAGCAGTTCCCAGCTCCCACCATGATGCAGAGGAGGTGTCCTTCTCCTGTAAATTGAATTTCCATGGGTTTTGCACATGAAAAAGCCTCGTTAGGTTAAAGCTCTGATTTGTCCTGGTACTGTCAATTTGTGTGGTAATGGCATTAACTCTGTAGCTGTGGTGTTTGTGCAGCTGATCTGTGATAGCTGAAGATCACTGTTGGACCTTCTGTTTACACTGGCTAAATCCTTTACTGTTGCATTGTACTGTGAAAGGAGGATTCTGGGCCTATCAAAAGATTTCTTCTTCTCCTCCTGTTTTCCCTCTGGAATTCCTGTGTGCACCGTTTTCGTTCATTCACACAGAAATAAACCTGTAGCAAAGTGACACCCTGCTGCTTGACCTTCTCAGACCACTTTGTTCCAGGGGGTAAAGGCAACAGATGTTCAGCCTGGTGGGTGGAGGGCAGCCAGGCTGGGGTGCACACTCCTGCCTTCACCCCAGCTCCTGAGAGATGACCTGACCCTTGGAGGATCTGGCACTGGAGATGCTGATGTCAACTAAAAGCTGCTGCTGCACCTCCTGGGCTCCTCCACGACCAGCAAAACCCAGCTGGGTTCTGCCACATGTCCTTCAAGGGAGAAAGGGATCTGCTGGAGGGAGTCCAGCAAAGAGCTGCAAGGATGACTGGGGGACTTGAACATCTCTCCTGTGTAGAAAGACTGAGAGCCCTGGGGCTGTCGAGTCTGGAGAGGAAAAGGCTGAGAGGGGATCCGATCAATGTCTATCAATATCTGAGGGGTGGGTGTCAGGATGAAGGTGCCAGGCTCTCTTTGGTGGAGCCCAGTGATTGGATAAGGAACAGTGGGTACAAACTAGAACACAGGAGGTTCCACCTCAGCATGAGGAGAAACTTCTTTATGGGGAGGGAGATGGAGCCCTGGAGCAGGCTGCCCAGAGGGGTTGTGGAGTCTCCTTCTCTGGAGACCGTCAAAGCCTGTCTGGATGTGTTCCTGTGTGACCTGCCCTAGATGATCCTGCTTTGGCAGGGGGGTTGGACTGGATGATCTCTAGAGGTCCTTTCCAACCCCTAACATTCTGTGATTCTGTGGGGTGGACCTGCATCAGTGGCATCACTAGGGGTGTTCAAAGTCAAGGAGTCAAGGCTGCTGAGCTTTCAGGGGCTTGTATGTCCTGTGGTTTTGTGGCAGTGTGGTGACAGGTTGGACTCGATGATCTTTGAGGTCTCTTCCAGCCTTGGTGATTCTGTGAAACCCTGAGTTGCAGTTGGGCTGGTGGCAGCTGCCATGCTCTGGAGGTGATCCTGCCCTCCATCTCTGCTGGCTGCACCTGGAGTTTTGGTGCTGTGTGCTGTTGGAGCAGCTGAAGAGGTTTGTTGTTCACATGCTTTACAGTCCTCCAATGCAGAGGGCACCTTGGAAGCTTCAGGGATCTGCTTCTGGAGGGCTTTGATTCACAAAGGACAACCTTCACCTTGCCCTTGGTATAGAAACCCATTCTTGGTAGCTCTGCATGGCTGCAGGAGGACAACCTCTGAAAGCTTGGTGAACACACTTGTCTCCCACTCAGCAGTGACCAGACAAAGGGACATCTGTTCTGCTTTCTGAAAGGGCTGTGGACCTGAGGTAGGGTGGTGAGACCTGAGCTCTCACCCTGGCCTTCATCAAAGCATTGCCTGCAACCCACAGAGGTGCTGTGAGGCTGTGAGCAAGAAGAGCTTGCCCAGGGTGAAGCTGGTGGTGGGTGGCCTGTGCTACTAGAAGTCACAGGAGCAGGACAAGAGACAGTGGTGTAGAGGAGGAATAGAATAGAGGAGGAATAGAATAGACCAAACCAGGTTGGAGGAGACCTATGAGATCATCGAGTCCAACCTATCACCCAGCACCATCTAATCAACTAAACCATGGCACTAAGCACTCCATCAAGTCTCCTCCTAAACACCTCCAGGGATGGTGACTCCACCACCTCCCTGCCAGCCTGCTCCAGTGCCTGACCACAGAATCACAGAAACATTCAGCTTGGAAGAGACCCTCAGGTCCAACCCAGTCCAACCCAGAACCCTGCTCTACGAGAGTCACCCCTAAACCATAGCCCCAAGCACCATATCCAAACCACCTTGAAACACAGCCAGGCTTGGGGACTCCACCACCTCCCTGGGCAGCACATTCCAATCCCTGACCACTCTGGATGGGAAAAAGGTTTCCTAATGTCCAGTCTAAATGACCACTCTTATCAGCAAAGAAATTCTTCCTGATACCCAACCTAAACCTCCCTTGGCACAGCTTGAGGCCATTACTATCCTGTCATTAGTTCCCTGGGAGAAGAGGCCAACACCAGCCTCATTCCAGTCTTCCTTCAGGGAGTTACAGAGAGCAACAAGGTCTCCTCTCAGCCTCCTCAGTGTCCTGACAGTTGGCATAAACACCTCTGACCCTCCTGTCTGCACACCCTCCAGCCCAACCTTGGGTCAGACTCATGCAAGTGACTGAACAATTGCATTTGGCAGCTCCTTATCCTCACAAAGCCTCCACAGAAGTGCATCACAGCCCTCACAAATGAACTGTTTTGTTGCAGTAAGCTTTGATTCAGGCCCTTGGGCTCACCATTGGTGCCTAGAACACAGGTGGGATCATCCCAGGGTGCAACCACCCTCTCCAGGGCAGGTAGCTGCAGGCAGGCATCCCCTGGGATGGGCTCACTGTGCTGTGCAGGCAGAGTTTGGATTGGTGCTGCTCAGAGGCACTGCAAGTAGTAGACTCCCCACCAGCCCTGGAGGTGTTGAAAAATGTGTAGACATGGCACTTAGGGACATGGTTCAGTGGGCATGGTGGTGTTGGGTTTACAGTTGGACTTGGTCTTAGAGGCCTTTTCCAACCTGTGACTCTCTCTATGATTCTAAGAAGGGACTTAGAGTCTGAGGAGAGGGACTTGCACCACAGGTAGGTGCCTACTAGAGTCATGACTTGCCAAGTAGTGCCCCTCTGATTATTTTGGTTCATTTGGGGCTGATGAAGGACAGCTTTCAGTCAAGGTGTCATACCACCAGGACATCTTCTCTTGGTGCTGGGATGTGGGCCAGCACCAGGTATCCACAGCCTCAGAGAAATTACAGGACTGTTTCTAGAGCAATCCTGTCTTCTCCTGGCCAAGGAATGGCTGAGGAGCAATGGTTTGAAATTGGAGAGATGATTTAGATTGGATGCTAGGAATGAGTTCTTTACACTGAGAGTGGTTGAGCGCTGGCACAGGTTGCTCAGGGAGGTGGTTGGGGTCCCTTCTCTGGAGATATTCAGGGTGAGGCTGGACAGGGCTCTGGGCAACCTGATCCAGTTGAGGATGCCCCTGCTCACTGCAGGGAGTTTGGACTAGATCACCTTTGGAGGTCCCTTCCAATCCAAGTGGTTCTATGATTCTGTGTGGCTCTCTTGACCTCACATCAGGCTGGGAAGCCTCACTTGTCTGAGCCTAAATGTCAAAAAAACCAACAAACCAAACCAAACCAAACCAAACCAAGCCCCCTCTTGATTCTTCTTCCTTATTCTGGCCTGCAAGGAGCTCCTGTCCTTGCTGGGTCCTCTAGATGGCAATATTGGAAAGTAATTGTCCAGCACCTGCATGCCCTTGCAGGCCCAGGCACTGCAGAGGCTGAGAGCCCACCCCCTACGGAGACCCTCTCCATCCCTTGCCACCGTTGCAATGCCTTAGGCACCATCCAGCTCGAGTCTTTATCTGCAGAAAGAGGAGACCCTCGTGGAATGGTTTGAGCTGGAAAAGCCCTTTCAGATCAAGCCCAACCATTCTCTGGCTCTACCAAGCCTGGTGCTGAACCACGTCCCTCAGCACCACGGCTCTGCCTCTTTTAAACACCTCCAGGGATGGGGCTTCAACCAGCTGCTTGGGCAGCCTGTGCCAGGCTTTGAGAACCCTTTCTGGGAGAAATTGTCACCTAATATCCAACCTAAACCTCCCCTGGTGCCACCTCATTGCAGCACTGACTGCTCTCACACCCTTGAACCCCTTTGTCCACCTTCTGGAACACCCCCACTCTGGAGGCAGTTGAGGAGAGCCTGTGCTCAGAGGCTGCCCAGCTACCCTGCATCATGCTTCCCCCTCAAGGCCAGCTGCTTGTTGGCTTTATCCTTTGTTTTCTTCCCCTCTTAGGCTTTTATAATCAGGAAGTTTAAGGCTGGTGGCCACAAGCTGCTTTCAGGAGCAGTTTTAGACCCTCAGAGGTAGCTGCAGACCTTGCAGGAGCTGGTGAGAAGTGTTGGAGCTGGTTCAAACCCTGCACACAGCATCAGGCCAGGCACAAACTAGACCACAGGAGGTTTCACTTGAACTTGAGGAGAAGCTATTGTGGGGGTAGTCCTGGAGCAGGCTGCCCAGAGGGATTGTGGAGTCTCCTTCTCTGGAGACATTAAAAACCTACCTGGACACATTCCTGTGTGCCCTTCTCTGGGTGACCCTGATTCATCAGGGTGTTGGACTGGAGGATCTCCAGAGGTCCCTTCCAATCCCCCACTGTTCTGTGAGCCTGCAAGGGCACCTTCCTCTGCAGTGCTTCTCCTTCCAGGCTCCCCAGCTCTCACATGGCCTTTAAGCCTTTCCTAGCAGCAGAAGCTGCTGCCATCTGCAGTGAATTTGTGGTCATGGTGGTGGTTTGCACTCGTGGCAAGAGGGCTTTGCCTCTGCTTGGCTCTCATTCTTCACAGCCCCAGCACAGTGCTTGTCACCAGGTGTGTGGAGGAAGCATCTTGGCAAGATATCTATGGTGAGGTGTTTACGAATGTCTGCAAGGTAGGTGTCAAGAAGAAGGGGCCAGAAGGGGCAATGGACACAAACTGGAATACAGGAAGCTCCACCTCAACCTGAGGAAAGAATTCCTTCCTGTGAGGGTGCTGGAGCCCTGGAGCAGGCTGCCCAGAGAGGTTGTGGAGTCTCCTTCTCTGGAGACTTTCAAACCCCACCTGGATGTGTTCCTGTGTGACCTGCCCTGGGTGATGCTGCTTTGGCAGGGGTTGGACTTGTTGATCTCTAGTGGTCCCTTCCCACCACCACCATCCCACGATTCTATGATTAAGAGAGGAGTTGGGGGTGGAAGTGGATTTGGGGTGCCTGTGGGCCCCGATGCATTCTTGGAACACTAAATGGCAAAGGAATCTTTTGGCCATGTGTGTCTGGGACTGGGGAATGACTGGAAGGGAAGGCAAGTAAAAGGGAGATAGAATCATAGAATCATAGAATAGAATCAGTCAGGGTTGGAAGGGACCACAAGGATCATCTAGTTCCAACCCCCCTGCCATGGGCAGGGACACCCCACACTAGAGCAGGCTGGCCACAGCCTCATCCAGCCTGGGCTTAAACACCTCCAGGGACAGGGCCTCAACCACCTCCCTGGATAACCCATTCCAGGGCTTCACCACTCTCATGGGGAAGAACTTCCTCCTCACCTCCAGCCTGAATCTCCCCACCTCCAGCTTCATTCCATTCCCCCTAGTCCTATCACTCCCCGAGATCCTGAGCAGTCCCTCCCCAGCCTTCCTGTAGCCCCCTTCAGATACTGGAAGGCCACAATGAGGTCACCTGGGAGCCTTCTCTTCTCCAGACTGAACAGCCCCAAGTCCTTCAGTCTGTCCTCACAGGAGAGGTGCTCCAGCCCTCTGCTCATCCTCGTGGCCCTTCTCTGGACACCTTCCAGCACCTCCACATCCCTCCTGTAATAGGGGCTCCAGAACTGGATGCAGTACTCCAGGTGGGGTCTCAGCAGGGCTGAGTAGAGGGGAAGAAGCACCTCCCTTGCCCTGCTGAAAGGATGTCCTTGCTGACAATCAGAACAAGAGCTGCCAGGCTGGTGAGAGAACCCAGAGGCAGTGTTTGTGTACCCTGCGTGTCCAGCGCGAGCGTAGCAACACTGCCCAGCACGAACGCCGCCTGCCCCGGCTGCCTTCCAGCTCCCCTGCTCTCCTCTGAGCCGGGGCCCCTGGGGGGTCACTCTGTGCACAGGCACTGACAGCTCTCCTGCTGCCTTCGGCCATATCAACATCAGAGGCCCCTTTGCACCTTGCTGGCAGGAGCAGCCCTGGGGGCAGTCTGGCTCCCAGCACCCTGACCTGTCTCTCACAGCTAAAGAGAGCAGCACAGCAGTGCGGCGGGACTGATGTCCCTGACGGCTCCTGCCCCTCGGGCAAGCCTGACAAGGAGCAAGGCAAAGCCTTCATGGGTTGGCCACTGCAGAGGTGAGATGGAGTCTCCTTCTCTGGAGCCTTTCCAGCCCCATCTGGATGTGTTCCTGTGTGACCTGTGCTGGATTCTCTGGTCCTGCTCTGGCAGGGGGGGTTGGACTCTATGATCTGAAGGGAGGTTGTAGCCAGGTGGGGGTTGGTCTCTTCTCCCAGGCATCCAGCACCAGAATGAGAGGACACAGTCTCAAGCTGTGCCAAGGGAGGTTTGGGCTGGATGTTAGGAAGAAATTCTTCCCAGAAAGAGAGATTGGCCATTGGAATGTGCTGCCCAGGGAGGTGGTGGAGTCACCATCATTGGAGGTGTTTAAAAGAGCCTGGATGAGGCTCTTGGTGCCATGGTTTAGTTGATCAGATGGTGCTGGGTGAGAGGTTGGACTTGATGATCTGTGAGGTCTTTTCCAACCTGGTTAATTCTGTATTCTGGTCCCTTCCAACCCTTAAAATCCTGTGATCCTGTCAGGGCTGAGGCTGTGACTGGAAAGCCCAAGGCTGGCGAAAGCAGAACTCTAGTTTGTCACCACTTGGTGTTGCAGGATGATACCAAAGGTGTGCAAAGGTCTGCTCCCAGAATGGAGTTTGGGAAGCAGGGGCTCTAAAGCATGCTAATTGCACAGCCCATCTCAAGGCTCTTCCTTACTCCAGATCTTAGAGTCCATGCTGGGCACTTTAGAATAGAATAGGGTAGGACAGGGTAGGGTAGGGTAGGATAGGATAGGATAGGGTAGAAATAGGAATGGAATGGAATGGAATGGAATGGAATGGAATGGAATGGAATGGAATGGAATGGAATGGAATGGAATGGAATAGAATAGAATAGAATAGAATAGAATAGAATAGAATAGAATAGAATAGAATAGAATAGAATAGAATAGAATAGAATAGAATAAGCCAGGTTGGAAAAGAACTTTGAGATCATCAAGTCCAACCTATCACCCGACACCACCTAATCAACCAAACCATGGCACCAAGCACCCCATCCAGGCTCTTCCTAAACACCTCCAGAGATGGGGACTCCACCACCCCCTGGGCAGCACATCCCAATGGCCAATCACCCTTTCTGTGAGGAATTTCCTCCTAACCTCCAGCCTGATCCTCCCCTGGCACAGCTTGAGACTGTGTCCTCTCGTTCTGGTGCTTAGACCCTTGGTCAGAGGCTACAAGGTCCCTTAATGAGTGCAGGAGACTCTGCAAGGCTCAGGACTGTGGGGTAGCAGACGCTTGATGCTGCTGTCCAATATTTAGACACTTGTATATACAAAAGGATTTGGTCTTTATTCATTGGCCTTTCATTCCAGCTGTTCTCCCTCGATGGGTGCCAGCGGTGCTCCAGCCCCAGGGGCTCCATATATGGCTGCAATCTCCTAACCCTTCGTGTTTCACAGAGTAGTGTGGTCACAGCTACTTTTAAGGCCGTGTGTGAACAGTGCTCCCTTATCCTTCGGGCATCAGCTCCCAGGAATGTGGACAAAGAGGGGAAAAGTGCCTCAATTCAAGCTGTCAGCTTGAGCCCTCCTGCCGGTGTTGCTACCTGCAGCTGCAGGGTGCCCGACTCCAGCCTGCTCACAGGGGCTGAGCGCGGTGCAGGGGATGCTTTGTGAGCAGGGAAATCCCAACCAGCTGAGCAGCAAAGCAGCTCACAGAGTAGATGTGCTTAGGCTGAGACAGCACCAGACATATTTCCCCCTGCCCTTCCTCCTCCTCTAAGAAATTGCAGAATCATAGAATCAATAAGGTTGGAGAAGACCTCAAGGATCATCAGGTCCAACCTGTCACCCAACACCTCGTGACTACTAAACCATGGCTCCAAGTGCCACGTCCAATCCCCTCTTGAACACCTCCAGGGATGGGGACTCCACCACCTCCCTGGGCAGCACATTCCAATGGCTAACAACTCTCTCTGGGAAGAACTTTCTCCTCACCTCCAGCCTAAACCTCCCCTGGTGCAGCTTGAGACTGTGTCCTCTTGTTCTGGTGCTGGTTGCCTGGGAGAAGAGACCAACCCCCACCTGGCTACAACCTCCCTTCAGGGAGTTGGAGAGAGCAAGAAGGTCTCCCTGAGCCTCCTCTTCTCCAGGCTAAGCAACCCCAGCTCCCTCAGCCTCTCCTCACAGGACTGTGTCCCAGACCCCTCCCCAGCTTTCTTGCCCTTCTCTGGACACCTTCCAGCAGCTCAACATCTTTCCTAAACTGAGGGGCCCAGAACTGGACACAGGACTTAAGGTAACCAGTGCTGAGCACAGGGCACAATGACCTCCCTGCTCCTGCTGGCCACACTGTTCCTGATGCAGGCGAGGACGCCATTGGCCTTCTTGGCCACCTGGGCACACTGCAGGCTCATGTTCAGCCTACTGACAACCAGCACCCCCAGGTCCCTCTCTGCCTGGCTGCTCTCCAGCCACTCTGACCCCAGCCTGTAGCTCTGCATGGGGTTGCTGTGGCCGAAGTGCAGCACCTGGCACTTGGATGTGTTGAATGTCATTATGTTGGACTCTGCCCATCTGCCCAGTCGGTTGAGGTCCCTCTGCAGAGCCCTTCTACCCTCTAACTGACCAACACCTGCTCCCAGCGTGGTGCTATCTGCAAACTTACTGATGATGGACTCAATCCCCTCATCCAGCTCATCAGTAAAGATATTGAACAGGATGGGGCCCAGCACTGATCCCTGGGGGACACCACTGGTGCCTGGCTGCCAGCTGGCTGTGGCACCATTCACCACCACTCTCTGGGCATGCTCAACTACAGCCAGCAGCTGCAGGTACCCAGCAGCTACCCCTGAGCTCTTTTTCTCAGTTGTAAGAGACTTTGTAAGCAGCCATCAAGCTTTTCTAGTGGTCATGGAGGTGTTGAGTAGAAGGTTGGACTTGATGATCTTAGAGGTCTTCTCCAACCTTAATGATTCTATGATTCTGTAGTTTGAATTCTGCCTGATCCTTCTACCAAAGGCATCTTTCTCCTTCTCCCTGCTTCTGTGGGCAGGTGTCCACAGTCCATGGCTAGCTCCTGTTCTCTTCAATCTCCAAACACAGCAACAGGAGCTGTTGTTCCCTTCAGTGCTGGTAGAAGCAAATGTCCTGCAACCCACTGGCCTCCTCCTCTCTGCTGTGCTAGCTGCAGCCTCTTTCCCTGATTTGGGAGAGGCCATCTCAGAGGGCATGTCCTGTACCTGTGTCCCAGCTACAGCATCTCCCTTGTCCCTCCTGCAGCAATGACCTATACCAAGACACAGCTTTTCTGCTTTGCAGCCCCATGGACATAGCCCTAAAGACAGAGAAGGGCTGAATGTCTCCACATCCCCTCAGCATCTTCATTCTCTGCAGCACCTTGGAGTGCCTCTGCCACAACCTTCTGATGATGGAGGGCTAAGCCTGTTGTTCTGTGATACAGCTTGCTCCTAGGGCTACACAGATGATGAGAGGTCTGGAAAGGGCTACACAGATGATGAGAGGTCTGGAAAGGGCTACACAGATGATGAGAGGTCTGGAAAGGGCTACACAGATGATGAGAGGTCTGGAAAGGGCTGCACAGATGATGAGAGGTCTGGAAAGGGCTGCACAGATGATGAGAGGTCTGGAAAGGGCTACACAGATGATGAGAGGTCTGGAAAGGGCTACACAGATGATGAGAGGTCTGGAAAGGGCTGCACAGATGATGAGAGGTCTGGAAAGGGCTGCACAGATGATGAGAGGTCTGGAAAGGGCTGCACAGATGATGAGAGGTCTGGAAAGGGCTGCACAGATGATGAGAGGTCTGGAAAGGGCTACACAGATGATGA
This sequence comes from Picus viridis, assembly GCA_033816785.1. Classification (NCBI taxonomy): domain Eukaryota; kingdom Metazoa; phylum Chordata; class Aves; order Piciformes; family Picidae; genus Picus; species Picus viridis. The sequence continues at coordinate 4,242,445 of CM066580.1, forward strand.
GAGGTCTGGAAAGGGCTACACAGATGATGAGAGGTCTGGAAAGGGCTGCACAGATGATGAGAGGTCTGGAAAAGGCCACAAAGATGCTGAGGGGACTGGAACATCTCTCTTGTGAGGAAAGACTGGGAGTTGGAGCTTTTCAGTCTGGAAAAGAGCAGACTGAGAGGGCATCTCATCAATGCTGATCAATACTCAAAGGATGGGTGTCAGGAGGATGGGAGCAGGCTTTGTTTAGTGGTGCCCAGTGACAGGACAAAGGGTAATGGACAAAGTTCCATCTAAGCATGAGGAGGAACTTCTTTAATCTAAGGGAGACAGAGACCTGGAGCAGGCTGCCCAGAGAGGTGGTGGAGTTTTCATGCCTGAAGACATTCAAAAGCCACCTGGATGTGTTCCTGTGTGACCTGCTCTAGGTGAACCTGCCTTGGCAGAGGGGTTGGACTTGATGATCTCCAGAGGTCCCTTCCAGCCCTACCATTCTGTGAGTCTGTAAAACTCCCTGAGGTGGAAGAGGAAGGGGAACAACAGAGGCAGCATTGCTTGCTTTTGCCTTTTCCCAGTTAATGCTCCTCACTGGTGCTTTGAGAGCTGTGTGCTGAACTCTCCCAGGCACTGAAGCTTTTTAAGGTCTGTAATGAGAGAAGTGGGGCTGCCTCTGGGTCTTGGGACAGAAAGCCAGAACTAATACAAACTTCTTTCCCTTCACAGATGCTTTGGCAGGGGGGTTGGACTTGAGAGGTCCCTTCCAACCCCTCCCTATTACAAGAGGGATGTGGAGGTGCTGGAAGGTGTCCAGAGAAGGGCCACGAGGATGAGCAGAGGGCTGGAGCACCTCTCCTGTGAGGACAGACTGAAGGAGTTGGGGCTGTGCAGTCTGGAGAAGAGAAGGCTCCAAGGTGACCTCATTGTGGCCTTCCAGTATCTGAAGGGGGCTACAAGAAGGCTGGGGAGGGACTTCTCAGGATCTCAGGGAGTGATAGGACTAGGGGGAATGGAATGAAGCTGGAGGTGGGGAGATTCAGGCTGGAGGTGAGGAGGAAGTTCTTCCCCATGAGAGTGGTGAAGCCCTGGAATGGGTTGTCCAGGGAGGTGGTTGAGGCCCCGTCCCTGGAGGTGTTTAAGCCCAGGCTGGATGAGGCTCTGGCCAGGCTGCTCTAGTGTGGGGTGTCCCTGCCCATGGCAGGGGGGTTGGAACTAGATGATCCTTGTGCTCCCTTCCAACCCTGACTGATACTGTGATACTATGAAAATGAATCACAGAATCACTAAGGTTGGAAGAGACCTCAAAGATCATCACATCCAACCTGTCACCACAGACCTCATGATTAAACCATGGCACCAAGTGCCACATCCAATCCCCTCTTGAACACCTCCAGGGATGGGGACTCCACCACCTCCCTGGGCAGCACATTCCAATGCCTAACAACTCTCTCTGGGAAGAACTTTCTCCTCAGGTGATACACCACTGCAAATGCACAAGCTGTGTCCAGGCTTTGTTTTCCACCCTGGGGCTTCAGAAGTGTGCCTCCTGCTCCCATGAGAATGCCCCAATGACTACAATAGGCTGAAGAATTTCCCTCATGACATTCCTCCTGCTCTGCATGGGCTGGTTTGCCAGCTGCAGCCTTGTGGCTGAGACATTTGCTGTCAATAAAATGCCTGAACTCTGGGTCAGATGCTGGCCTGCTGGAGAGAAGTCATCATCACCACTTGGCATGGTTGCATCTCAAACTCAGCTCCGTCACCGACTTGTTGCTTCAGCTGCAATCTGTCTGGGCTCTGATGACAGAGCTGGTAGGAGACTGATGGCACACCTGAAATGGGTGGAGGGGTTGAGTGAAAAATTCCCCTGGGAAGAAAAGCTTGCATCACCCTGGCTCTGCAGGGTGTTCCATGTGGGATTCCACAGCCAGCACCGCTTGCAGAGTTTGGTTGCTGTAAGGAGCTCAGGCAGTCCTGCCCAGATGGCACTGGAGCAGTTGTGGTGATGGAATCACAGGTTGCCAGGGGCTGGAAGAACCTCTGAAGATCATCCATGGTTTAGTTAGTCAGGAGGTGTTGGGTGACAGGTTGGACTTGATGATCTTTGAGGTCTTTTCCAACCCTGTTGATTCTATGATGCAGCAGCCTGAGCTGGGAAGGGACTGGAGGTGAGGAGAAAGTTCTTCCCAGAGAGAGTTGTTAGGCATTGGAATGTGCTGCCCAGGGAGGTGGTGGAGTCCCCATCCCTGGAGGTGCTCAAGAGGGGATTGGATGTGGCACTTGGAGCCGTGGTTTAGTTGCCAGGAGGTGTTAGGTGATAGGTTGGACTTGATGACCTCTGAGGTCCTTTCCAACCTGGCTGATTCTGTGATCCAGTCCAACCCCACTGCCAGAGCAGGCTACTCAGGATCACAGTATCCAGGCAGGCTTCGAAAGCCTCCAGAGGAGGAGGTCCCACAGCCTCTCTGGGCAACCTGCTCCTGGGCTCAGGCACTCTCACAGCAAAGCTCCTTAAGCTCGAGGGAAGCCTCCTGGGTTCCAGTTTGTGCCCCCTGCCCCTTGTGCTGTCACTGGGCACCACTGAAAAGAGCCCAGCCCCATCCTCTGGACTCCACCCTTTAGCTATTGATCAGCAATGATCAGATCCCTGCTCAGGCTGCTCTTCTTCCTGCTACAGAGCCCCAGGTCTCTCAGCCTCCCCTCATCCTGGACCATAGCAAGCAGGACAGTTAGTACCTGGACTTCTGTGCTCCTGATGCAGCCCAGTGAGTAAAGCTGAGGCACAGTGTGTAAATATTTATAGCCCAGTTACCAGGTTTCATGTTTGGCCAGTCCCTCTTGGCTCCTGCTGCTTGCTGTTTGTGGCTCTGAGTTGCCAAGGACACTCACAGGGCTGCTCAAGGGGCAGGGACCTCTCTGCAAGGGGGCAGGACACTGCTGTGGCAGCTTGGCTAACCTGGCAGCACCCAGGGCAACCACCAAGAGCTGCTTCTGGCTGTGGTGCCACATCACAGCAGCACCCCCCCCAGCAGCTCTGGCAAAGGGGACAGGAGGCACAAATGAGTCCCTTTTAAGATGAGTGACTCAGGGGGTGTGTGAAGGATGTGAGAAGTGAATGCAGGGCACCCAGAGCCCCTTTGTAGCACTCTGAGCCCTTTAGCTCTTGGGGACTGCTCTGTTACTCCTTGCTGCTGTGTGATGCTCTCCTGAGAGGGTCTCCTTCAGTCTGGAGAAGAGAAGGCTCTGAGAAGACCTAATTGTGGCCTTCCAGGATCTGAAGGGGGCTACAAGAAAGCTGGGGAGGGACTTCTGAAGGTGTCAGGGAGTGACAGGACTGGGGGGAATGGAACAAAACTAGAAGTAGGTAGATTCAGATTGGATGTGAGGAAGAAGTTGTTCCCCATGAGGGTGGTGAGAGCCTGGCACAGGTTGCCCAGGGAGGTGGTGGAAGCCTCCTGCCTGGAGGTGTTTGCAGCCAGGCTGGCTGTGAGCAACCTGCTGTAGTGTGAGGTGTCCCTGCCCATGGCAGGGGGTTGGAACTGGCTGATCCTTGAGGTCCCTCCCTACCCTGACTGTTCTATGATTCTAAGTGTAGAGTCCTGCACCTGTGGAGGAGCAGCACCATGCACCAGTACAGATTAGAGCCTGACCTGCTGGGAAGCAGCTCCATGGATAAGGACCTGGGAGTGCTGGTGGACAATAAGTTCTGCATGGGACAGCAATGTGCCCTGGGGGCCAAGAAGGCCAAGGGGGTCCTGGGGGGCATTCAGAGGAGTGTGGCCAGCAGATCCAGGGAGGTTCTCCTCCCCCTCTACTCTGCCCTGGTGAGGCCTCACCTGGAATATTGCATCCAGTTCTGGGCTCCCCAGTTCAGGAGGGACAGGGATCTGCTGGAGAGAGTCCAAGGGAGGGCTCCAAGGATGCTGAAGGGACTGGGGCATGTGCCCTGAGAGGAGAGGCTGAGAGCCCTGTGACCTCAAGCTGCCTCCTGCCCCCACATCTGTTTGGGATCCAACTGGCAGCAGAAGCAGCACTGGGAAGCAGCATGTGGATGGGGGAAGGGAACAAAACTAGAAGTAGGTATATTGAGACTGGATGTCAGGAAGAAGTTGTTTCCCAGGAGGATGGTGAGAGCCTGGCACAGGTATTCTATTCTATTCTATTCTATTCTATTCTATTCTATTCTATTCTATTCTATTCTATTCTATTCTATTCTATTCTATTTTACTCTATTCTATTCTACTCTATTCTATTCTACTCTATTCTATTCTACTGTATTCTATTCTACTCTATTCTATTCTACTCTATTCTATTCTATTCTATGCTCTATTCTATTATTCTATTCTACTATCTATTCTATTCTACTCTATTCTATTCTATTCTATGCTACTCTATTCTATTCTACTCTACTCTAATTTTCACATGAGAGCATACCCAGCAGCATGGTTCCCACCAAAGAGACCACCCCCATGCTCCCACCCCCTGCCAGCTGCACTTAACCTCTGTTCCAACCCCCCTCTCACCTGGGAAGGGGAGCAGAAGGCCAGCACAGGCAAAGCTCCTTCACAGCCCAATATCCTGCCTCAAATCTTGTTTGGTAAGGAAAGCTGTCTGAGGGCTATTGACTGCAGCTCCTTCAGCACACTGAGCTCAGGAAATTGCACTCATAACTTCCTCAGTGCCAAACAGGCTGTCATTTTCCCATGGCTCTTTCTTATCTTGCTGGTGTGGGTTTGGGGTTTTCTTTGCTGCTGTTGTTTGTGAAATAAAAGCCTTGGAGCAGCACACCCAGAGGCTGACATCTTGCCTACCCACGAGGCTAACATGAAGCATCTTGTTTAAGATGATTGCTGCTCACTTGGTTGGTTTGACAGCAGGGAACGAAAACACCCTCCCCAGCCTGATTTGTGGCTGCTGCAACAGCCTCATCGTTTCACTGTGGTCTTTTGTAGCAAAGGGAAAACTCATCTGGCAGAGGAAGTGAACATGTTGGTGCAGCCAGTGCTGCTGGGCACGAGGAAGGAGCAGCACAGGCAGAAAGGTGGTGAGAGGATCCCCATCTCCAACCCCTACCAGGGCAGAGTGGCTGGGAAGCCGCTTGGCAGAGAAGGACCTGGGGGTGCTGGCTGGCAGCTGGCTGAACATGAGCCAGGTGGCCAAGAAGGCCACCAGCATCCTGCCTGGACCCAGGTGGCCCCAGGTGGCCAAGAAGGCCACCAGCATCCTGGCCTGGAGGGTGTGCCCAGGTGAGCCATCCTGGCCTGGACATGTGCCCAGGTGGCCAAAAAGGCCACCAGCATCCTGGCCTGGACATGGAGGGTGTGCCCAGGTGGCCAAGAAGGCCACCAGCATCCTGGCCTGGTGTGCCCAGGTGGCCAAGAAGGCCACCAGCATCCTGGCCTGGATCAGGAGCAGCTTGACCAAGAGGACCAGGGCAGTGATTGTTTCCCTGGAATCAGCACTGGTGAGGTCACACCTTGCATACTGGGCTCAGTTTTGGGCCCCTCACTGCATTGAGGTGCTGGAGCATGTCCAGAGAAGGGCAATGAAGGTGGTGAAGGGTCTGGAGAACAGGGCTGGGGAGGAGCAGCTGAGGGAGCTGGGGGTGTTTAGCCTGCAGAAGAGGAGGCTGAAGGGAGATCTCATTGCTCTCTACAGCTCCCTGAAAGGAAGTTGGAGAGAGGTGGTGGTTGGCCTCTTTTCCCAAGCAGCTAGTGATAGGACAAAAGGAAATGGCCTCAAGTTGTGCCAGAGGAGGTCCAGTTTGGATATTAGGAATAGAAAAGCTCTCCACAGAAGAGTTCTCAGGCACTGGAACAGGCTGCCCAGGGAGGTGGTGGAGTCACCATCCCTGGAGGTATTTAAAAGACTGATGGATGTGGTGCTGAAGGATGTGGTTGAGTGACAGTGGCTTAGCAGCAGTGGTCAGACTGTGAGCTCTAGGTGAGCAGTGAACCTGAGGATCTCAAAGGTCTCTTCCAACCTCAACAGTGTGATGGTTCTATGACTCTGAGATGACAATGACACACACAGCCTGGCTGAGCGAGGGGCTGCAGGCACTGAGCACAACTGCTCCTCTCTGGAGCATCTCCCCAGCACAGGCAGCAGCCCTGGAGCCAGGCAGGTAGTGCCTGAGGGACCTGATGTTCTGTGACTCAGCCAAAGTCAAGCAAGAAGTTTGTAGCAGGATGAGGAACTTAATTTTGGTCCCTTGAGCTGCTAGCAAATGGAGAAGAGAAAGCTCTGAGAAGACCTAATTGTGGCCTTCCAGGATCTGAAGGGGGCTACAAGAAAGCTGGGGAGGGACTTCTGAGGGTGTCAGGGAGTGATAGGACTGGGGGAATGGAACAAAACTAGAAGTAGGTAGATTCAGATTGGATGTGAGGAAGAAGTTGTTCCCCATGAGGGTGGTGAGAGACTGGCACAGGTTGCCCAGGGAGGTGGTGGAAGCCTCCTGCCTGGAGGTGTTTGCAGCCAGGCTGGCTGTGGCTGTGAGCAACCTGCTGTGGTGTGAGGTGTCCCTGCCCATGGCAGGGGGTTGGAACTGGCTGATCCTTGAGGTCCCTCCCTACCCTGACTGTTCTATGATTCTAAGTGTAGAGTCCTGCACCTGTGGAGGAGCAGCACCATGCACCAGTACAGATTAGAGCCTGACCTGCTGGGAAGCAGCTCCATGGATAAGGACCTTGGAGTCCTGGTGGACAATAAGTTCTGCATGGGACAGCAATGTGCCCTGGGGGCCAAGAAGGCCAAGGGGGTCCTGGGGGGCATTCAGAGGAGCGTGTCCAGCAGATCCAGGGAGGTTCTCCTCCCCTCTACTCTGCCCTGGTGAGGCCTCACCTGGAATATTGCATCCAGTTCTGGGCTCCCCAGTTCAGGAGGGACAGGGATCTGCTGGAGAGAGTCCAAGGGAGGGCTCCAAGGATGCTGAAGGGACTGGGGCATGTGCCCTGAGAGGAGAGGCTGAGAGCCCTGTGACCTCAAGCTGCCTCCTGCCCCCACATCTGTTTGGGATCCAACCGGCAGCAGAAGCAGCACTGGGAAGCAGCATGTGGATGGGGGATGGAAACGCTGAGGTTCAGATGAGCACGGAACACAAAACCTCCAGCCCTGCCCTTGGCAGCAAACCTGACGGGTTTGCCCAGCCCCACCCCAGGCTGCAGAGGAGTAGCTGCGAGGGCTGCCAGCGCTCCTTGCCGGCTTCGCTTGCTGCTGGAGCGCTGGTTGGAGCCCTGCGCTACTGTTGCCTTTCCAAACCCACAGCCGCGCCGGGGCTGGAGAGCCGCCGGCCGGGTCCCTGCTTGTACCAGAGGCCCTGGTACATCATCTTTTATAAATGGGAGTCACCTCTGTAACTTTCCATGCACAGAAGGAGCAGCTTGTACCGGGAGAAGCATTCTGAGCCCTGCCAAAGCGGGCTTGACACGGCTGTTCGTCTGATAGCTGAGCCACCCCGGCAGCTGCTTGCTGAAACAATCTCTAGCTAGAACCTCTCTCATGTGCAGATTCTGGTGTCACTCAGGAAAATCTGAGTGGTGATGCCTCAAATAACACAGTCCCTGTGATTACTCACGGGCTTATCTGATACTGGACCTTCAGCAGGGGGTTGTCTGTTTTTTTCAGGTATCTTGAGCCCTTGATCCAGGTCTGCTGAGGGCATTGTGAGGCTGAGCCACTGACTCATTTCAACACTAGATACTGGAAAGCTGAGCAGCTTTGTGCTTGGCACCCAACACAACCACAGTCCTCTTTTTGTGTCTTACAGTTTTGCCCTCTAGATTCAGGAGAACTCCCTCCTTCATCCTTTGAACTCCCTCCTTGGCCCTTTGAGCTGCCTCCTTGACCCTTTGAGCTGCCTCCTTGACCCTTTGAGCTCCCTCCTTGACCCTTTGAACTGCCTCCTTGACCCTTTGAGCTCCCTCCTTGACCCTTTGAGCTCCCTCCTTGACCCTTTAAGCTCCCTCCTTGACCCTTTGAACTCCCTCCTTCATCTTTTGAACTCTCTACTTGATCCTTTGAGGTTTGCACAGCCACTGGTAGAGGAAAATCCACTGACACCACCCCCCCAGCAGTGATTTAATCCCTCACTGCCATGCAGGAATATGATTCCAAACCACCCTGATGGGAAGAATCAAGGAGAGAGTCCAGCAGAGTGCTACTAAGATCACAGTATCAGTCAGGGTTGGAAGGGACCACAAGGATCATCTAGTTCCAACCCCCTGCCATGGGCAGGGACACCTCACACTAGAGCAGGCCGGTCAGTGCCTCATCCAGCCTGGGCTTAAACACCTGCTGATGCTGAGGGGACTGGAACATCCACCTTGTGAGGAAGGCTGGGAGACCTGGGGCTGTTTAGCCTGGAGAAGAGGAGCCGGGGGGGGGGGGGGATCTTCTCAATGCTGATCAATAGCTAAAGGGCAGGTGTGAGGAGGATGAAGCCAAACTGAGAATTGGTGGTGTCCCATGTCAGGATGAGGGGCAATGGTCACAAACTGGAACACAAGAGGTTCCATGTGGACATAAGGAAAGAAAACTTCTTTACTTTGAGGGTGCTGGAGCCCTGGAGCAGGATGGCCAGAGAGGTTGTGAAGTCTCCTTCACTGGAGGCACTCCAGACCCACTTGGACATGTTCCTGGGTGGTTTACTCTCCTCTAGCAGGGAGGGTTGGACTAGAAGATCTTCAGAGGTCCCTGCACCACTCTTGGTTGTAACAGGCAACCAGCACCAGAACAAGAGGACACAGTCTCAAGCTGCACCAGGGGAGGTTTAGGCTGGAGGTGACCGGAGAAAGTTCTTCCCAGAGAGAGTCGTTAGCCATTGGGATGTGCTGCCCAGGGAGGTGCTGGTGGAGTCACCATCACTGGAGGGGTTCAAGAGGGGATTGGATGTGGCACTTGGAGCCATGGTCTAGTAGTCATGAGGTGTTGGGTGACAGGTTGGACTTGATGATCCTTGAGGTCTTTCCCAACCTCATTGATTCTGTGATTCTATGAGCTTGGGAAGCAGCAGTTCACGTGCTTGAACTCCATGGAATAAGGGTTTGCATCACTGATGTTTTGACCACAGCACTGCAAAGCCTCCCCTGCCCCCACCCTTGCTCCCTGGGAGGAATGACTCTGAAATGGTTCAGCTTTTCCATTACTTCACCTGCCTGCAGACTTTTGGCTAATGACCTGGGAGCAATTAGCCTGCTGCAGGTAAGCTCCAGCTGCCTGCAGGGTGTGTGTGGGTTTCAATTTGGCCACGAATTGTGCCCCAGGCAGCACAACAGAGGGATGGCTCAGGGGTATGGAGGCTGCTCTCCCTCTTTCCCTACTCCTTTTTTTTTCTCTCTCTTTTACTTTTTTTCTCCTCCCTCCTTTTCTCTTGAGCCAATTCACTGCAAGCCATTGCATTTTCCTCTGAGCATCTGGGGCTACAAGCAGCCTTTGCAGAAGTCAGAGGATGGTTTGAGGAGCGAGACATCACCTCAAGGGATCAGCCCCTCTCCCCCTCCACTGTGAATCTTCTCCTTTCAGCTTTCCAGTTTGGGCCATGGGGTTGTTTACACAGCAGTGAGAAAACAACCAGTCCAAACACAGGGCTTGAGCCTGAGTTCCACAAAGAGACTGCAGAGGGGCAGCCAGTGTGTGTGTGTATGTGTGTGACATCTCTTGGGGGAAGGTTTCCTGCTCTGGGAGGCTGCTGAGGGCAGGTGGCTGTGCTTACAACCCATCAATTAGGCAAATGAAAGGGTGGTGACCCCCGGGCAGCCAGTGAGGGCAGGAATCATAGAATCAGTCAGGGTTGGAAGGGACCACAAGGATCATCTAGTTCCAACCCCTGCCATGGGCAGGGACACCCCACACTAGGTCAGGCTGGCCAGAGCCTCATCCAGCCTGGGCTTAAACACCTCCCTGGACAACCCATTCCAGGGCTTCACCACTCTCATGGGGAAGAACTTCTTCCTCACCTCCAGCCTGAATCTCCCCACCTCCAGCTTCATTCCATTCCCCCTAGTCCTAGCACTCTGTTGGAAGGGTGGCAGAGCCTTCCCCAGGTGCTTTGGGTGTTGCTGATGAGAAAGGTGGTCTGGCTGGGGAGGGTTAATTGCTCTGCAGCTGAGGAGGGTCTGGAGGGCTGAGCTACTAGCTCTGTGTGCTGGGAGAAGAGGGCAGAGGGACTCTGAAGGGGCTTGTGTGGAGAGCTTCAGTGGTTCTGTGTGACCATGGTGTCCTGCAGAGGGACTCTGAAGGGGCTCATGTGGAGAGCTTCAGTGGTTCTGTGTGGCCATGGTGTCCTGCAGAGGGACTCTGAAGGGGCTCATGTGGAGAGCTTCAGTGGTTCTGTGTGGCCATGGTGTCCTGCAGAGGGACTCTGAAGGGGCTCATGTGGAGAGCTTCAGTGGTTCTGTGTGACCATGGTGTCCTGCAGAGGGACTCTGAAGGGGCTCATGTGGAGAGCTTCAGTGGTTCTGTGTGGCCATGGTGTCCTGCAGAGCACAGGTGAGTGGGGCAGCCTTGTATCTTCACGTGTCACCACTGTCAGCCCTGGTCTGGGGACACCTCTGGTTGGGCACCCCATCCCCCAGTCTCAGCCAGGCATGTGGACATTGTTCTACCTTTATTCACCCCAAAATGAATCTGGCTTCCTTCCCCAGAGCATCAGCTTGCAAAAATGGGCCCCACTGCGTGGAAGACTTTCCCTCTTCTCTGGCTGCAATGATTTAGTGGAAACATCATGGAGACCTAAAGGATGATGGAGGAAAACATCTCTTCAGCGATGCAGGCAAGCCCATGCTCTGGTGAGTCCTTTGCCTCGGGGTAACACCCTGCCTGGTGGGGTTTCTTGGCTGCAGAGCAGCCCTCCCTGCACAGTTCTAGGAGCTCCACCACTTCCAAATAAAGTTTCCTGGCAGTTAGATTTTGGAGTGAGTGATTCAGCTGCCTGGGTTTTTAAGTGCTTCTGCTCATAGTTCATTCTGTTTGGATAACTAGTCAAGGATAGATTGGATCCCTGGAGTCTCTCTTGATTTATGTGGGTGTTGATTTTCCCCTCCTTCTCTTGAATTGACTGTGTGTGCCAGAAACCCAAGAGCAGGGTAACTGATTAGCTTCCTTGGCTAGCGAGGGGGATGGCATGAGGCTGACTCAGAGTTGTCTCAACCCTTTGAACTGAGCTGTGCAGTTTTTGCAGTTCATGCTTGTTTAGCCCCAGTGTTTTGGCAGAGGGTTTTGCAGCACTTCAGAATAGAATCATAGAATCAATAAGGTTGGAAAAGACCTCAGAGATCATCAAGTCCAACCTGTCACCCAACACCTCATGACTACTAGACCATGGCACCAAGTACCACATCCAATCCCCTCTTGAACACCTCCAGGGATGGGGACTCCACCACCTCCCTGGGCAGCACATTCCAATGGCTAACAACTCTCTCTGGGAAGAACTTTCTCCTCACCTCCAGCCTAAACTTTCCCTGGTGCAGCTTGAGACTGTGTCCTCTTGTTCTGGTGCTGGGTGCCTGGGAGAAGAGACCAACCCCTCCTGGCTACAACCTCCCTTCAGGGAGTTGGAGAGAGCAATGAGGTTTCCCCTGAGCCTCCTCTTCTCCAGGCTAAGCAACCCCAGTTCCCTCAGCCTCTCCTCACAGGGCTGTGCTCCAAACCCCTCCCCAGCCTCACTGCCCTTCTCTGGACACCTTCAAGAGTCTCAAAGTCCTTCTGAAACTGAGGAGCCCAGAACTGGACACAGGACTCATGGTGTGCCCTAACCAGTGCTGAGTACAGGGGCACAATGATTTCCCTGCTCCTGCTGGCCACACTCTTCTTGATGCAGGCCACATCTCTACCACAGCAGTGCCTGAGTGCCTTTGCCTCAAGTCCAGCTGCCTGCTGTCCTTGCTCTCTGAACCATCTCCTCCACTTTTCCCCATAGAATTGAGCTACTGTGATATGCACGAGGACCAAGAGGGCTCAAATTCTTCTCTGTCAGGCAGGCTGCTCAGTTTAAGTCTGAAGATCTGAGGTCTGATCCTGCAAACGCTCACTTGCTGTCAGAGGCAGCAATATTGAAGGTGGGATGGAGGAGCTGCTCTGTGCCATGTGTCTTTGTGGGTTTTTATTCTGCTGCTTTGTCCTGCCTGGGATATTGTGCCCATGGGGGCAGCTGAGAAAGCTGAAGGAGATCTGGAGGGTGCAGCAAGTGCTGGACCAGGTCTTGAGCTATAATGCAAGGACAGCAAAGAGCTATTGAGATTCTTGAATGTGTCCAGAGAAGGGCAACAAGGCTGGGGAGAGGCCTTGAGCACAGCCCTGTGAGGAGAGGCTGAGGGAGCTGGGGTTGTTTAGCCTGGAGAAGAGGAGGCTCAGGGGAGACCTTATTGCTCTCTCCAACTCCCTGAAGGGAGGTTGTAGCCAGGAGGGGGTTGGTCTCTTCTGCCAGGCAAGCAGCACCAGAACAAGAGGACACAGTCTCAAGCTGTGCCAGGGGAAGTTTAGGCTGGAGGTGAGGAAGAAATTCTTCCCAGCAAGAGAGATTTGCCATTGGGATGTGTTGCCCAGGGAGGTGGTGGAGTCCCCATCCCTGGAGGTGTTTAAGAGGAGCCTGGATGAGGCACTTGGTGCCATGGTTTAGTTGATCAGATGGTGTTGGGTGACAGGTTGGACTCAGTGATCTCCAAGGTCTTTTCCAACCTGGTTAATTCTGTGTTCTGTTCTGTATTTTGCCAGTGTCTTCTGTATCAAGTTCAGTCTTGGTGTAGCTGGTCATGTTGTGGCCACCTTGCTGTCATAATTCAGAATGGAGCTTTGCACTCTTCTGCAAAGGAGTTAGTTTGTGGTGCTCATGCTCATGGCCAGAAGCAGGAAAGCTCCTCCCTTTGGAGGAAGAAACCCTGCAGGAGGTGGCTACAGATGGACTTTCTCCTGGTGACATTTCCCTATTGCTGTGAAACACCTAAGTGTCTTTATCCTCACAGTTTACAGCTCCAGTTTCTCCTGGAGCTCTTGGCTTGATTCATCTAATTGGGAATGTTCTGAAGCCCTCATCCTTGAAAGGTCTTTGCATGACTTCTCCTGAGTGCCAGAGCTTTGCAGCTGCACTCACATCCTGTCGTGGGGGCTGGGAGCTGCTGCTTGTGTTCTTGTTGTTCTGGTGGTTGTTTATACTCTTGCTGATGGCAAATAGGGTTTATGCTTGGTGAGAGAGCTGCTGGAAAACTGAGCTAGAAATGGCTAGTTGGATTCCTTTGGAAATCAGATGTAAACTTCAGCCCATGGTGATAAATGATGTTGGCCTTTCACATCTGTGTTTTATGCATGCCTCGAGATGTTCTTGGCAAGTGGTCACAGTCTGCACCCTGAACCTCAGGGCAGCCCAGTGTCACAGAATCACAGAAACATGCAGGCTGGAAGAGAGCCTCAGGATCACCAAGTCCAACCCAGAGCCCTACTCTGCAAGGGTCACCCCTAAAACCATAGCCCCAAGCACCATATCCAAACCACCTTGAAACACAGCCAGGCTTGGGGACTCCAGCACCTCCCTGGGCAGCACATTCCAATCCCTGACCACTTTGGATGGGAAAAATGTTTCCTTATGTCCAGCCTAACCCTACCCAGTGGCAGCTTGGTTCCTCTTGTTCTGTCACTAATGACCTGGGAGAAGAGACCATCAGCAACCTCTCCACAGCCTCCTTTTAGGGAGCTGTAGAGAGCCAGGAGGTCTGCCCTCAGCCTCCTCCCTTCCCAACTAACCATCCCCAGCTCCTTCAGTCTCTCTTCATCAGATTTCTTCTCCAGGCCCTTCCCAGCTTCCTTGCCCTGCTCTGCCCTGGCTCCAGCACCTCCACATCTCTCTTGGATGGAGCTGCCCCAAACTGGCCACAGCACTGGAGGTGTGGCCTGCCCAGAGCTGAGTGCCAGGGGCCAATCCCCTCCCTGCTACTGCTGGCCACAGCATTGCTGATCCCAGCCAGGAGGCCTTTGGCTTTCTTGGCCCCCTGGGCACACTGCTGGCTCCTGTTCAGCTGCTTGTCCATCAGCACCCCCAGGTCCCTTTGTGCCAGCAGCTTTCCAGCAGCCACACTGCCCCAAGCCTGTGGGGTTGCTTGGGGTGGTTGTGCCCCAAGTGCAGGACCTGGCACTTGGCCTTGTTGAAGCTCCTCCTGGTAACGCTGGCCATGGATCCAACCTATCCAATCTGTCCTTGTTCCTGCTGGGAACAGGCATGACAGGGATGGTGTTAGTACGGATCATGTGGTGTTGGAAGACTGGGGGGGGACTTAACTGCTGGCAGGGACAGGCAGAAATAAAATGCTGTGGCAAGGAGGGTGTATTTGCTCTTATGCCGTGTTCACTGCACTTACTACACCAACAGAACTTCCTTGGCCCAAGTATGAGGGTCTGCTTTCCAGGGATACCAGTAGGTGCATCCAGCATACCCACCAGGATGCTCTGTGGCTTTCCAAGGCACCACAAAAGCCTCTTTGTAGTGCAAGAACTCCAACCCAAGCACCTTCTGCTAGAAAAAAAAAACAGCCCATACTTACTTGCTGGACCACATCTCCAATGGCAGAAGCACAGGAGAAAGTAGGACAAATTTCAAAGGTGTAAGAGCAAAGGTGGGGGGAAAGAAAAGGGATAAGAGATGGAGAAAGGAGGGGGGGGGGAAAGAACACAGGTGTGAAAGGTGTCAGGTTTGTCCTGGGTGGTGCTGTTTAAAAATAGGAATGACTTTGCTGCTGCTTCTCATGTCTGCTTTGGAGAAAATCCTCCTCTTTTGTGCTCCCTTCTGCTGGGCTCCTGCCCTCCCTGCAGCCTGTGGATTTGAAATGCCTCCCTTCTGTTTCCTTTTTCTTTCTTTTCTGTCCTGGAACCTCTGCCTATGAACTTGGAGGGTGACACATACTGTAGCAGAGCTGCCTGGCAAAGCTGTGAGAGGGTAACTCGGGCAAGCTGGGAGGCTGGTGACAGATCCAGCCACAAAGTTTTTTGTGCTGCTTTGTCCTTGTGTGAAGCAATCTGGCAGGGTGACTTCTAGCACTTTGTGGGCAGCAGGGCTTGACTGGTCTAGTGGAAGGTGTCTCTGCCTGTGGCATGGGGCTGGAACCAGGGGTGGTCTTTAAGGCCCCTTTCAACCCCAGCTGTTCTATGATTCTGGGATTTTCCCTGTGTGAAACAGCACTTTGAGGGTATAGCAGAGCTTTGCCCACCCTGGCGAGTCATAGAATAAAAGAATCAGGTTGGAAGAGAGCTTCGAGTCCCACCATTCTCTCCACCACTAAGCCATACTCCCGAGCATCACATCTACAGGGCTTTTAAACCCCTGCGGGGGTAGTGACTCCATCCCCTTCCCGGGCAGCCTGTTCCAATGCCTAACAACCCTTCCTGTGAAAAAACTTCCTAATGCCCAACCTAACCCTCCCCTGGTGCGGTCCCAGGGGTCCCAGTAAGGGCGTTTTGCTGTCGTGGGGAAGCAGGGCAGCGGCCGAGCCGGCCAAGTGCTTTCACCGCTTGGGTTTTGTCCCCCACGGACCGTGCGGAGAGCCCGTGAGGAGCAGGCTGCTCCCCGGCTCCACGCATGAACGGAGCTATTGGCTGGGCTGATTTTCCTTGCCAAGCACCTCCCGCTATAAGAGGCGAAGCAGAGGCTGTCCCGCCAGCTGGACACCCCAGCCCGGCCGCCTCGGCTCCACCGAGCCCTGGACCCAGGCACTGCCAGGTCCATCCCGCTGGTGAGGCTCTGCGCGCAGCAGGGTTGAGTCCATCCCTGCCCTCCCGCAGGCAGCCGCCGCCCGCAGCAGCTCTCCGGCAGCCCGTAAGCAATCGCCTCCCTCCCTCCCCCTCCCTCCTTCCCCAGCATCTTCTGGCTGAGCAGGGCGGGCAGCAGCTCAGCATCCCACATCTCCGGAGTTTAGGGCTTCTGCTGGGGCTTTTCTCTGCCTTGTGACTGCTCTGCTTGAGGAAGGGTTCGTGAGAGCAGGGCTGAGGAAACGGCGGGCTGAGGAAACGGAGGGCTGTGGGTGGGAGCGGAACGCCTGAAACGCTCTCCCTAGCAAGCAGCTTGTTGTGGCTCACTAAGCGAGCCTCAGAAACTGCCCCTGGTTTCTGTGCTGTTTCAGGGGTGGGCTTGATCGAAATCCTTGCTTCTGATTTCTGCTGCACCGTCTGGCACCTGTATTCTCGCCTGGAAATCGATGGCTTTGAAAGTACAGGCAGCCACCGGGGTGCAAATGTAGCTTTCCCCTTTGTGTGCCAGCCAAAGGGGGCTGTGCAGTGGGGCAGAGCTGGGCAAGAGCTGCCAGCTGGTGATCTGATGCCTACTGGAAGCTTTTAGTGCCAGCTGGGGAGGAAACAGCTCAAGCAGTGGTTGTGTCCTTGGGCTCTCAGGTGATGTGATGCTTTCATAGCAAGGACTGATACTCCCTGAACTGCTGGCAGTGAATGCAGAAATGCAAGCATTTACCTACTGATTGTTCCCTTCCTCCCTCTGTACTATGGAACACGAGGCAGTTGCAGAGTTTCTGGCAAGCCACACCTGCCATTGCCCCCATGTGAATGCAAACACCTTTATCTCCACAGAAAGATGAAAATATATAGATGTAGGCTGGGCAGGGACTGCCTTCAGAGCAGCCCTGGAGAAAAGGCCTTGGGAGTGCTGGGGGATGAGAAGCTCAACAGGAGCCAGCAGGGAGCACTTGCAGCCCAGAGAGCCAAGCAGAGCCTGGGCTGCAGCAAGAGAAGCAGAGCCAGCAGGGCCAGGGAGGGGATTCTCCCCCCTCTGCTCCACTCTGCTGAGACCACAGCTGGAGCTCTGTGTCCAGTTCTGGAGCCTCTGTGCCAGGAAGGATCTGGAGGTGCTGGAAGGTGTCCAGAGAAGGGCCACGAGGATGAGCAGAGGGCTGGAGCTGCTCTGCTGTGAGGACAGACTGAGGGAGTTGGGGTTGTGCAGTCTGGAGAGGAGAAGGCTCCCAGGAGACCTGATTGTGGCCTCCCAGTATCTGGAGGGGGCTACAGGAAAGCTGGGGAGGGACTTTTGAGGGTGTCAGGGAGGGATAGGACTGGGGGAATGGAACAAAACTAGAAATGGGGAGATTCAGATTGGATGTTAGGAAGAAGTTGTTCTCCATGAGGGTGGTGAGAGCCTGGCACAGGTTGCCCAGGGAGGTGGTGGAAGCCTCCTGCCTGGAGGTGTTTGCAGCCAGGCTGGATGTGGCTGTGAGCAACCTGCTGTAGCGTGAGGTGTCCCTGGGCATGGCAGGGGGGTTGGAACTGGCTGATCCTTGAGGTCCCTTCCAACTCTAACAATTCTCTGGTTCTGTGAACACAAATCTGTGCTCTCTGGCACCTTTGCATCTCTCTAGAGCTGTGGGATCACTGCACACGAGCGACGCTGTTCACCCCGCTGTTTGCCAGATGGGTGGTGCTGGTGTTAAGTCTTTCTTCAGCAAAGATAAGTTAGTGCTGGTGCTTTCCTTCAGCAAAGACAAGTTCAGGAGCATGACTCTGGCCCAGTTTTACTGTGGAAGCAGGAGCTGGTCTGTGCTTTAGGAAGGGTTGTGGCTGCTATTGAAATCACTGGAGCCGAGCACATGAGGCGGGGTGGGGGTGGAAATAAAGAAACCAATCCACCTACCAAGTTTGAGCTGCTGCTTGTTGTTGTTGAGAGGAAGAATAGACTTTAAAGACAACAACAGAAAGGTGGGGTTGTGTGTGTGTTAATCAGTTTTCCACAAGGAAACTGGCTAAATACCTCAGCTGTGGTGGGACGAAGCCAGTTGCTGATCAAGCAGCCAAATATGGCTTTACTATTTAGACTTAGTTTCTTTCCTTTGTAACAATAAAAGCTCCCACGTCCTTCACTGCAGTGCCAACACCTTCCTCTCTTCTCTTTTTCCCCTCCCCCACCACTAAAGACAGCATTCTGGAACACAAACCAATCCTTAGTTTAGCATAGAATTGTCAAGGGTGGAAGGCACCTCAAGGCTCAGCCAGTTCCAACCCCCCTGCCATGGGCAGGGACACCTCACACTGCAGCAGGTTGCTCACAGCCACATCCAGCCTGGCTGCAAACACCTCCAGGCAGGAGGCTTAGGATTGGATTCATGGAATAGAATTAACCAGGTTTGAAAAGACCTTGGAGATCATGGAGTCCAACCTATCACCCAGCACCATCTGATCAACTAAACCGTGGCACCAAGTGCCTCATCCAGGCTCTTCTTAAACACCTCCAGGGATGGTGACTCCACCACCTCCCTGGGCAGCACATTCCAATGGCCAGTCTCTCCTTCTGGGAAGAACTTCCTAACATCCAGGCTAAACCTCCCCTGGCACAGCTTGAGACTGTGTCCTCTTGTTCTGGTTGCCTGGGGAGAAGAGACCAACTGCCACCTGGCTACAGCTTCCATCACCTCCCTGGGCAACCTCTTCCAGTGTCTCACCACCCTCATGGGGGACAACTTGTTCCTGACATCCAATCTCAATCTATCCACTTGTAGTTTTGCTCCATTCCCCTCAGTCCTATCCCTCCCTGACACCCTCAGAAATCCCTCCCCAGCTTTCCTGTAGCCCCCTTCAGACACTGGAAGGCCACAATTAGGTCTCCTCGGAGCCTTCTCTTCTCCAGACTGAACAGCCCCAACTCTCTTCTCTTGGGGCTTCTTCTCCTTTAAAAACCTCACTGCACTAAAAAATTCTTGACTACTATCTGCCAGAAGAATGAGGGTTAGGTGTTTAGGAGGTGACACCACAAGTGCAGCTGAGGGGTCTGGAGCACAGCCCTGTGAGGAAAGGCTGAGGGAGCTGGGGTTGTTTAGCCTGGAGAAGAGGAGGCTCAGGGGAGATCTCATTGCTCTCTACACCTCCCTGGAGGGAGGTTGTAGCCAGGTGGGGGTTGGTCTCTTCTCCCAGACAAGCAGCACTAGAACAAGAGGACACAGTCTCAAGGTGTGCCAGGGGAGGTTTAGGCTGGATGTTAGGAAGAAGTTCTTCGTAGAAAGAGAGATTTGCCATTGGAATGTGCTGCCCAGGGAGGCGGTGGAGTCCCCATCCCTGGAGGTGTTTAAGAGGAGCCTGGATGGGGTGCTTGGTGCCATGGTTTAGTTGATCAGATGGTGTTGGGTAATAGGTTGGACTTGATGATCTCAAAGGTCTCTTCCAACCTGGTCCATTCCATTCCATTCCATTCCATTCCATTCCATTCCATTCCATTCCATTCCATTCCATTCCATTCCATTCCATTCCATTCCATTCCCTCACCCCAAGACCTCAGTGCAAAAGGAGGTGAAGGAATTGCTCAGATATTTTATGGGGTTTGTTGTTTTTTTAGGCTGCACCTCTTGAGGAACCAGTTTGGGGCTGGGGTTTTACAGCTGGCTTCTGAGTTGTGCTGCTCTTAGGGAGTTCTGGCTGGGGGAGGCCTGCAGGGTTGGGCTCTTGGTGTGTTTCTGGGAGGGAAGGCTGGTTCGTTTGCCATTGGAATGTGCTGCCCGGGGAGGTGGTGGAGTCCCCATCCCTGGAGGTGTTTAAGAGGGGATTGGACGTGGCACTTGGTGTCATGGTTCAGTCATGAGGTGTTAGGTGACAGGTTGGACTTAATGATCTTTGAGGTCTCTTCCAACCTTGGTGATACTGTGACTCCCTGTGTGCTGGTATAATTCTCTGCCTGGGTGTAAATAACGGCAGCCGCTCAAAAGGAGACAACGTGCAGGGTGCTCAGACGCTTCACAAACACTCTCCAGCCCATCCTGCCTGGCCTTTATTTAGGAAGCAGCCTTGCCATGGAGCTGCACCACGAATGGAAAATCCAGATGCATGCTCTGCAGGGGCTGGTGGCAGCCCTCTGATAGAACCACCAAGCCTTTGTGGCTACAAAAGACCTTTAAGGGCATGGAGTCCAAGCATCAGCTGACTTTGTGAAGTCTGGTGCTAAGCCATGGCCCTTCAGCACCACATCTCTGCCTCTTTGAAACACCTCCAGGGATGGAGATTCAGCCACCTCCCTGGGCAGCCTGTGCCAGGTTTGAGAACCCTTGCAGGGTAGAAATGGTTCCTAATACCCCACCTAAGCCTTCCCTGGTGCAATCTGAGGCCATCCGCTTTCTTCCTGTCACTTGTTACTAGGGGAAGTGGTTCCTGTTTGCACCCATGACTAGGGGAATGATGCTGTAGGATGCATTTTATCTCTGATCTGAATCCATATTGTGGCCTTCCAGTATCTGAAGTGGGCTACAAGAAGGCTGGGGAGGGACTTCTCAGGATCTCAGGGAGTGATAGGACTAGGGGGAATGGAATGAAGCTGGAGGTGGGGAGATTCAGGCTGGACATGAGGAGGAGGTTCTTCCCCATGAGAGTGGTGAAGCCCTGGAATGGGTTGTCCAGGGAGGTGGTTGAGGCCCCGTCCCTGGAGGTGTTTAAGCCCAGGCTGGATGAGGCTCTGTCCAGCCTGCTCTAGTGTGGGGTGTCCCTGCCCATGGCAGGGGTTGGAACTAGATGATCCTTGTGCTCCCTTCCAACCCTGACTGATACTATGACATCCTGGGAATATGACTTACAGTCCGTGTCCATTACACTAAGATGTACCAAAAGCTTGAAGCAACTGCTCTCCTTTCCCCCAAGAACCAAATTAACTCCTTTTGTGCCATACCTATGTGAGATGAAGGCTGTTCCATCTGCCCTTCTGTGCTGCCTGCATTCTGGTGGAGCCCTGTGCTGCTTTGGATCCTGGGATCACAGGATGTTAGGGGTTGGAAGGGACCTCAGGAGATCCTTGAGTCCAACCCCCTGCCGGAGCAGGAGCAGAGAATCCAGCACAGGTCACACAGGAACACAGCCAGATGGGGCTGGAAAGGCTCCAGAGAAGGAGACTCTACAACCTCTCTGGGCAGCCTGCTCCAGGGCTCTGTGACCCTCACAGGGAAGAAGTTTCTCCTCATGTTGAGGTGGAACCTCCTGTGCTGTGGTTTCTATCCATTCCCCCTTGTCCTATCCCAGGGTGCAACTGAGCAGAGCCTGTCCCCTGCCCCTTGACACTCAGCCCTCAGATATTTATAAACATTTATTAAATCCCCTCTCAGTCTTCTCTTCTCCAGGCTAAAAAGCCTCTAGGTGTGGTTTTTGGGTACCATTGCAGGGATTATCTTCCCCAGAATCCACCTTGGGAACTTGTCCTCCCTGCCAGCACACAGAGCTCCTGGCACTGGGTGGAAGCTGGGACATGGATGAAACTTCCAGAGCTTCAGTGCAGGCAGCTAAGGGTTGGACTGGGTGGTTTTAAATCACAGACTGGTAGGGGTTGGAAGGGACCTCTGGAGATCATTGAGTCCAAACCCACAGCAGGAGTCATTTCCATCTGAAGTGGCTCTGTGATGCTGTGATGATGTGAGCCAGGAGCAGCCTGTGTGAATTATGCTCTTTGAAGCTTGCTCCCCATCCAGCAGCTGCACTGAAAGATTTAGATGTCAGTTCCTTCAAGTACCTTGGGGACCTCCTCTGATCTTTGCTGTTCAGACAGTCTAGTCCAGGATGTGTTCGGAACTTCCCCTTTGCAATGCTGCTGCTTGTGCTCAGCACTGGTTAGGCCACTCCTTGAGTCCTGTGTCCAGTTCTGGGCTCCTCAGTTTAGGAAAGCTGTTGAGATGCTGGAAAGTGTCCAGAGAAGGGCAAGAAAGCTGGGGAGGGGTCTGGAGCACAGCCCTGTGAGGAGAGGCTGAGGGAGCTGGGGTTGCTTAGCCTGGAGAAGAGGAGGCTCAGGGGAGACCTTCTTGCTCTCTCCAACTCCCTGAAGGGAGGTTGTAGCCAGGTGGGGGTTGGTCTCTTCTCCCAGGCAATCACCAACTAAACAAGAGGACACAGTCTCAAGCTGTGCCAGGGGAGGTTTAGGCTGGATGTTAGGAAGAAGTTCTTCATAGAGAGAGTGATTGGCCATTGGGATGTGCTGCCCAGGGAGGTGGTGGAGTCCCCATCCCTGGAGGTGTTTAAGAGCAGCCTGGATGAGGCACTTGGTGCCATGGTTTAGTTGATCAGATGGTGTTGGGTGATAGGTTGGACTGGATGATCTCAAAGTTCTTTTCCAACCTGGTCTGGGCTATTCCTATTCCACTGTTTTTTGCTTGCACAAGTAATGAACATGCTGTCTGCACAATCAGCCTTCCCAAGAGCTGACCTGGGATTGTACCATTAAAAAAATGCATTGGAAGGCCAAATGCTTCAGCTTGACTCACTGGGATCCCTCCTCTGCTTTTTTTCTCTCACAGCAGATGCAGACAGGCAGAGCCACAAAGCAGGAATGCCTCAGGCCAGTTGTTTCACGTGTGATTTCTGGCAGAGGGAGGGTAGGAGGAAGAAGGAGACTTTGTTTTCCTTTAGGTACCCTGATTTGGGGAGGATTCATAAGCAGATGGCTCTTGAGGTTCTTCCAGTATCTGGGAAGGGAAGTATCAAGGAAGGCTGGGGAGGGACTATCTACAAAGGCTTGTGGCAACAGGACCAAGGGGCAGTGGGTTGAAACTAGAGCAAGGCAGGTTTAGGTTGGACATCAGGAGTTTTCACTGTGAGGGTGGTGGAACACTGGAAAAGGTTGCCTGGGGAGGTGGTGGAGGCCTCACCCCTGGAAACCTTCAAGGTCAGCCTCAATGGGGCTCTGAGCAACCTGATCTAGCTGTGGATGTCCCTGCCCATGGCAGGTGGATTGAAGTAGGTGACCTTTAAAGGTCCCCTTCCAACCCAATGCATTCTGTGTTTGTGAGACCTAGGACCCCACAGCACTAAATGCTGGTTAGACAAATGCATGCTTCCACTTCTGCAGCAGGGCTTTGGAGGGCCTGGCTTTGGTTCTTCCATCCCTGGGTCCAGCAATCCTCTTTGCAGCCCCTTGGCCATGTGTGGGAGCAGAGGCACTGGGGCTTCCCTGGGGCTGAGAGACAGGATATAGCCCACAGCCTCCCAACTCCCTGATGTGCTCTGACTGGGGATTCTTGTAGAGCAGCAGCCCAGAGCCAGCTCTGGGGATGTCACCCCAGCTGGCTTTGGTGGGAAGGAATAGGGAGGTGAGAGCTGTAGCTGGTCTGTGGTGGGTGTTTCCCTCTGCTAATCCTCCACCCACGTCCAAAGGGAGCCTGTGAGCTCTGCAAAACCCCTGCAGAACCCTTGGGCTCTACAGATGTGTAAATGGGTGGAACCACAAAGGATCAGGAGGTGCTTGGTGCAGGGAAGTGGTCCTGCAGTGTCTAGAGGCAGTCACAGAGTTGGGCTAAAATGAGGTCTGTGTGCTGGGGAGGTGCTGCTGAGCCCCAGAACAGGCAGGATGCAAAGAAGGGAAAGCAGCAGGAAAACAGAGCCCAGCCCTGGCTTCCTACCCTCAGTCCCAGGGGCTGCAGGTGCTGTGCATAACCTGTGCCTGTAGCCAAAGATCTTCTAGCAGGGGCTGGCTCATTTTGCTCCTTGAAGTATTTCCTGCAAGGGCTCCAAGCTGGTGTGTGAAAAGCCACAGGAAAAGCCTCCTGGGTGGGGCAGAGTTCAGCCTCCCGGCAGGTCCCAGCAGCATGTGCTGAAGCAGGATCTGGCCCTTGATGCTTTCAGGGTGATTCAGGGCTTGTGTGGGGTGCCAAGAACGCTGCCAGAGCAAATTCCCAACGTTGGAGCAAGAGAATGTGGTGCTGGGTAGTGGGGGAGGGAGGAAGGGATGGATGGATGGAGGGAGGGAGGCGGGTGGGGAAGGAGGTTGGTGGAGGGAGGGGTGGGTGGGGAGGGAGGTTGGGGGGTGGGGAGGTGGGTGGTCAAAGTGATGGGGGGGTGGGGAGGGAGGTTGGGGGGTGGGGAGGGAGGTTGGGGGGTGGGGGGATGCTCTTGTCCTCCTCCAGCTTCGCTTTCCCTCTGCAGAGATGGCAAATAAGCTTTGTGTCCCGTGGCAGGGCAGGGTTAAAATGACGGTCAGAGTTCTGCAGCTGGTCAAAGAGCAGGACAAGGACTGCATTGTAACCACTCTGGAATGGGACAGGCAGGGTCCTGAGGAAGCACTCTTCCAAAATAGGCCAAATTAAAGAGTGCCTTGGACAGGCCTGGGGAGCCAGGACTGGGTTCCTGGCAGTGGCAGAGCTGCAGCCCAGGGTGGAAGGATTGGTGCTCTGCTGTGTGCCCGAGTGGAAACTTGGAGGCAGGGTCACAGTTTTGGTTTGGATGCTGTTAGAGCACTGCATTATGTCTGTAAACAGGAAAACCAAATCCTTTTGACTTGAGGTGGTTATTTTTTTCCAGGAGGCCCTCTTGTCCCACTAACCTACCTGATCTAGTTCTGCTCTCTGCTTCTGGAGGTGTCCCTGGTGACTGATGTAACTTGGGAGGCATCTCCCTCTTCCTCCTGCGTGGCAGAGCTGGCTGTGGGTAGGTGGTCCAGCAGGTGTTAAGTGCCTGGGATTAGGAGCTGTGTGATGTGGCTGCATTTGGGCTCTGTTGGGATCAGATGCAGGATGCCAGTTATCACCCAGACCACTAATGAAGAACAGGGGAAAGGCTGTTCCTGCTGGGAACAAGCACTTGCAGAGTGGCTTTTCAGTTTCCTGGTTCCTAAAACCTTTCCAGCCCTGGAAAGGGGAAATGAGCAGAGTGGAAGAGGCTAAAATCTGCCTCACAGGAGGCTACCTGATGAGTACAGCTTGAGCTTTAACAATTAGGACCTGAATGTTTCAGAAGCAGTTGACTTGGAATCATAGAATCAGGAAGGTTGGAAAAGACCTCAGAGATCATCAAGTCCAACCTGTCACCCAGCACCTCCTGGCAGCTAAACCATGGCTCCAAGTGCCACATCCAATCCCCTCTTGAGCACCTCCAGGGATGGGGACTCCACCACCTCCCTGGGCAGCACATTCCAAAAGCCAAGCTCTCTTTCTGGGAAGAACTTTCTCCTCACCTCCAGCCTAAACCTCCCCTGGCACAGCTTGAGACTGTGTCCTCTTGTGGAATTGATGGGTTCAGGGCACCAGTGTTAACAACTAATTCACAGAATCAACCAGATTGGAAAAGACCTCAGAGATCATCAAGTCCAACCTAATACCTAACACCTCCTGACAACTAAACCATGGCTCCAAGTGCCACATCCAAGCCTTGTTGCCCTTTAAGGGCAGCAAAGCTGGGGAGGGGTCTGGAGCACAGCCCTGTGAGGAGAGGCTGAGGGAGCTGGGGTTGCTTAGCCTGGAGAAGAGGAGGCTCAGGGGAGACCTTATTGCCCTCTACAACTCCCTGAAGGGAGGTTGTAGCCAGGTGGGGGTTGGTCTCTTCTCCCAGGCAAGCAGCACCAGAACAAGAGGACACAGTCTCAAGCTGTGCCAGGGGAGGTTTAGACTGGAGGTGAGGAGAAAGTTCTTCCCAGCAAGAGAGATTGGCCATTGGGATGTGCTGCCCAGGGAGGTGGTGGAGTCCCTATCGCTGGAGGTGTTTAGGAAGAGCCTGGATGAGGCACTTGGTGCCATGGTTTAGTTGATCAGATGGTGTTGGGTGATAGGTTGTACACAATGATCTTGAAGGTCTCTTCCAACCTGGGTTACTCTATTCCACCTCCAGTGATGGTGACTCCACCACCTCCCTGAGTAGCACATCCCAGTGGCCAATTACTCTTCCTGGGAAGAATTACTCTTCCTGTGCAAGTGCTGGATGTGCCAAGGCACTCCTGTTGGCAGGCATGGTGGACACAGAGCTCTAGGATCTGCCTGTTGTGCTTCAAGCTGGCTTTAATGCTGAGGCAGCTGCCCCAGGGCTATATGAGGGCTCTTGTGTTACACCAGTGTCTAAGCAGCAGAGGACTTGGAGCTTCTGGCAGAGCAAGAATGGCTCTCAGGTTGTTTTGTTTGGCCAGGGACAGCAGCAAAGTGCACTCAGTTCTCTAGCCACCTGTCTTATGAACCAGTGTGCTGGATGTGCCTTTCTTCCCTTTGCTAAGGAAAACAGAAGGGCTTCATCCTGCTAAACCCATGGCTGGTCCAGCACACCGTGGTGAGTGGCTGACCTGCCTGTGGGGAGCTGGCTCCTGAATCTTCCCCCTGTGACTTCAGTAGAGAATATTTGGTTTCCATGTCCTTCTGGTGGTCTCTGATCAAAGACCCCCTTAAGAGTAACTGTGGAACCACCCTAAATAGAACTCCTCCACTCCTGGCAGGATGCTGGAAGGGGAAGAGAACAATGCACTTTCCCCAGGTTGTGGGAACCATGCTGCCTTGGCAGGCTGCTTGCAAGGCATTTGCTGTTTGTTTGGCTTGGGACTGGCTGCCCCTGGCAGCTGCATTTCTTATCTGCTCTGTTCTAGAACAAACTTTGGAGCTGAGGTTTGGAATTAGTCACTTTGGAGGCCCTGCCTGCCTGCCTTTTCAGCTTCTGTCTGATCTCACTTTTGGACTCCTCAACCTTTCCTACTTTGCTCCATGCCTCTTGGTTTGTTTCTCTTCTCACTGAACTGACACAGCAGAGAGCTCTTTAGAACACCCTTGAAGTGTATCCCACCTGGATGGGTTCCTGTGCAACCTGATCTAGGTGAACCTGCTTCAGCAGGGGGGTTGGACTAGAGATGATGCCCAGGGAGGTGGTGGAAGCCTCATCCCTGGTGGTTTGTAAGGATGTGGCTGTGAGCAACCTGCTGTAGTGTGAGGTGTCCCTGCCCATGGCAGGGGGTTGGAACTGGCTGAGCCTTGAGGTCCCTTCCGGCCCTGACAATTCTATGATCTCCAGAGGTTCCTTCCAGCCCCTGCCATTCTCTGTGATCCCCAGGACTGCCTGCATCCCAGAATATACCTGGGACAGCAGCTGCTGCTGGGTACTACAGAGATTTTTCTACCATGACTTACCTAATCCAGCTGGATGAGTTGTTCTGGCTGGTGTCTGTTCAGACCAGCAGCCCAGAGGGATCCCAGCCCACTGCTGAGATCCTGAAAGCATCCTGGGGACCTGGCACCGTGTCCTGCTTGTTAACCATGGGGCAGCTGGAGGGAGGGCAGCCACAGGCAGCACCTCCAGAGGCACAGGGCTGTGTGGTCCTCATGCAGAGAGCTGAGCAATTCCCAGGGCTTTGCTTCCATTTAAAATTCTCCTGGTGATCTCCAAGTGTGGTCTTGACAAAATCTTGCCTCTGAGGGTATGAGCAGGCAGGGTGCAAGAATCTCTCTCTCTCTCTCTCTGGTCTCATCTCACTTTAAAGACACGCAGAGCTCTATATTTCACTCAGCACATGCAAATCCTGCTTCCTATCTGCTCTTGCTCTGCCTCCTGAAAGCCAGTCAGGCAGCCTGCCAGGCCAGTGCCGCTCGGTGTGGAAGGTGTTTCAGAGGTGGTCCTGGTGGCAGGATCAGAGCAGGAGAGGACAGCAGCCTACACTAACCCCACAGCACAACAAGGGCACCCAGAGGGGATGCCAGTCTAAGAACACAGAATAAACCAGGTTGGAGAAGACAGACCTCACAGATCAAGTCCAAACCTATCACCCAACACCATCTGATCAACTAAACCATGGCACCAAGCAACCCATCCAGGCTCTTCCTAAACGCCTCCAGGGATGGGGACTCCACCACCTCCCTGGGCAGCACATTCCAATGGCCAATCTCTTTCTATGAAGAACTTCTTCCTAACATCCAGCCTAAACCTCCCCTGGCACAGCTTGAGACTGTGTCCTCTTGTTCTGGTGCTGCTTGCCTGGGAGAAGAGACCAACCCCCACCTGGCTACAACCTCCTTCAAGGAGTTGGAGAGAGCAATGAGGTCTCCCCTGAGCCGCCTCCTCTCCAGGCTAAGCACCCTCAGCCTCCCCTCACAGGGCTGTGCTCCAGACCCCTCCCCAGCTTTGTTGCCCTTCTCTGGACACCTTCCAGCAGCTCAACCTCTTTCCTAAACTGAGGAGCCCAGAACTGGGCACAGGACTCAAGGTGTGGCCTAACAAGAGATGAGTAGGGGCAGAATGACTTCCCTGCTCCTGCTGGCCACACTCATCAGTTCTGTCCAGCTTTGCTTTGTGGGACTCATCTGCAAGGCATCCACCTCCTGCCATGATCTTCCCTATTCTCACCTTAACGATTTTGAGCTGAAGGTGGATGTGTCTCTGGGGTGAGTTTCTTGCAGCGAGCAGAGGACCCAACCTGCCTGCTTTCATTTCAGAAGGCTGGACCGGGGGCTCAGCCACAGGTCACATATCTTGGCCAGCATTTCAGCTTGCTAGATTGAGTCTCAGAGGCGTCTTCCAGCCTGAATGACTCTAAGATGATCAAGTCCAACCATCAACCCCACACTAAACCGCGTGCCACAGTGCCACGTTTGTGCATTTCTTGAGCACCTCCAGGCATGGGGAGTCCACCACCTCCCTGGGCAGCCTGTGCCAACCCCTGAGCACTCTTGCAGCAAAGACATTTGCCCTGATGTCCAACCTAAACCCCCTGGGCTGGTCAGGGCAGAGCTTTTCTTTCTTGCAGATCCATATTCAGTTAAACCCCTCCCACCCCACCCACATCCTTTGCTAAATGTAGGAGGACGTCTGAGCAACTTCTGAGCTGCATCTTGGCTCAGGTCTAGGTGTGACAGAGGCACAGACATCGCTCATCTCTTTCAAGCACTCTAAGCCTCGCAGCTGGGGGCAGGCAATTCCCTCGGGGTCAGTCTTGCTTGGCATCTCAGTGCCCTTTGTGCTGATCCGCGGGAGGACGAACGTGAGGAGATCCCTGGCCAAGAGCACAAACAGGCAGCAAATCCTACCTCCTGGACCTGACATGTGCAGTGAAGCTGCTGAAGGCTGGTGTCAGTGGATGTGCTGACAGTGTCAGACCCTCCTCATACCTGCTTCAGGCAGAGGTGGTTTAGGTTTCTGGCTGGAGAGGGCTGCAAACTCTGTTGTTGTGCTGAAGAGGGAGCTGGGATGGCAGGGGCTGCCATGCAGGGTCACCTGCAGCGTGTGTCAGTGAAGACCATGCCTCACACTTCCTTTTCTCAGTTTCATGTGGCTGGGCTCAGACCTGAAGGCAGCTTTCCCTCTGAGCTCCAGCCCCATCTCTGTGGCGGTGGCTGTTAATACTTTCCTCCGGGCTCTTCTAGCCCAGGCTGCCTCGGTGCTGTGCTGTGGTGAAGCTCTCTGTGCACTTCACTGGACACTGAAACAAACAAGCAATAAATCTCTCGTGAAGCAGTGAGGGGTTTGTTTTGGTTACCAGGGAGATTGCCAAGTGCAAATTCCATCCCCAACCTGAAATACCGATGAGCTCACGCCCTGGTGCCGGCGCTGGAGCAGCCGGATGGGAAGGGAACCAGAGCCAGCGACTCTGTCTGCTCCACTGACAGCTGGAGGCTGTGGGAGATGCTTAGCCAGAGAGATTTGGCCTTGTGAAAGAGATCCTGCATCGGGCTGGTTGCTGAGCCTGGGCTTCTGCAGTTCCTGGAGGTGGGGGTTATGACATCCCTGGTGGGACGACGGGCTGGAGAGCCCTGGGCTTGGGTTAGGGTAGTCTGCCTGGACTCCAGCAAGGGATTTGACACTGTCCCCCACAGCAAACTCCTGGCCAAGCTGGCAGCCCCTGGTTTGGACAGCAGCACTCTGAGCTGGGTTAGGAACTGGCTGGAGGGCTGAGCCCAGAGAATGGTGGTGAATGGTGCCACTGCCAGCTGGCAGCCAGGCACCAGTGGTGTCCCCAGGGATCAGTGCTGGGCCCCAGCCTGTTCAATATCTTCATTGATGATCTGGATGAGGGGATTGAGTCCAGCATCAGTAAATTTGAAGATGACACCAAGCTGGGGGCAGGAGTTGATCTGTTAGAGGGTAGGAGAGCTCTGCAGAGGGACCTTGCCAGGCTGGGCAGATGGGCAGAGTCCAACAGGATGGCACTGAACAAGTGCCAGGTGCTGCACTTTGGCCACAACAACCCCATGTAGAGCTACAGGCTGGGGTCAGAGTGGCTGGAGAGCAGCCAGGCAGAGAGGGACCTGGGGGTGCTGGTTGATAGTAGGCTGAACATGAGCCAGCAGTGTGCCCAGGGGGCCAAGAGGGCCAATGGCATCCTGGCCTGCATCAGGAAGAGTGTGGCCAGCAGGAGCAGGGAGGTCATTGTGCCCTGTGCTCAGCACTGGTTAGGCCACACCTTGAGTCCTGTGTCCAGTTCTGGGCCCCTCAGTTTAGGAAAGATGTTGAGTTGCTGGAAGGTGTCTAGAGAAGGGCAACAAAGCTGGGGAGGGGTCTGGAGCACAGCCCTGTGAGGAGAGGCTGAGGGAGCTGGGGTTGCTTAGCCTGGAGGAGAGGAGGCTCAGGGGAGACCTTCTTGCTCTCTCCAACTCCCTGAAGGGGGTTGTAGCCAGGTGGGGGTTGGTCTCTTCTCCCAGGCAACCAGAACAAGAGGACACAGTCTTAAGCTGTGCCAGGGGAAGTTTGGGCTGGATGTTAGGAAGAAGTTCTTCACAGAAAGAGAGACTGGCCATTGGAATGTGCTGCCCAGGGAGGTGGTGGAGTCCCCATCCCTGGAGGTGTTTAGGAGGAGCCTGGATGGGGTGCTTGGTGCCATGGTTTAGTTGATCAGATAGTGTTGGGTGATAGGTTGGACTTGATGATCTGTGAGGTCTTTTCCAACCTGGTTAATTCTGTTCTAAGGTGTTGCAGAGGTGACCTCCTTCACTGTCCCAGCCACATTAGTATGTTCATCAATGAGCTGGCTGAAGGGACAGAGTGGCCCCTTGGCCAGCTTGTTGATGATGCCAAACTGGCAGGAGTGGATGCCCTGCTGCCAGGCTGTGCTGCCAGGCAGTGAGCCCTGGCCAGGCTGCCGAGCTGGGCAGGCAGAAATCCCATGGAATCGAACAAAGCCAAGTCCTGCAGCTGAGGGAGAACAATGCCATGGACCAGGACGGGCTGGGGGCTGATCTGTTGGAGAGCACCTCTGGGGAAAAATGCCTGAGTGTCCTGGTGGACAGCAGGATGGCCATGAGCCAGTACTGTGCCAAGAAGGCCAATGGCATCCTGGGGTGCATCAAGAAGAGTGTGGCCAGCAGGTCGAGGGAGGTCCTCTTCCCCTTCAGCTCTGCACCTGTGAGGCTCCATCTGCAGTATTGTGTCTGGTTTTGGGCTCCCCAGCTCAAGAAGGGCAGGGACTTGCTGGGGAGGGTACAGCAAAGGGCTCCAAAGATGATGAAGGGACTGGAACATCTCTGATGAGGAAAGACTGAGAGAATTGGGGCTTTAGGCTGGAAGAGAGCAGACTGAGGGAGATCTCATTAATGCTAGTCAGTACTTAAAGGGTGAGTCTCCAGGAGGATGGGACCAGGCTTTATCCAGTGGTGCCCAGTGACAGGACAAGGAGTAAGAGGCACAAACCTGAGCAGAGGAATTTCATCTAAACATGAGGAGGAACTTCTTTAACCTAAGTGTCCTGGAGGTGGTGGAGTCTTCGTCTCTGGAGACATTCAAAACCTGTCTGGAGATGTTCCTGTGTGACCTTCTTCAGCTGAACCTGCCTTGGCAAGGGGCTTGGACCCAATGATCTCCAGAGCTGCCTTCCATCCACTGTAGTTCTTCCTAGAGAGAGTTGTTAAGCACTGGAATGTGCTGCCCAGGGAGGTGGTGGAGTCACCTTCCCTGGAGGTGTTCAAGAGGAGATTGGACGTGGCACTTGGTGCCATGGTTTAGTTGTCATGAGGTCTGTGGTGCCAGGTTGGACTTGGTGATCTTTGAGGTCTTTTCCAACCTTATTGGTTCTATGATTGTTTTGTGATCTCCCCTGTCTGGGAATTTCTTCCTGTGCAAGGATTATGGGGAAAACCAGGATGCTTGACTTGCAGCTAAGGGTCAGTGTTAGACAGCTAGTTAAGTGTGTTTGACAGGCAGAGCCTCAGCCCTGCTGCTACTCCAGGAGTTGGAGCAAGGACTTGGGCAAACCTCACCCTCTTCTACAGCATACCTGGGACAGGAGTTTGACAATCTGGGCTCTGCCCTCATTTATTTAATCTTGAGGTGTCCCCAGTTTGAAGTAGACCAGGACCTGAGAAGCTGCTGCTAGAGGCAAGGCTTGGCAGCTTTGTGTTTCTGTCCATCCCTGCAGGCTGGAGGTGAGGAGAAAGCTCTTCCCAGAGAGAGCTGTTAGCCATTGGGATGTGCTGCCCAGGGAGGTGGTGGAGTCACCATCCCTGGAGGTGTTCAAGAGGGGATTGGACGTGGCACTTGGAGCCATGGTCTAGTCATGAGGTCTGTGGTGCCATGTTGGACTTGGTGATCTTTGAGGGCTCTTCCAACCTTGGTGATTCTGTGAACAAGCCCATAAGTGACACTAAGTACTAGGAGAACCTCTGCTAGGACAGCCCCTGGGGTCACCTCCTGCCAGGGCACAGCAGGCAGTGTGGCAGCAACTGCTGCAAGCAGGGAGATGGCTTGGTGCTCCCTGCTGCGGCTCCAGGACCTGGGTGATGGAGGCTGGGGTTAGGAAAGGCTCTTGCAGGGCTGCTGGCTGTGCCAGTTGGAAGGGAAGGGCAGGACAAGGAAGCTCAACTGAAAATAGTGCTGGACTTGGCCAGGGCCAGGTCCAACCTTGCTCAGCAGTGGCAGGCAGCAGGCAAGGCTGGCTAGCGAGCTTGCTCTAGCACAGCTGAGAAGAGAATCTGGCTCAGGAGGTGCAACTTTATCAGAGGGATATTACAGTCCCTGCTACTGCAGGAAAAGTCCTCAAGGGCCTGGAAGCCTCACCCTTTTCCCCATTGTCCTGCAGCATTCCCAGTGGGACACGAGTGCTGGTGGGCTCTCATGCAAGGCAGCTGCACAAGCTGCTCTTAACAAGAGAGCAGAGCACAGGCTCCCATCTGCTTGAGCTTTCTGGCCCTTGTGTGCAATTAGCACTGCTCTTTGGTCCCATGGAGCTGCCCCTCCGTGGGCCAGAGGGTGGTGTGGAGGGCAGTTTGACAGCTAGCAGCAGTGGTACTGAGGAGGGCTGCTCCTCTTTGCAGGCTGGGCTGCTCCTCTTTGCAGGCTGGGCTGCTCCTCTTTGCAGGCTGGGCTGCTCCTCTTTGCAGGCTGGGCTGCTCCTCTTTGCAGGCTGGGCTGCTCCTCTTTGCAGGCTGGGCTGCTCCTCTTTGCAGGCTGGGCTGCTCCTCTTTGCAGGCTGGGCTGCTCCTCTTTGCAGGCTGGGCTGCTCCTCTTTGCAGGCTGGGCTGCTCCTCTTTGCAGGCTGGGCTGCTCCTCTTTGCAGGCTGGGCTGCTCCTCTTTGCAGGCTGGGCTGCTCCTCTTTGCAGGCTGGGCTGCTCCTTGTCCCTCCTTTTATTGCCTCCCTGCTACTTGAAAAAGAAAACAGAATCATGTTTTGGGCACGGCTCCAGCCACAGAGGATGGCTTAATGAGACACAGAAGTGGTTTATTTCTGTGTTTGAAATCCAGCACTTGTCTAAGGAGCTCATTTGTTCCCCCCTGGTGCCAAGGGTTGTGTTTGACAGCCCCTAGACCTTGGCTGTTGCTCCAGCAGTGCTCACTGCTGGAAGTGCTGGAACCTGCAGTGCTGCTGTGAGACCCTTGGTGGGAGCAGACAGAAAGAGGTCTTCTCTTACCTTACCTTCTCTGTGGGCCTGCTTGCCCCACTCTGGTGGATGTCTTCTCCTTGGCTTGCCCTGGGGGAATGGAACAAAATTAGAAGTGGTTAGATTGAAATTGGATGTTAGGAAGAAGTTGTTCCCCAGGAGGGTGGTGAGAGACTGGCACAGGCTGCCCAGAGAGGTGGTGGAAGCCTCCTGCCTGGAGGTGTTTGCAGCCAGGCTGGCTGTGGCTGTGAGCAACCTGCTGTAGTGTGAGGTGTCCCTGCCCATGGCAGGGGGGTTGGAACTGGCTGATCCTTGAGGCCCCTTCCAACCCTGACAATTCTGTGATTCTATGTTCCCCACCATGCCCAGCAAGTGCCCATGGGATATGGTACCAGAACACAGGGAATTTGAAGCCACTCCAAGGTGAAGGAAGGGCTTCCACTTCTACCCTTGGTGGTGCAATGTGGCCCAGCCTGGCTGAGCCTTTGTTGTTGAGTGCTGGGCTCTGAGGAGCGTGACCCCTTCTTCCCTTTTAAACCACACTTATCTGAAGCTGGAAGCTCAATCAAACCCTCCCAATGTAGAGCTTTCTGAGAATAACTTCTGTGACTAATCCAAGCCCCCAGGCCTGACTTGGAGGGGGACTTGGCAGCTTTGCTTTTCCAGGCAAAGAATGCCCAGCATATGTCCTGACAGTTAGTCAGAGGGCCCAAAAATACCCAGCAGCCCTGCAAGCTGATCTGCTGCAGCTCTGCCTGACAGACACAGGCTGGTGCACTGTGGGGCTCTGGGGAAGGTTATTTTTGCAGTGGCCACATAACCAGGGTCCCCTCAGCCACCCAGCACTGTCTGACAACTGAAGGGGTGTGTGGCCAAGTGCTTACTGTCCTGCACCCAGGCTAATGGGTGGGCTGTCTTGCTAAACCCATCTGGGGTGGGTTGAAATTCCTCCCTTCCTCCCCCCCCCATTAACTAACACTACCACACCATGCAATTGTTGTGGTTGAAAGAGACCTTTAAGGTCATCAGAGGGCTGGCATGTGAGGAAAGGCTGAGATTCACTGGGTTTGTTCAGCCTGGAGGAGAGAAGGCTTAGGGGAGACCTTATCACCATAGACCAGGACTTAAAGGGTGGCTACTGGGAGGATGAAGACTCCCTTTGTACAGGGAGTGCTACGGAACAGACAAGGAGTGAGGTGGACAAGTTACTGCTGGGGACATTCCCATTGGACTACAGAAGGAAATACTTCCCCATGAGCGCAGTCAGACACTGGAATCATCTCCCAAGGGCAGCAGTGGGGCGTCCTGCACTGGTCAGTTTGAAGACTCAGCTTGGCAGGGTGCTGGGGCAGCTCATTTCACCTCTAAAAGGTTGGAGCAGATGATCTTTGAGGTCCCTGCCAACCTGGCATTCTGTGATCACCGAGTCCAACCATTATCTAACTCTGTGAAGCCTGCTGCTGGCTCCTGTCAGCTCTAAATCAGTGCTCAGGGCACAGCCCTGGGCCCTGGGCCAAGTCTGGGCACTGCTTTGATGGTGTGCTGGATGATGCCCAGTTCAAGCACCGCTTTGATGGTGTGCTGGATGTCAGGGAGGCTTCCCAGCTGGCATGCCAATGGTTGGAAGGGCATGTCCTTCTCCTTGAGGCTGTGTGCCTCTGCCCAGCAGCTTTCTGAGAAGCTTTTTGCTTCCCCTTTCTCTGACCACTTGAGCTGAAGCCTTTTATTCTCAGTGTGAATTCATGTGCTGAATTTCTGGAGGATGTTGAGACTCTTGAACGTGTCCAGAGAAGGGCAACGAGGCTGGGGAGGGGTCTGGAGCACAGCCCTGTGAGGAGAGGCTGAGGGAGCTGGGGTTGCTTAGCCTGGAGAAGAGGAGGCTCAGGGAGACCTTCTTGCTGTCTACAACTCCCTGAAGGGAGGTTGTAGCCAGGTGGGGGTTGGTCTCTTCTCCCAGGCAACCAGCACCAGAACAAGAGGACACAGTCTCAAGCTGCACCAGGGGAGGTTTAGGCTGGAGGTGAGGAGAAAGTTCTTCACTGAGAGAGTTGTTGGCCATTGGGATGTGCTGCCCAGGGAGGTGGTGGAGTCACCATCACTGGAGGTGTTCAAGAGGGGATTGGACATGGCACTTGGAGCCATGGCTTAGTTGTCAGGAGGCATTAGGTTGGACTTGATGGTCTCTGAGGTCTTCTCCAAGCTGGTTGATTCAATGATTCTATGTTTTCTCAGGGTCACAGTTCTGCCACCAAGAGCCCTTTCTTCTCCTCTGGAAGTAAAGCTCCTCAAGGGGAGACACTAAGGTCACTTGGTCTGGCAGAGCACCACTTCTGGGGAGCTTTGGCTTGGCCCATTCTTCTGTGGGGGCAGAAGAAGGCCTCCCCTGCAGACCAGCATGCCCAGCAGCTTCCTGGGAGCACAAAGCTTTCCTAGAAAACCTCACACCAGAAGTGTTGAGCAAAAGCTTGGGCACAGCCTGCAGTGCCTGCCAGCAGGGCCTTCTGCCTGCCAAGAGCTGTTGAATGAGTGCAGGAGGATGGCAGAGCTCCTGCAAAGCCCTGTGTGGGATGCTGGAGAGCCACGTGTGGTGTTAGCTGATGGCTGGGTGGCTGCTGCTGTCTGCCTCGTAGTGGGTAGGCTTCCAGGGAAGGTGAATGACCCAGCTTCCAAACAGTGATGTAAACTAGTCCTCCTGTGCTCTCCAGTGAGCTATTCAACTCCATTGGGCAAAAGCATGGCTCAGCCAGCTGCTGTGCCTGGGAGAAGCCATTGAGAGCACTGAGGAGCGTGGAGAGTGTAACGAGGGCTGGGAAATAGCCTTTCACCGGCAGCCTGGTGAAGCCTCAGCACCATGAGCGTGTCTTGTGTGGCTTTGGTGGAATTCTGAGGCTGTGAATGCTCACCAGACCTCATCCTTCCTGCAGTGCTGCCTGCCTGGGCTCAGTGGGACTTCAGCTCCTTGGTTAATTCAGCTCTGAAGCCAGGACTGAGGTATAGAAGGGAAAGCTGAGGCTGACAAACCTTTGCCTCGTGGACCTCAACGGGCTGGACAGATGGGCAGAGTCCAATGGCATGAGATTGAACACATCCCAGTGCTGGGTTCAACACTTTGGCCACAGCAGCCCCAGGCAGTGCTACAGGCTGGGGTCAGAGTGGCTGGAGAGCAGCCAGGCAGAGAGGGACCTGGGGGTGCTGGTTGTGGGAGGCTGAACATGAGCCATCAGTGTGCCCAGATAGCCAAGAGGGCCAACCGCATCCTGGCCTGCATCAGGAACAGTGTGGCCAGCAGGAGCAGGGAAGTCATTCTGCCCCTGTACTCTGCATTGGTTAGGCCACACCTTGAGTCCTGTGTCCAGTTCTGGGACCCTCAGTTTAAGAAGGACATTGAGACACTTGAATGTGTCCAGAGAAGGGCAACAAGGCTGAGGAGAGGCCTTGAGCACAAGCCCTGTGAGGAGAGGCTGAGGGAGCTGGGGTTGTTTAGCCTGGAGAAGAGGAGGCTCAGGGGAGACCTCATTGCTCTCTACAACTACCTGAAAGGTGGTTGTAGCCAGGTGGGGGTTGGCCTCTTCTCCCTAGCAACCAGCACCAGAACAAGGGGACACAGTCTCAAGCTGCAACAGGGGAAGTTTAGGCTGGAGGTGAGGAGAAAGTTCTTCACCGAGAGAGTGATTCACCATTGGAATGTGCTGCCCGGGGGAGGTGGTGGAGTCGCCGTCCCTGGAGGCGTTCAGGAGGGGACTGGATGTGGCACTTGGTGCCATGGTCTAGTCGTGAGGTTTGTGGTTACAGGTTGGACTCGATGATCTTCGAGGTCTCTTCCAACCCTGGTAATACTGTGATACTTGGCTCCACCGATCGCTCCTCCCTGTGGCTGTGTCTAAGCTGGAACAAAAAAAGCCTCCTGCAGTTGGCCAGGGTGGCCCTGAGGAGCTCCTCTCTTCTCACTGTGAAGCTTTTGGGGAATAACTGAGTTGTGGTGCAGCTTGCTTGGCCCCAGGGACATCAGCCCTGGAAGTGCTGTTGGTAACTGAGAGGCCTCCTGCCCCTGCCACCACCGAGCAGGCAAAGCTGTGGGCATTGTGGTGAGCTCCCCATGCCACCTTTGGATGCAGGGGGCTGGCTGGTGTGGGTGAGAGCCTGGCACTGCAGGGGCCCCAGGATGCTAACCTGGAGACCTTCCCTGCTGCTCCCCTGTGACGGGACACCCAGGCTGCTTTCCCCGTGCCTGCTCCTTGATCCTCCCTGGTAGATGCTGTACACCTTAGTCCTGCACCCTCCGCTGCTGTTGTGGCAAATGAACTTGGGAGAACCATCTGCATCCTGCTCCTCTCAGGGCAGCTCTCCTCCGAGGAGCACTTCACACCTGGCTGTAGGGCACCAAGGTTGCTTTTGCTCAGGCTGGGCACTGCTGGGTGAACTGCTGTGAGGAAGAAGTTCTTCCCCATGAGAGTGGTGAAGCCCTGGAATGGGTTATCCAGGGAGGTGGTTGAGGCCCCATCCCTGGAGGTGTTTAAGCCCAGGCTGGACGAGGCTCTGGGCAGCCTGATCTAGTGTGGGGTGTCCCTGCCCATGGCAGGGGGGTTGGAACTAGATGATCCTCGTGGTCCCTTCCAACCCTGACTGATTCTATGATTCTATGATTCTATGATTCTATGAACTGATTCATGGCAGGCATAAAGCTGCTGGGAAGGGAGAGCATAAAGGCTGTGTCTGAAGGGCTTTTTAACCCTGTTATGGGCTTAATGCTCTTCCAAGGCATTCTGAAGGGTTGGACTTGGTGATCTTAAAGGTCTCTCCTAACCAAAATGATTCTCTGATCAGACCAGTCCTGGGGATACAGCTGGATCCTTCCCCCAAGAGTAGCAAAAGAAGTCTTGGTGTCTCCTTAGGGTTGGCTGATGTCCAGGCACGTTCAGACCTGTGGTCTTCAACTAGCAGATCCTGCAAGGGGTTGTAGGCAGCCTGCCAAGCCTGTCAAACTGCTCCATGCACACTCAATCTGCTCCTCTGGAGACCAAGTTGAGGCAGAAGGACACGAGAGACAGAGCTGGAAAGAGAAACATGGCCCAGGTTGAACCCAGTTCATTTAAGACCAGTTTGTCCAAGATCCTTTTGGGCCTCAAGGGTCAAGACTTAGGGTCTGGAGAGCAAGTCTTCTGTGGAGTGGCTAAAGGAACTGGGGTTGTTCAGTCTGGAGAAGAGGAGGCTGAGGGAGACCTCATTACCCTCTGCTGCTCCCTGAAAAGGAGGCTGGAGTGAGGTGGTCTCTTCTCCCTAGCAATAAGTGACAGGGCAAGAGGGAATGGCCTTGAGTTGCATCAGGAAAGGTTTTGGGTGGATCTTGGGAAGAATCCCTTCACTGCAGGAGTGGTCAGGCACTGGAACAGGCTGCCCAGGGAGGTGGTGGAGTCCCCATCCCTGGAGGTGGGGGCATGGATGGGTGGCCATGGTGGTGAGCTGATGCTTGGACTTGATGAGCTTAGAGGTCTGCTCCCACTGAAACAATCCCATGACTCTCTGACTTGAGCCTGTGCTGAAGGTCTAAATCTAACTGTAGGCACCACAACAGGCACTCAGCATCCCTGCTGCTCAAAGACAGAGGCTTGGCATCTTCCCTGTGACACAGCAAAGGGCACAAGAAGGAGGAAGCAGGGATAGGAGCAGGAAATGGACTTCCTCATGCAGTTGATTCAAAGCCAGCCCTTTGCTGCTCCAGTGCTGCTGCAGCCTCTCCTCACCTGGGGCCTGGCTGTCCTGGGGCTGCTGCCATGGGTCCGGGTGGTGCCTGTGCCCCACCATGCTGCACCTTCTGCCCTCCAACCCTGACCTAGTCAGGAGTGGGGCCAGGAGCTGAACAAAACTGTAGGCCAATGAAGCAGCTCTTGATTTATGCACAGCCTTGGTGTCACTGGGTTTCTCAGCAGCAGCCAGAGGTCTGCCATGTCTGCAACGGGGAGCCGTGCCAGCCCGGAGCGTGCGTGGAGGGAGCTGCAGAGCAGGTGGCAGCAGGGCAACAAACTGGGAGCTGCCACAGGAACAGCCCTGGCAGCAGGCCAGCCTGTGGCTGGAGGCAGATGGGAACAGCTCTCTTATCTCTTCCAACTTTTGCATGCCTTTATTTCCAGACCTGTTATCTCCTGACCATTCTGCCCTGTCACTGCGTCCCCGTCCTTATTTCCCACCCCCTCCCCTTCTTATCCTGCCACTGTTTCCCCCTTTTGTTTCGATTCACACTCTGAGTTCACGAGGGGTTACCCAGACTGCTTCCTTGGAAAGCTATTTCTAGCTCCTCTAACCCTACCTACACAGATGACCCTGAAAGCTTCTCTTGGCACTGACAGGCTCAGCACATAGATGTGACCCAGCTGGAGTTGAGCACGGGAGGAAGGGAAAACACCCTGTGTGCCCTTGCCATGTGCTGCCCGTTTCCTTCTCCACCATTCCCACCTGGGGGCATGGGGCTCAGCTGCCGGCTGGTGTGTGCATCCCTCTGGCACAGCGATGTCCTGGAGGGTTGTGCTCTGGATGGGGGTTCCTCCTGTACCAGGCTTTCTCTGCCTTGTGCTGGTCTTGTCCTTGCATGCAGAGCAGGGGAGCTGAGACAGGTTTGAGTCTTCTGAAGTGTTTTTGTGGTACTTCAAAGAGAAAGTTCCCAGTTTTGAACTGAGCTGGCTGCTTGGAAGGACCTCCCCATGGGGACAGGCTGAGGGAGCAGGGTCTTTCCATCTTGGAGAAGTGAAGGTTGTAGGGAGACCTTAAAGCAGCCTTCCAGTACCTGGAGGGCTGGGGAGGGACTTGTGTCAAGGGCTGGGAGTGCCGGGATGATTGACAATGGCTTTGAGCTGGGAGAGGGGAGATTGAGACTGGAGATGAGGAAGAACTTCTTGAGAGTGAGGGTGGGGAGACA
This sequence comes from Picus viridis, assembly GCA_033816785.1. Lineage (NCBI taxonomy): Eukaryota > Metazoa > Chordata > Aves > Piciformes > Picidae > Picus > Picus viridis. Next base: position 4,282,811 of record CM066580.1, read on the forward strand.
CTGGCACAGGTTGCCCAGGGAGGTTGTGGCTCCCTCTCCCTGGAGGTGTTCAAAGTCAGGTTGGAGGTGTTCAAAGTCAGGTTGGATGAGGCCTTGAGCAACCTGGGCTGGTGAGAGGTGTCCCTGGCACAGTGAAGGTTGGACTAGATGATCTTTTGAGGTCCATTCCAGCCCCTGACATTCTGTGATTCAGTTAGGGGCTGGAAGGGACCTCAAAAGCTCATCCAGGACCCCAGCACAGTGAGGGTTGGAAGGAACCTCTGGAGATCATCTAGTCCGACCCCTGTGCTAATAAAGGTTCACCCAGAGCAGAATCACAGAATCACAGGGGCTGGAAGGGACCTCAAAAGCTCATCCAGTCCAACCCCCTGCCAGAGCAGGAGCACCTAGAGCAGGTCACACAGGAACACATCCAGGTGAGTTTTCAGTATCTCCAGAGAAGGAGACTCCACAACCCCCCTGGGCAGCCTGTGCCAGGGCTCTGTCACCCTCACAGGGGAAAACAATTCTTCCTCCTGTTCCCATGGAACTTCCTCTGCCTCAGCTTTCACCACTGCCCCTTGTGCTGGCATTAGGCAGCACCCAGCAGAGCCTGGCTCCAGCCTCTGGGCACTCACCCTGCACAGCTTTATGGACCTTGAGGTGAATGAGGGATGCTAACCCCCATGCAGCCCCAGCTGGTGGGACTGTGCTGGTCCTGTGCTGGGAGAGCAGCAGCCTCCAAGCTGGAGCATGGAGGTGCTGAGAACCTCCCTGCACGACAGGACAAGCAGGGAGCAGTTTGGGGCTCTTGTTTGATGGGGCAGGACCAGTGAAGGGCTGGTGTGCTGCTTTTTCCCCCTGTGCAGGCTGGCTGACCGTGCAGTGCTGAGCAATGGTCATGGAAGCAGAAGGTGCAGGGTTACCCTCGGGGCTGACAGGTGCTCCTCTCCTGCTGGGATTTACTGCTGCCCGCTGCTTGCTTTGATGATTCTGACTAACAGTTCATCAATGCCTGGGTTACACCAGCTCTATTTAGGACCTTCTGCGTGGTGATTGACAGCAGGATGTGTGAGCAAGCTGAGCCCTTTCCTGGCAGCACTGGTGGGGCAAGAAAATACTCTGGCAACCACGACGTGAATCATTCGTCTATCCAAGTGGATGATACTATGGGCCAGACATGCCACGTTGCTGTCAGGCCTGTCTGATGGGGTCAGGGTGTTCAGCCCAGCTCCCTGGAGCCCTACAGGGTAGGTTTGATGCTCAAAACATGGGCACTCAAGCTTGCATGCCCTGCTGGGCATGCCCTACTGCGCCCTCGCCGAGACGTTCCTCTGGGACCTGTGGGTGCGTGGTGCCCGGCTGGCAGAGAAGGGCTCAGACGGGGCTGGCACACCTCCCTCCTGGGGCATCCTCCCTTTCTTGGAGGTGTCTGATCCCTGCTATGTTTCACAGGGCACTTGTGCTGTTCCTGACAATGACCACGTGTTGAATCACAGAATCAACCAGGTTGGAAGAGACCTCCGAGATCATTGAGTCCAGCTGATCACCCAGCCCTGACTAATCAACCAGGCCATGGCACCAAGTGCCTCATCCCGGCTGTTCTTGAACACCTCCAGGGATGGGGACTCCACCACCTCCCTGGGCAGCACATCCCAATGGCCAATCTCTCTTTCTATGAAGAACTTCTTCCTAACATCCAGCCCAAACTTTCCCTGGCACAGCTTGAGACTGTGTCCTCTTCTTCTGGTGCTGCTTGCCTGGGAGAAGAGACCAACCCCCACCTGGCTGCAACCTCCCTTCAGGGAGTTGTAGACAGCAAGAAGGTCTCCCCTGAGCCTCCTCTTCTCCAGGCTAAGCAACCCCAGCTCCCTCAGTCTCTCCTCACAGGGCTCCAGACCCCTCCCCTGAGCCTGTGTGGATGAAGAGGGGCTTGGAGAGGAGGTGAGAGTTGTCTCAAGGTCCTACAGCTAAAACCAGCCAAGGAACTAAGATCAGCCCTGTCCTCTCAGCAAGAGTTGATCCTCAGCCTGTCCCTGCTGCGCTGACCAAGGAGGTCCCCAGCCAAGGAGGCTGGTGTGTGCATCCCTCTGGCACAGTGATGTCCTGGAGGGTTGTGCTCTGGATGGGGGTGCCTCCTGTACCAGGCTTTCTCTGCCTTGTGCTGGTCTTGTCCTTGCATGCAGAGCAGGGGAGCTGAGCCAGGTTTGAGTCCTCTGAAGTGTTTTTGTGGTACTTCAAAGAGAAGGTGCCCAGTTTTGAACTGAGCTGGCTGCTTGGAAGGACCTCCCTATGGGGACAGGCTGAGGGAGCAGGGTCTTTCCATCTTGGAGAAGTGAAGGTTGTAGGGAGACCTTAGAGCAGCCTTCCAGTACCTGAAGGGGTACTGGAGGGCTGGGGAGGGACTTGTGTCAAGGGCTGGGAGTGCCGGGATGAGGGACAATGGCTTTGAGCTGGGAGAGGGGAGATTGAGACTGGAGATGAGGAAAGCATTCTTGAGAGTGAGGGTGGTGAGACACTGGCGCAGGCTGCCCAGGCAGGCTGTGGCTGCCCCCTCCCTGCTCTAACCATGGGGAGCAAAGGTCACTGCTCTGTTCTGGGGGAAGCTGGAGAGGACTGCTGGGTGGGGGGTGCCAGGGCTTCATGTGGGGAGCTAGAAACAGGAATGAGGATGGCTGCTGGTGGGAACTCAATGTGCGCTGCCAAAACCCCAACTCATGTCCCTAAATATCGCTCTGTGCCCAGCCAGATTAGCACGGGAAAGGATCAGTTGTTAGGGTTCTGAATTGTGCAAGCAATTTGCTGGAGCTGATGGAGGAGCTGAGGCAGAACAAGCTGAGGCTGGGTTTTTTTTCCCCCCCCCCAGCCAAACTGTTCCAGCGTGCTGGCATTGCCAGGCTCCATCTGCTGCACCAGTGGATCCATGCTGTGCTCTTTTGGCACAGCCTGCTGTCAGTGATGGCCTTTTCCAGGCCACACTGGAAGCCTGGAGGTGTTGGGATGCTGGTGAGATGTTGACCACCTGTGCATGCTGCCTAAGGGGCCCTAAGATGGGTGCAACGACCCAGGGAGGTTCTCCTCCCCTTCTACTCTGTGCTGGTGAGGCCACGCCTGGGTATTGTGTCCGCTTCTGGCCTCCACAGTTCAGGAGGGACAGGGAACTTCTGGGGAGTCCAATGGAGGCTACAAAGGTGCTGAAGAGACTGGAGCATCTCTGTGAGGAGGAGAGGCTGAGGGACCTGGGGCTGTTTAGCTTCTGGAGAAGGGCAGCCTGGGAGGGGATCTGATCAGCGTCGATCATTATCTAAAGGTGACTCTGCTCTGGCTGGGGAGCTGGACTAGATGCCCTTCAGAGGTCACTTCCATTCCCCACCAGTCTGTGGTTTTGTGAAGGCTCAAGGGATCACCAAGTCCACTGCTAGAGGTGGAGGCTGTGCTTGGCCTTGTGTGTGTGTCAAGGAGCTCGTGGGACCCCTGCAAGAGGGCAGAGGCTCCTTGCTCCTGGCTGTAGCAGGACCGGTTGGGCTGAAGACGTCGGTTTGGCTGTTTGGAGGCCAGACACCACTGAGATGGGTGGTGTGGAAGGAATGATAAACATTGGCTCTTCCCAGTGGCTGTCTGGGAGGCTGAGTGACTTTCCCATGGGCAGTGTGGAGGCAGGATTAGCAGCTGGCTGTCCCTGGCCCCCAGCCCTGAGCGTGCACCGACACCAATTGCATGACCCAGAGCGAGGACGTGGCCGTGGAGCTGCTGCAGCCTCTGCGTCCCCATGGGGACAAGCCCTGGACCAGAGCTCCCTCCGCTCCCTCTTGCCAAGAGGTTGGTTGGAGCTGTGGAGCTGGGGTCTTCAGGGAGCTTTGTGGCTGCCCCAGCCAAGCCCAGCCATAGTGGATGCTGGAGAAGCTCTGTAAGCATGGAACCTGACTTTGGAAGTGCTGCTGGCCAGGGGCTTGCTCACTTGGGATAGTTGATACCTTGAGGTTCCTTGGGGTAAAAGTTGGATTCTCCTTCTCTGGAGACTATCAAAACCCATCTGGATGTGTTCCTGTGCAAGGGGCAGGAGAGCCTGAGGGAGCTGAGGGCTCTTTAGCTTAGAGAAGAGGAGACTGAGAGGTGACCTCATGAATGTTTATAAAGATGTGCAAGGTGAGTGCCAAACTGCTCCCTGCTTGTCCTGGCGTGCAGGGAGGTTCTCAGCACCTCCATGCTCCAGCTTGGAGGCTGCTGCTCTCCCAGCACAGGACCAGCACAGTCCCACCAGCTGGGGCTGCATGGGGGTTAGCATCCCTCATTCACCTCAAGGTCCATAAAGCTGTGCAGGGTGAGTGCCCAGAGGCTGGAGCCAGGCTCTGCTGGGTGCTGCCTAATGCCAGCACAAGGGGCAGTGGTGAAAGCTGAGGCAGAGGAAGTTCCATGGGAACAGGAGGAAGAATTGTTTTCCCCTGTGAGGGTGACAGAGCCCTGGCACAGGCTGCCCAGGGGGTTGTGGAGTCTCCCTCTCTGGAGATACTGAAAACTCACCTGGATGTGTTCCTGTGTGAGCTGCTCTAGGTGCTCCTGCCCTGGCAGGGGGATTGGATGAGCTATTGAGGTCCCTTCCAGCCCCTGTGATTCTGTGATTCTGCTCTGGGTGAACCTTTATTAGCACAGGGGTTGGACTAGATGATCTCCAGAGGTTCCTTCCAACCCTCACTGTGCTGGGGTCCTGGGCCAGGTATTGTAGCTGTACCAGCAGCAAAACTTCAGTGTGACACTGTAAGGTGTAAGGTTGTAAGGGTGTAAGGTTGGAAAAGACCTCAAAGATCATCAAGTCCAACCTGTCACCCAACACCTCATGACTACTAGACCATGGCACCAAGTGCCACATCCAATCCCCTCTTGAACACCTCCAGGGATGGGGACTCCACCACCTCCCTGGGCAGCACATTCTAATGGTTAACAACTCTCTCTGGGAAGAACTTTCTCCTCACCTCCAGCCTAAGCTTCCCCTGGCGCAGCTTGAGACTGTGTCCTCTTGTTCTGGTGCTGGTTGCCTGGGAGAAGAGACCAACCCCCTCCTGGCTACAACCTCCCTTCAGGGAGTTGTAGACAGCAAGAAGGTCTCCCCTGAGCCTCCTCTTCTCCAGGCTAAGTCTGACCTCCTCCCTGAAGGTATCTTCTCTTCCTCCTGTGGGCTGTCAGCTGGATTCTCAGGGGTACAACCCATACCCTTTCTGGGCCCTACAGCCAGGGGACAGCCCCTTGCCCGTTGCTGGGAGCGCAGCCGCTCCAGCCCCCACGGGGCTGTGATCCACCCCTTCCCCCCAGCACCGCCAGTGCAGGATGGGTGTTGGGTCTGTAACTTATCTCAGGACTGTTATGAGGCACAACTTAGCTCCAAAGCCAAGGCCACATAGTAGTAGTGTGGGGTCAGGTTCCTAGGGCACACTTTGCCTTTGCGGCTAATTTGGGTGCTGAGTAGCCGGGCAGGTATTTACATGTTGCCTACAGGGACCTAGAGGTCTCTGGATCCTATTCTTCTCCCTTGGATCACCTAAAATGGTAAGAATTTGCAAGGGGGATTAAGGTTGTGATCTCTGGGGAGGGGAGTGGACATCTGGTAGGAGCCCTGTCCATATTAATAGCCTCCCTTTAAATGTATGTTATCAAAGGAAGGAGCTCCTGATCGGCCAGGGACCGGCCACTCTCTCACCTGAGGGGCTGCTGCTGGCTTTGGGCTGCTCACCATGGCTTTCCACAGGCACACAGGTAAAGTGGGACATGCTGCCAGGCAGGTGCTGTGGGGGAAGCCCCCATCTGAGCAATACCTGGTAAATGGGGAGAAAGGTTTTCCTTGTGACCAGCTTCCTGCACCAAGCAAAAGACCTCCTGAGTGCAGCCTCAGCAACCTGCAGCTGATGGTGGCAAACAGGCTTCTAAGCAGCATGGGGGACTGGTGCTGGGAGCACAGTGGTGATGGCAAATAAGCTTCTAAGCAGTGTGGGGAACTGATGCTGGGAGCACAGTGGTGGCAAATAGGCTCCTAAGCAGTGTGGGGGACTGGTGCTGGGGGAACAGTGATGGCAAACAGGCTTCTAAGCAGTGTGGGGGACTGGTGCTGGGGGAAAGGTGATGGCAAACAGGCTTCTAAGCAGTGTGGGGGACTGGTGCTGGGGGAACAGTGATGGCAAACAGGCTTCTAAGCAGTGTGGGGGACTGGTGCTGGGAGCACAGTGATGGCATACAGGCTTCTAAGCAGTGTGGGGGACTGGTGCTGGGGGAACAGTGATGGCAAACAGGCTTCTAAGCAGTGTGGGGGACTGGTGCTGGGGGAACAGTGATGGCAAACAGGCTTCTAAGCAGTGTGGGGGACTGGTGCTGGGAGCACAGTGGTGATGGTGACCTCATCTCTTCTGTCAGAGGCATTGGATGGGAAGTGTTTCTGTATCTGCTGCTGTGGGAAGGCTGGGGCTCAGCTGTTTGTTTGAGGAAGATGAAGGTGGTTCAGTGCTCCTCCTTGCAGCCAGCTTGCTGTGGCAGTTACTGCAGTGAGCAGGGGAAGCCTGCAGCAGTGGGAAGCTGTGAACCCAGGAGGTTTGCTCTGCTCTGGTGGGACGTTTGTAGTGACTCCTCCTCTGGATTTGTCTTGTAGATCAAATGGGTTCAGCCTCACCAGTGATAGGAAAATGTTCTCTTTCCCTTCCCACTAGCTCTGACAGGCTTCTTGAGAGCAGGTTTTGCATGTCCCCTGTGGCATGAAGAAGAGTTTTGTCTTCTCTGTTCAGCCCTGACTGAACTCCAGTGGAGTCCCTGCAGCTACAGACAACTGAAAGCTCCTTGGGATTCCCAGAAGCTTAGCTGATGGTTAGAAGCTTTCCAGGTTTGTGTGTGTCCAGCCTGTCTCCACAGCCCTGCATCACAACACACAGCAGCAGTGCCACTGCACCTCTTGGTGAGGCATAGTCCAAGAGGTAATCCTGCCTGGAGAGAGGGCACCAGGCTTGGGGCACAGCTCCCATGGGCATCAAACACAGCTGAATCTACCCATTTCTATTGCTATAGAATCACAGAACTGTCAGTGTTGGAAGGGGCCTCAAGGATCAGCCAGTTCCAACCCCCCTGCCATGGGCAGGGACACCTCACACTACAGCAGGTTGCTCACAGCCACATCCAGCCTGGCTGCAAACACCTCCAGGGATGAGGCTTCCACCACCTCCCTGGGCAACCTGTGCCAGGCTCTCACCACCCTCCTGGGGAACAGCTTCTTCCTAACATCCAATCTGAATCTAGCTGCCACACACCAGGAGCCAGTGGTGCTCGGGAAACTTGGCTGGAAGCATAAAGGCTCTTTAACACTGGGGAAGAAAGTCACACCATGCTGTTCAGCTTCGTGCTCCAAGGACCAGGCATGAGCATGAGGCTTCTGGCATGGCATAGAACTACTTAGGATCTGCTGGTGTGAGAGACAGACAGACACCAGGCAAGGAGGACTCCATGTTACAAGGAGACACATGGAAAACACGAGGGGGTTGGGGAAAAGTTGCCTGTCTCTGGCTGAGAGAGTTGGGGATGTTCAGCCTGGAGGAGAGAAGGCTCTGGGGAGACCTTAGAGCTGCATCTCAGTATTTGAAGGGAGCTACAGGAAAGCTGGGGAGGGACTTTTGACAGGGGCTTGTGGTGACAATGGCTTTGAGTTGGAAGAGGGGAGATTGAGACTGGAGATTTGGAAGAGATTCTTCAGAGTGAGGGTGGAGAGACACTGGCACAGGTTGCCCAGGGAGGCTGTGGATGCCTCATGCCTGCAAATGTTCAAGGCCAGGTTGGGTGAAGCCCTGAGCAGCCAGGGCTGGTGGGAGGTGTCCCTGCCCAGGGCAGAGGGGTTAGAAGTAGGTGAGCTTCAAATTGCCTTCCAACCCAAACCTTCTAAGTTACTGATTCTAAGTCACTCCTGGGGAGATTCCGATTTAGACACAAGGGGAAAATGTTTCCCAACAAGAACTGCAATAATCTGCCCAGGGCTGGATTCCCCAGCAGTGCACACTTTGGAGATTCAGCTGGAAAGGGTCACCTTGTCTAGACTCTGCTTTTTGTTTTCCTGAGAGGAGTTGCTCCTCCTTGTCCCTTCCAACCTGATAATGATTTCTTCTTTGACTTCATCCCACAAGCCTGCCTGACGCTGCAGCATCCTTTCGCTGCCCTCTCAGCTCTCTCTTTCCCTTCTCCTCTTCCTCAGGGAGGTGTTCTCTGGGGCAAGGACCCCCATGGATTTGCTGTTGTGCTGTAACATAGAATGCTGAAGTGGCTTCTGAGCAGATGCTGCGGCTGGAATGCTGCCAACAAGAAGTTTCTAGCTCAAGCTCCACTCCCACGCCCCCGGGGGAGTCCATCTCCGCAGGGCAGCTGCAGTGGGGTACCGCACTGCCTGCCCTGGAGGGCGAATCCACAGCAGAGGAAAGCCTCATGCTTGGCTCCTGGGGGCACCTGCACTTGAGAAGGGCATCCAGCTGGTGAGGTGGGGGCAGATAGGTGCATGGCTGGGAACATGAGGAGCAGCTGAGGGAACTGGGGTTGTTCAATGTGGAGGAGGCACAGGGGTGACCTCATAGAATCAGTCAGGGCTGGAAGGGACCACAAGGATCAGCTAGTTCCAACCCCCTGCCATGGGCAGGGACACCCCACACTAGAGCAGGCTGGCCAGAGCCTCGTCCAGCCTGGGCTTAAACACCTCCAGGGATGGGGCCTCAACCACCTCCCTGGACAACCCATTCCAGGGCTTCACCACTCTCATGGGGAAGAACTTCTTCCTCACATCCAGCCTGAATCTCCCCACCTCCAGCTTCATTCCATTCCCCCTACTCCTATCACTCCCTGAGATCCTGAGAGGTCCCTCCCCAGCCTTCCTGTAGCCCCCTTCAGATCCTGGAAGGCCACAATGAGGTCACCTTGGAGCCTTCTCTTCTCCAGACTGAACAGCCCCAACTCCTTCAGTCTGTCCTCACAGGAGAGGTGCTCCAGCCCTCTGCTCATCCTCGTGGCCCTTCTCTGGACACCTTCCAGCATGTCCAGATCCCTCCTGTAATAGGGGCTCCAGAACTGGATGCAGTACTCCAGGTGGGGTCTCACCAGAGCTGAGCAGGGGGAAGAATCCCCTCCCTTGCCCTGCTGGTCACACTTCTCCTGATGCAGCCCAGGATCTGATTGGCTTTCCGGGCTGCAAGTGCACATTGAGAGCTCCTGTTGAGCTTCTCCTCCCCCAGCACCCCCAAGTCTCTCTCCTCAGGGCTGCTCTCCAGCCAGTCACTGCCCAGCCTGGGTTTGTGCCTGGGGTTGCCTCGACCCAGATGCAGGACCCTGCCCTTGGTCTTGTTGAAGCTCATGAGGTTGGCTTGTGCCCACCTCTCCAGCCTGTCAGCCTGTCTCATTGCTCTCTCCAACTCCCTGAGAGGAGGCTGGAGTGAGGTGGAGGTTGGTCTCTTCTCCCAAGGAACAAGTGATGGCCCTAGAGAAAATGACCTGGAATTGCACCAGGAAAGCTTTAGGTTGGATATGAGAAGGAACTTCTTCACTGAAAGAGTTCTCCAAGACAGGCACAGGCTGCTCAGGGAGGAGGTTGGATCCTCACCCCTGGAGGTGTTAAAAATAGGTGTAGACGTGGCACTTTGTGAAGTGGTTCAGCAGTCGTGGTGGTGTTGGATTTGATGATCTTGGAGGCATTTTGTGGTCTGTAACTGAAGGATCTCGGAGGTCAAAGCTTAAGGCAGCCTCAGAGTGAGGTGCTGAGCAGGACTTTTGCACTTGAGCTGATTTTGGTTAAGTTTTGAAAGGTTGGGATTTCATTTCTTGGACTCCAGCCGAAGTGCTCAGCCTTCCTCCAGGCACTGGGAGCCTGGTTAGCCTTAGCTGAGCTCTGTGTTAAGTGCAAAAGGCTGGGGGGGGGAGGTGTTTGCAGGGCTGGAGCAGTCTGGTTTTGAATAGCATGTCCCAGCTTCCCTGGGGAGCTGTGAGGATTAAATAATGATTGAGATGTGCTCAGACATGGTGGCAATAGGACCGCAGGGAACGCTCCTGGCAAGCGCTGGAGGAACTTGGAGCTGTTCTTGTTCTATATAAAGAAGCTTCCACTTTATCAACAGGGCAATTCTTCTTGAGTTATGGACTGAGACACTCACATGTGGCACAGCCTGGCGAAAGCAGAGAGCAATGCTCTCCCCTCACAATGCCAGCCCCCCACCCCCCAGCAAAAAAATGACCTGCAAGTGACCTGCAGGAGCGGGGAAGGGATTTTCCCCTGGACTCAGCACTGGTGAGGTCACACCTTGAGTCCTGGGTTCAGTTTTGGAGCCCTCCTTCCAAGAAGGTCATTGAGGTGCTGGAGCAATGAAGCTGGGGAAGGGTCTGGAGAACAGGGCTGGGCAGGAGCAGCTGAGGGAGCTGGGGTTTAGTGTGGAGAAGAAGAGGCCGAAGGGAGATCTCTGCTCTCTGCAGCTCCAAAAGGAGGCAGGAGGGAGGTGGGGGTTGGGCTCTTCTCCTTAGTGACATGTGACAGAAGGAGAGGAAAGGGCCTCAGGTTGCAGTGGGAAAGGTTTAAGTTGGACATGAGAAGAAACATCTTCCCTGAAAGGGTTCTTAAAGGCTGGCACAGGCTGCCCAGGGAGGTGATGGAATCCCCATCCCTGGAGGTGTTTCGGCGCAGCAGAGATGTGGTGCTGAGAGCCATGGCTTAGCACCAGCCTTGGGCTATCTGGCAACCCACGTGGCCATCGCGTGGAGGAATGCTGAGAGGAGCATCTGAGGTGGGAGAGCAGGGGATGCCAGGCTGTGAGCTGGAACAGGCAGGTGTAGCCAGCACCTGGGGGTGTGGGAGCAGTGTTCACTCAGTCTGCTGAGAAAAACCAGTGATGGGAAGCCAAAGAGCAGCTGCTCTTTTCTTCCCTTACTGCCAGAGCATGCAGATGTGCACAGGGTTAACACCTTCAGCCAAACCTCCTTTCCCAAGTGGCAGAATACTCCCTCAAGTTGAAGCACAGTTTCCCTTGGTGTTTTGAGACCACACTTGAGGGCTCTTCCTTGGTGGTTTCTCACATTTGAACACGTTCCCCAGAGACATTAACACACATCCTCTGCTAAGTGCTTTGCTTATCAGCCATGCTTCAGCTCCCTTTGCTGAGTGCTTGGGTTTCATCTGGCCTGCAAGCCACTGCCTTGTGGCAGACAGCTCAGAGAGCTCAGACAGCTCAACTGAAGCAAAAGGAAGCAGCCCAGGGGCTGTGGGAGACAGGAACTCACAGGAGGGGCAGGAGGTTGTATTAAACAGGCAGCTTTGGTGGAGTGGCACTTCTTAGGCCTGTACCCTTTCCATCCCAAAGCTTGCCCTGCTGCAGGGTGCAGATCACAGTGTCACAGTACATTAGAGCTTGGAAGGGACCTCCAGAGGTCATCCAGTCCAAGCCCCCTGCCAAAGCAGGATCACCCAGGGCAGTCTGCACAGGAAGGCATCCAGGTGGGGTTTGAAAGTCTCCAGAGAAAGAGACTCCACAACCTCTCTGGGCAGCCTGCTCCAGGGCTGTGTCACCCCCACTGTAAAGGAGTTTCTCCTCATGTGGAGGTGAAATCTTCTCTGTTCAAGTTTGATGTAGCCCTGACCCTGACTGCTGCCTGGGAGAGCTTTGTGGCTGCTCCACAGCATGGTGCCAGCATGACCTGAGGTGGAGCCCAGACGTTGGAGGCCTTTGGAAGGGGATGGAAGGTATGGTTGTCCAAGGGCTGAGCAGATGCTTCTGAAGAGCAAGAGATGCTCTCTGGAGACATGTGGCTAACTGGCAGCTCTGTGGTCAGGTAAATGTTAGGGCTGAATTCCAGTGGGTCCTTGTGCCAAACACCCTGATACTCGAGAAGGCCACCAGCCTGGCCAGCTGCCCTCCAGCTGTAGCCAAATCCATCGGGGAGCTACATTTAGATGAGCAGGCTGCCAGGGCTGGTGGGAGAGGGACACCATGCTTGAAGGGGGATTAGTTTCTGGAAGTATTGCTGGACTTTTCCTTGAGCTTTTATTTTTATGGAGGGTCCTCTAGGCTATTTAAGGATGGGCATGTCCTGAACTCAGCCCTCCCCTCAGCAGCCTGCACTCTTCTCACCTGCTTCTCTCCAGCAGAACGTCCTCTGCTCAGGGAGGTCAGCCTGGGGCAGGGCCAGTCTGTCCAGACTTTCCCCTCTGATTTTCAAATCCCCTTCTATAGAACCAGAGAATTGTTGGAGTTGGAAGGGACCTCGAGGATCATTCAGTTCCAACCCCCTGCCATGGGACTCACACTACAGCAGGTTGCTCACAGCCACATCCAGCCTGGCTGCAAACACCTCCAGGCAGGAGGCTTCCACCACCTCCCTGGGCAACCTGTGCCAGGCTCTCACCACCCTCATGGGGAAGAACTTCTTCCTAACATCTACTCTGAATCTCCCCACTTCTAGTTTTGTTCCATTCCCCCCAGTCCTATCACTCCCTGACACCCTCAAAAGTCCTTCCCCAGCTTTCTTGGAGCCCCCAGAGTCAAGCTGAAACAGGGGCTGGATCAGTGCATGCCTTCAGGGTATGCCTTTGCAGGTGCATGCCTTTTGGGGCTCTCATGCACCAGTCCCACAGTGGCCTGCTGCCATGGAGGGGTTGCCATGCTCTGGCTGTTGTGGGCTCTTGCTGTGACAGAGGTGAGCAGAGGCCAGGAGCAGCCAGCACATTTGCTGGGACAGCGTGGTCAGTGCATCTTCATTGCAGGCAAGGGGACAGAGATGACTTTGCTGGGTCTAGATCAGGAATCATGGAATGGTTTGGGTTGGAAGGGACCTTAGAGATCACCTGGTTCCAAACCCCTTGCCTTGGGCAGGGACACCTCCCACTAGCCCAGGTTGCTCAAGGCCTCATCCAGCTTGGCTTTGAATAATTCCAGGGATAGGGAATGTGAAATCTCTTCCAGTGTCTCATCCCCCCACAGTGAAGAATTGCTTCCTAATCTCCAGTCTGAATCTCCCCTCTGTCCCATTGCCCCTCATCCTGGCACTCCCAGCCCTTGTCAAAAGTCTCTCCCCAGCTCTCCTGGAGCCCCTTCAGGTACTGGAAGGGTGCTCTGAGGTCTCCCTGGAGCCTTCTCTTCTCCAGGCTGAACAGCTCCAGCCCTCTCAGCCTGTCCTCATAGGGGAGATGCTGCAGCCCTCTGATCATCTTCTTAGCCTCCTCTGGACCCGAGCCAACAGTTCCATGTCCTCCTTGTGAACTGGACACAGCACAGGTGGGGATGATACTGCAGAGGGCAGATACCTCCTTGAGAGGCTGGAGGCAAAGCCATGCCCTGGCTCGTGTACCAGAGGGACCTTTGGTCCACGAGCCGACACAAGGGTAGGCAGAAGCTGGGCTGCCTGGCTGCAGAGCCCTGCTGCTGGGGCTGCCAGCCCCGGTGTTAATCTGTCTGCGGAGCTCCAAGGCGTGACAAATGTGTCTCCCATTAGCACAGCAGGAGCTGGGTGGCAGGGCAGGCTCCTGTTACTCCCCGAGCCACGTGCACGGGGGTTATGCGTTCTGGTGGAAAGCAACCCTAGCCCTGCCGCCAGGAAGGCTTCAATCCCACCTGCCTTGGCCTCTGGGCAGCGGCATTTCTCCTAAGTACAGCCCCCCGCGCTCGAGGAGCTCTGCAGGCCTGGCAGGGGCTCACATAGTTTCCAGGCTGCCCGGCCCAGCGCTTGCTTCGCGTTCCTGGAAGCGCTGCAGACGCGACCCCCGGCCCAGCTGCCAGCCGGGACCTGCCTGCCTCCTGACCTGGGCAAGGTGGCACTGCCAGAGCGTGGGCCCCGCAGGGGGCAGCCCCTGCCTGCTCAGCCTCCAGCCTGCTGCTGGGCTGGGGAGAGTTTGAGGGGAAGGGAATGAAGCCAGTGCCCAGCTCTGCTGCAGCCCTCCCGTGCCGTGCTTGCTGGCACAGGGGCAAGCACAGGCACGCTTGCTTCCAGGACTTGCTGTCTGGAGGAGGAACTGCTCCAACTTGCTCTGGCCTGCTCTTATCAAAAAGGTTACACTGAGACGACTCTTGGGTTTAAAAATCACAGCCCTCACAGAATGGTGAGGGCTGGAAGGGAGCTCTGGAGATCATCCAGCCCAAACTCCCTGCTAGAGCAGGGTCACCCAGAGCAGGTCCTACAGCAACGTGTCCAGGTGGCTTTTGAAGGTCTGCAGAGAAGGAGGCTCCACAGTCTCTCTGGGCAGCCTGCTCCTGGGCTCCAGCACCCTCACAGCACAGAAGTTTTTTGATGAAGTTCCAGGGAAACCTCCTGGGTGGCAGTTTGTGCCCACTGCCCCTTGTCCTATCACTGGGTACTACTGGCAAGAGCCCAGCCCCATCCTCACGACCTCCACTGTTTAGCTGTTGGTCAGATCCCCTCTCAGGCTGCTCTTCTCCAGGCTGAGCAGCCCTGGGTCTCTCAGCTTCTCCTCCTCACCTCCACTCCCCTCAGCATCTTTGTGGCTCTCCACTGAACTCTTTCCAGTAGTTCCCTGTCTCTCTTGCAACTGGGGAGTCCAGAACTGGACACAATACCCCAGGTGTGGCCTCACCAGGGCAGAGTGGAGGGGAGAACTTCCCCAGCCTGTTGGCCACGCTCTTCTTAATGCACCCCATGAATTGTGACAATGCAGTGAGTCCACTCTCCTGCCCCAGCATCTTCCACTATCTGTCCACCAGCAGCCAGAGCCCAGAGATGAGGCATAAGAGCTCTGAACTAGCAGCAAAATGTTTATCTGGGGGTAGGCACCTCCCTGGGCTTTGCACATGGCTGCTCATGGTGTGCTGCCAGCAGTGCAAGAGGGACAAATAGAAGGGGGGTGGTGAAGGAGATACTAGAGGCAGCAGCCACCCCTCACCTGTTGCTGTGGTGATAGGGCAGTGCCAGCAGCTGTTTGGTTTGGTGTGGGCTTGTCTGGTGAGGTGTGGAGGGGTTGTGGAGTCACCTTCTCTGGAGACTTTCCAGACCCCTCTGGATGTGCTCCTGTGTGATCTGTGCTGGATGCTCTGGTCCTGCTCTGGCAGGGGGCTTGGACTTGATGGTCTTTAAAGGTCCCCTCCAACCCCTAACTTCCTGTGATCTTGTGTGCTCCCACCAGTGCCTCTGCTGCAAGCTCCCACTCCTCAGTGACCCCTTGGCCACACATGCCACCCTGGGGACGACTCTTGGCGACAGGTGTTGGGCCACACAGTTGATCCAGAGCGACTGTGGTGGGCAAGAGTCTGAAAGCAAGCACAGGTCCTTGTGCTGTGACAACACAGCAGTCCTGCCTAGGCAGCATCCTGTGGCCAGGGGTGGGCCTGGTGGGGTCCTGCTGTGCTTTGGGGCACAGCTGGGAAGGCTTTGCTCTCCACAAACCAGCCCAAAGAGCCCAGTCCCTGCCCTGTGGCTGTGATGGGGCTCGGAGCAGCACGGCTGGAGCCAGCACTCTCCCTGCCACCGAGCTCCAGCAGGAGCAGAAAGCAAAGCAGCCTCTCAGCCCTGGAGCTTGGTGGGGTGCTCTAAGCTGAGGCTTCATGTTCCTAATGGTAGGAGGTCCTAACAGCAGGAAGCAGCAGCAGTCTGTGTGGCCTGACCACATCCTTCTCCCTTTCCTGCTCTGTGCTGGGCTGCAGCTCCACCAGGAATAAAGAACAATCACATCTTTTGGCAGCCCTGCTCTCAGGCCACTGCCACATCTCCTGCCTGCTTGGCTGGTGGTGCAGGAAGCTCAAGGCTGTGTCCTGGTTGCTGGGCATGCAGGGGACATGGGGCTCTGCAGTGCTGGGCATGGGTGACACAGAGGTGGAGCAGCTCCTGGGACTGCAGGACTTTGTGTAACCCAGCCTGTGTTTGTCTGAGGTGGGTCTTGAGAGTCTCCAGAGAAGGAGACTCCACAACCTCTCTGGAAAGCCTGCTCCAGGGGCCTGGCACCCTCACAGGAAAGAATTTTTGGGCCCTTACTGCAAGAAGGACATTGAGGTGCTGGAGCAGGTCCAGAGAAGGGCGATGAAGCTGTTGAAGGGTCTGGAGAATAGGGCTGGTGAGGAGTAGCTGAGGGAAGTCGGGGTGTTCAGTGTGGAGAGGAGAAGGCTGAGGGAGACCACCTCACTCTCAAGCTACTCAAGGGAGGTTGGAGTGAGATGGGGTTGGTCTCTTCTCCCCAGTATCAGCTGATAGTGAGGAAATGGCTGAGACTGTGCCAGGAAAGGTTTAGGTTGGAGATGAGGGAAAATGTCTTTGCTACAAGAGAGGTCAGGGACTGGCACAGGCTGCCCAGGGAGGTGGTGGAGTCCCCAGCCCTGCAGGTGCCCAAGAAACCTGTGGCCATGGCACTTGGGGACATGATTTAATGGACATGGTGGTGGTGGGTTGATGGTTAGACTTGATGACCTTAGAGGTCTTCTGCAACTGAAACAATGATTCTAAGTGGTCTGGGAGGCTGAGACTGGATGTGCAGGCTGGGGTGGGTGTACGGGGAGAACATGTGAGCCTGAACCTCTGCCCAGAGTGCAAAAGGTTCCCTGGCACCCACTGATGAGCTGGCTCTCTGGCCATGGTGGGACATCATGCCTTGGCACAGCCCTGCTGGCATGAGCTGAAGAAGAGCTGTGGGGAGAGATGTCTTGCATTGCTCTTTCCCCCTCATGACTCTGTAAGTGAAAGCCTGGTGAAAAGAGGCAGCTGGAAGCTGCACAACTATCCAGCACAAAAGGCCTCGGAGGGCTGCAGCTGGCTGTGGGCTTAGGCTGGAGACATGGAAACTATTCCTGGCTCCTCCTGTTTGGCAGGGATCTCTGCACACAAATGAGGCAGCACCTCAGCCAGGACCTCACCCAGGCCTGCAGTGGGCCTGGCCATAAAGAACCAAGTGGCTCTCAGCGAGTGATTAGGCACTGAGGGGAGGCTGAGAGGATGGGTGCTGTTCAACCTGGAGAAAAGGAGGCTCTGGGGAGACCTTAGAGTAACTTTCCAGTACCTATAGGGTCCTACAAGAAAGCTGGGGAAGGGCTTTCTACAAAGGCTTGTAGCACTAGGACAAGGGGCAGTGGACTAGGGCAGGGTAGATTTAGGTTGGACATTAGGAAGATCTTTACTGTGAGGATGGTGGAACACTGGAACAGGTTGCCTGGGGAGGTGGTGGAGACCCCATCCCTGGAGACATTCAAGGTCAGCCTTGAGCAACTTGATCTAGTTGGAGATGTCCCTGCTGACTGCAGGGGTTGGACTGGATGACTTCTGGTGGTGCCTTCCATCCCAGTGCATTCTGTGATCATTATCCAAGCTTGATGTGAAACAGTTAAATAAACCAGTCTGGGGTCCTACAGAGGCTGAGGGGGAAAGGCTGCTGTGGGACTTGGCCTGCACTCACAGCAGGCTGGAGCCCAGGAGACAGCTGCATAGAAACATGTTGGTTGGAAAAACTCAACCATCATAGGTGATGACCATTATCTGACTCCACTCTCTGCTTGACCAGAGCCCCTCCTGCCTCCCTGTCCACAGCAATCTGGCATTTCTATCTCAGGTGGTTATCAAGGGAGCTGGGAATGGTTGTATTCCTGCTGCACTGCTGGATTGGGTTTGCATGGCAAGGGTCTGCTGGCAGGGTGAAGGGGCTGTGAGGGTGGCTTCTGGCTGAAGCAGCTTGAGGTTTTTCTCTCTGTCTGGTAGAGCAAATGCCAGCTGGCTCCAAGGTGGACCCACCAGTGGCCAAAACTCAGCCCAGCAGCACCTCTTCAGCTGCTGGAGCATGCCCAGAGAAGGGCATGTGTGCAGTGCAGGAACTACACCAGACAAAGCAACAGCACAAGAATGCTGACCAGGGGTTAGTAATTTGTACTGCTGCTCTTCCACAAGCCAGAAATGTCTTCTGCAAGAAAAGAAAGAACCATCTGAGGCTGCACCTCGAGTCCTGGGTCCAGTTCTGGGCCTCTCACTCCAAGAAGGACATGTCCAGAGAAGGGAGAGGAAGCTGAGGGAAGCTCTGGAGAACAGGGCTGGGGAGGAGCAGCTGAGGGAGCTGGGGGTGTTTGGTGTGGAGAAGAGGAGGCTGAGGGGAGACCTCATGGCTCTCTACAGCTCCCCAAAAAGTGGTTAGAGTGAGGTTGGGGGTCAGTCTCTTCTCCCTAGTATCAGGTGATAGAACAAGAGAGAATGGAACGGAACGGAACGGAACGGACGGAACGGAATGGAATGGAATAGAATAGAATAGAATAGAATAGAATAGAATAGAATAGAATAGAATCAGACCAGACCAGATTGGAAGAGACCTTCAAGATCATCACATCCAACCTATCAACCAACACCACCTAATCAACTGCACCATGGCACCAAGCCCCCCATCCAGCCTCCTCCTGAACACCTCCAATGACGGGTGCAGCGGGGGATGTTTAGGTTGGACATCAGAAGAAACTTCTTGACTGCAAGGGCTCTCAAAGCCTGGCACAGGCTGCCCAAGGTGGTGGTTGAATCCCCATCCCGGGAGCTGCTTCAAAGCAGCAGAGACGCTGCTGAGGACCGCGGTTCAGAGTTAGAGACCGCTCGGGCTCGGCGCCCCTCAAGGTCTCTCCCAACCGCGGCGCCTCGGTGCCTCTCCTCTCACAGACCCAAGAAGCCCTCAGGGCTCCCAGGGTGGTGAAGTGTTTGCCCTCTTCCCCTCTCGCAGGGCCCGGCAGCTACACCGTGGGCACCATGTCGGAGCGCTTCGACTGCCACTACTGCCGGGAGCCGCTGCAGGGCAAGAAGTACGTGCAGAAGGAGGGGCGGCACTGCTGCGTCAAGTGCTTCGACAAGATCTGCGCCAACACCTGCATCGAGTGCAAGAAACCCATCGGGGCCGACTCCAAGGTGAGCCAGGGGCCCTCACCTACTCCGGGCCTCTCTACCTTTAAAGCTTTCCACAGGTCTCCAACAGGAAGCAGTGGAGCGTAAATAAATCACCAGGGGGAGTGAGAAGGGCAGCGAGGCTGGGGAGAGGCCTCGAGCACAGCCCTGTGAGGAGAGGCTGAGGGAGCTGGGGTTGCTTAGCCTGGAGAAGAGGAGGCTCAGGGGAGACCTTCTTGCTGTCTACAACTCCCTGAAGGGAGGTTGTAGCTAGGTGGGGGTTGGTCTCTTCTCCCAGGCAAGCAGCACCAGAACAAGAGGACACAGTCTCAAGCTGTGCCAGGGGAGGTTTAGGCTGGAGGTGAGGAGAAAGTTCTTCACTGAGAGAGTTGTTAGCCCTTGGAATGTGCTGCCCAGGGAGGTGGTGGAGTCCCCATCCCTGGAGGTGTTCAAAAAAGGGCTTGGATGTGGCACTTGGTGCCACGGTTTAGTTGTTATGAGGTGTTGGTGATAGGTTGGACTTGATGATCCTTGAGGTCTTTTTCCAACCTTATTGATTCTATGATTCTAAAGGGAATAAAAGTTTGCCCTGAACAAATCCCACTGGGTATAAAAAAGCTGTCCTGAACAAACCCCATTGGGTCTGGAAAGGGGAATGAAAAGCTGTCCTGAACGAACCCCACTGGGTCTGGAAAGGGGAATGAAAAGCTGTCCTGAACAAACCCCACTGGGTCTGGAAAAGCTGGGGAATGAAAAGCTGTCCTGAACGAACCCCCTGGGTCTGGGTCTGGAAACTGGGTCTGGAATGAAAAGCTGTCCTGAACAAACCCCACTGGGTCTGGAAAGGGGAATGAAAAGCTGTCCTGAACGAACCCCACTGGGTCTGGAAAGGGGAATGAAAAGCTGTCCTGAACAAACCCCACTGGGTCTGGAAAGGGGAATGAAAAGCTGTCCTGAACGAACCCCACTGGGTCTGGAAAGGGGAATGAAAAGCTGTCCTGAACGAACCCCACTGGGTCTGGAAAGGGGAATGAAAAGCTGTCCTGAACAAACCCCACTGGGTCTGGAAAGGGGAATGAAAAGCTGTCCTGAAAAGCTGTCCTGAACGAACCCCACTGGGTCTGGGAAGGGGAATGAAAAGCTGTCCTGAACAAACCCCACTGGGTATGAAAACAAGATGTCCTGAACAAATTCCCCTGAGTGTGGAAAGAATAAAAGACTTGCTCTGAACAAATCCCATGGTGTATGAAAAGGAGGTGTTCAAGAAACCTGTGGCCATGGCACTGTGGGACATGGTTTAATGGGCATGGTGGTGGTGGGTTGATGGTTGGAGGCAGTGACCTTAGAGGGCTTTTCCAACCTGCACCTCCAACCACTGAACACAGACATGGCTGGAATCTAATGCCAGGGGAGGTTTAGACTGGAGGTTAGGAAGAAATCCTTCATAGAGAGAGTGATTGCCCATTGGAATGGGCTGCCTGGGGAGGTGGTGGAGTCACCATCATTGGAGGTGTTTAGGAGGAGAGTTGCTGGGGTGCCTGGTGCCATGGTTTAGTTGATTAGGTGGTGTTGGGTGATGGGTTGGACACGATGATCCCGAAGTTCTCTTCCAACCCAGTTTATTCTATTCTAAAGCTCCTATTCTAACCCATCCAACCTTTCTTGCCAAGGCTGCTGAGACAGTGGCTTGGTCCTAGGGCTGCTCAGCAAGAGAGGAGGGCTCATTGCTCACTCCTTTTGGGCTCTCTGCAGGAGCTGCACTTCAGGAACCGCTACTGGCACGACAGCTGCTTCTGCTGCTTCAAGTGCTCCATGTCCTTGGTCAACGAGCCCTTCATGCTGAGGGAGAACAACAAGGTCTGGTGCAGCAACTGCACAGCTGCTGAGGATGCACCCAGGTGTAAGGGCTGCTTCAAGCCTATTATTGCAGGTACTGGTGCCAGTCATGGGGGTAGAGCCACCAAGTTCTGCTCTAGGGCAAAACCATGGTGGGGTGGCAGGCTGTGGAGGCTGCACTGAGGGGTATGGGCATCAGAGTGGGAGGCTGGAGCAGCACAGCATGGCTTCAGCTGTGACTGTTCTTTTTGTTCAAGTGTTGAAAGGCTGCTTAGCAGTAAACCCTCATGTGGATAGGTCAGCCTGCAGCTAGTGTTGAATGCAAGGTCCTCTTCTCAGAGTGTTTGTCAGGCAGATAACTATTGTAAGAGAATCCAGAAGTCAGAAACAGAAATGAGAGCCTGACTCCTTGCCCACCTTCCAATCAGATCCTGAGCATAGGTGTGGTCAGGGCTTGCCCCCAGGTGTTGCCTCGCATGGGGTGGGGACCTCGTCACCAGCCTGAAATGCCACATGACAAGTTAATTTTGTCCCTTGTAGGAGACCAAAACGTTGAGTACAAGAAGATGGTCTGGCACAAGGACTGTTTCACTTGCAGCCAGTGCAAGAAAGTGATTGGATCTGGGAGCTTCTTCCCCAAGGATGATGAATTCTACTGCGTCTCCTGCCATGAGCTAAAGTTTGCCAAGACCTGTGCTAAATGCAAGAATGTAAGTCCTTGCCTTTGCAAAGGCAGCTGCCAGACTAACCTCCATGTGTCCTTTGAAAGCTAGGAGAGTAAACCAAGACAGATCCTGCTGAAGCTGTACCAGGCAATGCTCCAGGCTTGGGGCAGTGGCTGGCAAGCTGCCCAGCAGAAAAAGATGTGGAGGTGCTTGTTGACAGCTGGCTGAACGTGAGCCAGCAAGTGCCCAGCTAGCCAAGGCCAACAGCATCCTGGCCTGGATCAGCAGTAGTGTGGCCAGCAGGAGGGCAGTGATTGTCCCCCTGGACCCAGCACTGGTGAGGCCACACAGTGAGTCCTGGGTTCAGTTTTGAGCTCCTCACTCCAAGAAGGAGATCGAGGTGCTGGAGCAGGTCCAGAGAAGGGCAATGAAGCTGGGGAAGGGCTAGGGAAGAGCAGCTGAGGGAACTGGGGTTTAGTGTGGAGAGGAGGCTGAGGGGAGACCTCATTGCTCTCTACAACTCCCTGAAAGGAAGTTGGGGCCAGGTCAGGATCAATCTCTTCTCTCAAGTAACAAGGGACAGGGCAAGAGAAAATGCCCTTGAGTTGCACCAGGGGAGGTTTCAGTTGGACATTGGAAGAAACTTCTTTCCTGAAAAGGTTTTCAGACACTGGCACAGGCTGCCCAGGCAGGTGGCTGAACCCCCATCCTTGCCTTCAGAGCGGCAGAGATGTGGTGCTGAGGGCCATGGTTTAGCACCAGCCTTGGTAGAGTTAGAGAAAGGGTTGGCCTCTGTGGCCTTAAAGATCTTTTCCAACCAAAATGATTCTGTGGTTCTGTGCCTGTGTTCCTTCCTTGAGCTACTGGTGGTGCAAGCTGATGGTTGTATAATGGAGAGCTAATGGTTCACACAGAGTGCAGCGTTTGAGCAGGGGCTGCAGGCACAGCCGATGGCAACTCTGCTGAACCCACCTGGGCAGCAGCCTTTGGGGACGGTTTCAGCTCTCCAGCAGGTCTTGGGGGACAAGCAGTAAACAGTTTATAAGACAGCTGGTTTAGAACTTTTTGATCAGTGCAGAACTGTGGAGTCACTGCAGGTAAACCAAGCCCTCGGGAAAGCTCCAGGCATGCAGGATTAAAGCCAGAGGAACTCGTGTGCACTGCAGTGTTTAATTTGGGGATGATCTCCACGACAGAGCCCTTTCGACCCTACACCCCGTGCTCCCATCTCCCCTCTCCCTGCCCCTCCTGAAACACATCTCTGCTCTTTCCCTCCTAGCCCATCACTTCTGGAGGCCTCACTTACCAGGAACAGCCTTGGCATTCCGAGTGTTTCATTTGCTCCAACTGCAAGAGGCAGCTGGGTGGGAAGCGCTTCACCGCCGTGGAGGATCAGTTCTACTGCGTGGAATGCTACAAGGAGTGCGTGGCCAAGAAGTGTGCTGGCTGCAAGAACCCCATCACAGGTAGGTTGGATTCAGTGCAGCTTTTGGCCCAGTGGGTGCTTAAAGTCAGAACAGCCACCCACAGATACACACAGCTCAGGTCTAGAGTCCCAAGCCCAGCAATTCACATGGGATCCAACCCTGGGCCACGTGCTCGTGGGACTCTTGAGTGACTGAGCTCCTCCCTCTCTACATGCCTCATTTCCCTCCTTCAAAACTTGCCCACCTAGAACTGTTCCCACCTGTATTTTGATCTTAAGTCTAAAAAAGAGCTGTGTTTTATTGTACCAAAATGATTCTTGCTTGGTTTCTAACATCTTTTACGTGTAACAGCTCACAGAATGGTTTAGGTTGGAAGGGATGTTAAAGCTCGTGTGGTTCCGAACCCCTGCCGTGGAGCAGGCTCCTCATGGCCTCATCCAGCTTGGCCCTGAGCACGTGCAGGGAGGGGGCAACCATGACCTCCCTGGGCAACCTATTCCAATGCCTCACCACCCTCACTGTAAAGAATTTCTTCCTAACCTCCAGTCCAGTTCCTGGATGATAAAGCTGAGCCTTGAACTATGGGCACCGCTCTGCCAGTCCCATGACACTTGCATTCCACTCAGCATGGGGCTGAGCCCTTTCAGGGTCAAGGAGGTAGGGGTGTTTAACCCCACCTGAGCTTGCTCTACATCCTGATGTTTCCTTCAGCCTAACTGCTTCCTGCAGAAAGGATCCAAGGGAAAAAATTCATTGCAGAGGCAAACCCCCACAAGCTGCCTGATTCTCCAAGAGCAGCAGCCACTGTGGTTCAGCTGCAACTGGGGCCAGTGTTTTAGGCATGCAAATATGGGCTGCACCAAAAGGAGTGGGGCCAGCAGGTGATTCTTCCCCTTCACTCTGCCCTTGTGAGACAAGACCTTGAATACTGCAGCCAGTTCTGGTGCCCCTAGTGGAATAAGGGCACAGAGTTGTTTAGTGAGTCCAGAGGAGGGCCACAAAGATGATCCCAGAGGTGCTATGAGGACAGGGTGATGGAGATGAAGGTTGGTCAGAGATGATTCCACTGAGTCCTTAGAGCTGCTGTCCAATACCTGAAGGGAACCTACAGGAAGGGTGGAGAGGGACTTTTCATAAGGGTGTCTAGAGGCAGGACAAGGGGGACTGGTTTGGAGCTGAGGGAGAGCAGGGTTAGACTGCAGCTGAGGAAGAAGTTCTTCAGTACAAGGGTGGTGAGACTCAGTAATAGGCTGTGCAAGGAGATTGTGGATGTCTCCTCTCTGGAGGTGATCAAGTCCAGGTTGGAGAAGGCCTTGAACAGCTGAATCTAGCTGAGAGTTATCCCTGCCTGTGGTGGGGAGGTTGGAGTCGATGATCTGCATCTGGGTTTGGGTAATCCCAAGCACCAATAGAGGCTGGGCAGGGACTGCCTTCAGAGCAGCCCTGGAGAAAAGGACTTGGGAGTGCTGGGGGAGGAGAAGCTCAACAGGAGCCAGCAGTGAGCACTTACAGCCCAGAGAGCCAAGCAGAGCCTGGGCTGCAGCAAGAGAAGCAGAGCCAGCAGGGCCAGGGCGGGGATTCTCCCCCTCTGCTCCACTCTGCTGAGACCACAGCTGGAGCTCTGTGTCCAGTTCTGGAGCCTCTGTGCCAGGAAGGATCTGGAGGGGCTGGAAGGTGTCCAGAGAAGGGCCACGAGGAGGAGCAGAGGGCTGGAGCTGCTCTGCTGTGAGGCAGACTGAGGGAGTTGGGGTTGTGTAGTCTGGACAGGAGAAGGCTCCCAGGAGACCGCCTTGTGACCTCCCAGTATCTGGAGGGGGCTACAGGAAAGCTGGGGAGGGACTTTTGAGGGTGTCAGGGAGTGATAGGACTGGGGGGAATGGAAAAAAACTAGAAAGGGGTAGATTCAGATTGGATGTTAGGAAGAAGTTGTTCTCCATGAGGGTGGTGAGAGCCTGGCACAGGTTGCCCAGGGAGGTGGTGGAAGCCTCCTGCCTGGAGGTGTTTGCAGCCAGGCTGGCTGTGGCTGTGAGCAACCTGCTGTAGTGTGAGGTGTCCCTGCCCATGGCAGGGGAGTTGGATCTCGATGATTCTTGAGGTCCCTTCCAACCCTAACACTTCTGTGATTCTACGATCTCTCTAAGGTCCCTTCCAACCAGAGCCCTTGTGTGGCCTGTCAGGCTCCAGCAGGCCAGGGAGCAGCGAGGCGGGCAGGCGCCGCTCGGTGGGGGCAAACCCAGCCACGGGGGTAGCTACTATCGCCGTCCTATAATCGTGTGTTCTCTCCTAGCAGGATTTGGAAGAGGAACCAGTGTGGTTAACTACGAGGATGAGTCCTGGCACGATTACTGTTTCAAGTGCACGAGGTGCGCCCGGGGCCTGGCCAACAAGCGCTTTGTTCGCCACGACGGAAAGATTTACTGTGCCGAGTGCCCCAAGCGCCACTAAGGAGCAGCAAAGCAAAGCGCTGTAGAACAAAACAAAAGGATGTTAGAGCCCTGCTTTCCCAAAGCAGCCCTGAGAAAAGGTGGTTGGTTGGCTGGTTGGTTTTTTGTTTGTTTGCATGTTAAGAATGCTAACCTTGTTTCTTCTCCATTTTAGTCCAAAACCTGAAGTAGCCTCAAGATAACTCCAGTTTGACTTTTGAAGCTCCCGCGGTGCGAAAGCCAAGGCGCAACAATCTAACTCTGCTCCCAAGTAACTCTTAGTGCAAAAGGGCTTGCAAGGACCTTAGGTTTAGCATTAGACCTTCCCCTACCTACCTAACCTGTGTGTGGCTTCAACTAAAACCCAGATGGTTTTAAGCTTGCCTGGTATATGTTTGAGATTAGCTCTTAGCTGAAGCGGGTTTGGCAAGGCATGCAGCCGGGGATCAGAGCTCCACGATGGTGCTGCACACACACACACCACTCAATACCCAATCAATACCTGAGCTTTTCTCCTACCACACCAAACTGCAGCATGTGTATGGAATGGCTTCATCTTACCTAGAAGAACAGGGGGGGGGTTGGCAGCAAGACTTAGCTCTAGTTAAGCATCCATAAGCTTGGTTTAGCCTTGATTTCTGCATGGGTTTGCCCAAAAGTTTTGCTCAGCAGCTTTTTATACACGGTTGTTTAAACAAGGCTGTCTGCACACACACTTCACTTCTTGTGGTTAGATGAAGAGTAAATCTTTCAACTACAACCAAAGGGCACATGGCATTTAGAAGTGCCTTTAAAACCAGCTCAGACAATGCCAGCTCTCCTCTGGTGGCACTGTATGCTTCATCCCTTAATAAAAACGACACCAGTGCCTGCTTGAGTCCTGCGGTCTGCAAACCTCTTCTTTCATGTTGCCAGCTTGCTTTCTTACGTGATTGACACCTCCTACAGAGGAGCCACCAAAAAAAACAAACCCCACCCCAAATCAAGCCTCATGCAGTGATACTGAGAGAGCAGTGTCAGCTGGTCTGCCACAACGCCCTGAAGTAGCTGAGGGCCAAAGCAACAACTTCCATAAACTATATGGATTTGGTTTGACATATAACTGGCACTGGACTATCTGCCAGATAGGGCCCCTTGGAGAACATATGTACAAGCCCCCATCCACACAAAGATTGACTACCCCTCAGCAACCTCCAGGCTGATTTAAGGTTTTATGCTTACCCCTAGCAGTGAAAGAGAGAGATTTAGCAGCTAGCTGCTGCTCCTCATTCCCTTTTGTTCACAAGCACCAGCCAGACACGAAGCAGCCTTGCAGGAAAAATGAGGCAGCATCTTGCTGTCTTCCTCATGGTCACCACTCCACTGGGAACATAAATCAGATTCACAAAATGCAGCAGGCTGGAAGGGACCCTTGAAAGTTCATCTAGTCCAATCCTCTCTGCAGTCAGCAGGGACATGTTCAACTAGATCAGGTTGCTCAGAGCCGCCTCAAGCCTTACCTTGAATGGCTCCAGGGATGGGGCCTCCACCACATTGCTGTGCGACCTGTTCCAGCGTCTCACCACCTGCACTGGTAAGAATGTCTTCCTTATATCCAGTCTCAAGCTCCTCTCTTTCAGCTCAAAGCCACTGTCCCTCATCCTATTGCTTCAAGCCCTTGTAAAAAGTGCCTCCCCAGCTCTCCTGTAGCCCCTTTCAGGTACAGAAAGGCTGCTCAAAGGTCTCCCTGGAGCCTTCTCTTCTCTAGGCTGAACAGCCCCAACTTTCTCAGCCTGCCTTCACAGGAGAGATGCCTGCAGCCCTCTGGTCATTTCTGTGGCCTTCCTCTGGACCTGCTCCATCAGGTCCATGTCCTTCCTGTGTGAGGGTCTCAGAGCTGGACACTGTAGACCAGGGTAGGACAGAAGCACCTCTCTTGATCTGCTGTCCATAACGATGCTGGTGCTACAGCAAAAGGCAAAGGCTTTCAGCGAGAAGCAAGTTAGAGAATTCAGCAGCTATGAACACATCAGCAGCACACACACACACACACACACACACACACAGAGCGCCAGGTCTGAAGGTGTTGGTAGCAACAGAAATTTCCCAGACACTCCACCATCACTGCCACCGTCCCAGCCACCCCTCCACTGCCGTCCCAAGCACCCCAATGCCACCTTCCCAGCTACACCACCACTGCCACCGTTCCAGCCGCTCCTCCATCACTGCCACTGTCCCAGCCACTCCTCCACTGCCGTCCCAAGCGCACCAATGCCGCCTTCCCTGCCACTGTCCCAAGCACACCACCACCGTGACTGTCCCAAGCACACCACCACCACTGCCACCTTCCCAGCCACTCCTCCATCACTGCCACCATCCCAGCCACTCCTCCACTGCCGTCCCAAGCGCACCAATGCCACCTTCCCTGCCACTGTCCCAAGCACACCACCACCGTGACTGTCCCAAGCACTCCACCACCACTGCCACTGTCCCAAGCACACCACCACTGCCACCTTCCCAGCCACTCCTCCACTGCCGTCCCAAGCGCACCAATGCCGCCTTCCCTGCCACTGTCCCAAGCACACCACCACCGTGACTGTCCCAAGCACTCCACCACCACTGCCACTGTCCCAAGCACACCACCACTGCCACCTTCCCAGCCACTCCTCCACTGCCGTCCCAAGCGCACCAATGCCACCTTCCCTGCCACTGTCCCAGCCACTCCACCACCACTGCCACTGTCCCAAGCACACCACCACCACTGCCACCTTCCCAGCCACTCCTCCACTGCCGTCCCAAGCGCACCAATGCCACCTTCCCTGCCACTGTCCCAGCCACTCCACCACCACTGCCACTGTCCCAAGCACACCACCACCACTGCCACCTTCCCAGCCACTCCTCCACTGCCGTCCCAAGCGCACCAATGCCACCTTCCCTGCCACTGTTCCAGCCACTCCACCACCACTGCCACTGTCCCAAGCACACCACCACCACTGCCACCTTCCCAGCCACTCCTCCACTGCCGTCCCAAGCACACCAATGCCGCCTTCCCTGCCACTGTCCCAGCCACTCCACCACCACCTGCCACTGTTCCAAGCACACCACCACCACTGCCACCTTCCCAGCCACTCCTCCACTGCCGTCCCAAGCGCACCAATGCCGCCTTCCCTGCCACTGTCCCAGCCACTCCACCACCACCTGCCACTGTCCCAAGCACACCACCACCACTGCCACCTTCCCAGCCACTCCTCCACTGCCGTCCCAAGCGCACCAATGCCACCTTCCCTGCCACTGTCCCAGCCACTCCACCACCACCTGCCACTGTCCCAAGCACACCACCACCACTGCCACCTTCCCAGCCACTCCTCCACTGCCGTCCCAAGCGCACCAATGCCGCCTTCCCTGCCACTGTCCCAGCCACTCCACCACCACCTGCCACTGTCCCAAGCACACCACCACCACTGCCACCTTCCCAGCCACTCCTCCACTGCCGTCCCAAGCGCACCAATGCTGCCTTCCCTGCCACTCCTCCATTGCTGTCCCGAGCACACCGCCGCCACCGTCCCAAGCACACCGCCACCACCGCCACCATTCCGGCCACACCACCACTGCTTTCCTCCCAGCCACACAGCTGCAACTGCCAAAAGGGTTCCTAGTTATGGGGCTCTGCAGTATGGAGCAGTGGGGGCAGCAGCAGGGTGCATCTCCAGGCAGGTCAGCATGGCAAAGGGTAGAAGCCTCCTCGTAAGGGAACCGGTTAGCATCACAGAAATAAAGCACCGTTCAACTGCAAAGTTTATTTAACAGGCAGCACATATTTACACAGAGCTGGTAACAGACCATTCAACAAATTATATCAGCACAGAGGGAAAAAAAAAATCATAACAATATCAGCATCTTTCTGTTGTGTTAGAATGATTGTCTCTGCCAGCATGAAACTGCTATCATACAAAAATACATTTCTCCTTTTACCTAAGGCACTGCTCTAAGGCCTAAAACGGTTCTAACCCTGTTCTGAGCAGCAAACAGCAAGAGTAAGACTGCTGAGGGTTTCCTAGCCTAGCTGCCCTGGTGGAGGGAGGGCACATTTAATGCCAGCATAACCATTTGCATTTCACCACTGAAAACACAGCCGCCCCTTGGGTGATACTGGTTTGGATTGAGCAAGCCAATGGTTCAGAGCAGGATTTGAGACAGCTAGTCTTTAAAAGAGAGAGATCACTTAACCACTACATCTGTTGCAGGAGACCTAAGAAGAACAAGGCTGCATTCTGCCTTTTAGTAGCAGTTCTGAGAAGATGCTTAGTTAATCTCTTCATGCTGTAAAAAGCAGGCAGATCTGGGTTAGACAGACTGCTGAATGCAGGCTTTAGGGAAAGGGGAATATATATATTTATATATATGTATATGCAGCTTACAGCCACTGTTATAAAGCTAGAACAGGAACACATAGACTCATGAACATGAACAAAACATGACTCCAGTGGTCTAATACTGTTATGTACACAATAAAATAATACTTCCATAAATGTAGATAAATAAGTAACTCAAAAGGGAAACACTTCTAAAAGCATGACATGTTAAACTGCAAGACAAACAGACAAAACTAGGGACTCAACACTTGGGTCACAGGTTAGTGCATCTGGTTTGGTGGTTGCCAACAGACTAAAACATTAGTGGGGGCACAACACTGGATTTTGAAACTGCCAATGTTTTGATGCCAGAAAGTTTTCTTCCCTCCCCTACCCCCCAACTCAAAACTGAAGAGTCTTCATTTTGTGGTTTGTGGCAGCACAGGAACCAACAAGTTTTGAGAGTGTTACAAAGGGAGCTCAGCTTTAACACCCTCTGAAGGAGGCTTCTATTCCAAGTGCCACCTTAGGGATATGTAAAACCTGGCCAGTGGCACTTTGCTGTGATACTGATATGACAATAAACCACCCCCCAACCCCCCCAAACCAAACAACCCCAGACTCAAACGGGCTCCTGCAAAGGCTGTAGAAGTGGAAACGAGCGAGAGCTGAAGGAGGAAATCTCACCTAACAGTTAGCTGAACAAACGGAAGAGAGAGAACATCAGCACAAGAGTGTCCCTGAAATGTTTCAAGGTGCAAATGACAAAGTTTGGGTGGTTTTGTTTGTTTGCAAACTTGAAGATGGGTCAAGGTAAACAAGCAGCTTTTCAAAACAAGGCCTTCGGTACTTGCTAAAACACTTGGGTTACTGAAGTGCAATCAGATTATTTCCAGGTCTCTAGTGTTCACAGTTCTGTCCAGAGAGCAAAGAGAAGAAAACATTTAACAAGTCATAACTCTGCCTATGCCACACTGTCAGAGTCTACATGCAGCAAGTCAGCACACAACCACTTGCTTGCCCACAGGCCAAAGAGAAGCGCAGCAGCCTTTGGGTTTTTCATCGCTACAAGAACGTTAGTTTTCAAAGCCATGGACATCCGTCTTAATCCTAAACATAATTCAAGCTCTAAATTAGAAAGGCAAGGCTTCCTTCACTAAAAAGTGAATGGTTTTGATCAGAACAAGCAGCTGCACCCCATGAAATCCATCTCTTCCCACGGCCCAGTTAGCTGTGGCCCCAAGGGAAGTCTCGGTAGGGCTGAAGTTGACGAGACGCAGAGCGACAGAGGAGACTCAGGAAACAGTTCAGGCTAGGAAAGTGCTACACTTTAATTAAAACAAAAGTGCTACACATCACTGAAGGAAAATGTGGACAACAAGTCTTGGCTTTTTTTCCCCCCACTACCACTCATTTCAACTGCTCACACCCCCATTTCTCTCACGGAAAGGGATCCGCTGCTTGGGGTTCGGCTCCAAGACCAGAGAAGTTTAGTCTGACTCTAGCTTCCTGAAGCCTCTCTGACCTCCTATGCTTGTACTGCATCAGGGCTTGGCCTCTCAAGTTCCTGTGGCTTCAGATGCAGCCCTGCTTTATTTTTTGGAAAATTCAGAGTACTGTATGTGCAGCTTTATTGCTCCTCTCAGAATGCAACACAACTGTCTGGGGAGTTTAAGGTTGGTCTTACTCCTCCTTCTCAGTGGAGTGAAAGACCTACTCTACAGTAAGTACAAAGGGCAGGTAATACCTTGCCAGAGCCTGAGGAGACCTTTTAAGACCAGGCAGGCCAGCAAGAGAAAGCTACAAGACATGCCTAGGAGTGGAAAGGTCTTATCTGCAGAGTTACATCAGATACCTTCTGAGCTGTCAGTATCTTCAAATGCAACATGTGCCATTTAAGACAGCATAGAAGAAGCCTAAAAATGCAACAGCTGGGCTTGTGTGCTGGTGCAGGTGCTTCACAGGGGCTCAGCTGTGTCTTTGGAAGAGCCTTAATGTTGGGCCTAGGCTGCTGTCTAAAGCAAGTCCCTAAAAAGGCATCAGTTGGTGACTCCTTCTGACAGAACAGAAGTTACAAGCACTAAAAGAAAGAGCTTTCCCTCCAGTCAACACATTGGAAAAAGTGCCTCACAAAGAAGAAGCTGAAGTTAAGGCAAGGAGAGTAAAATGCAAGGAAGTTAATTACCTAGGCAGAGGAAGAGACAAGACAGGGAAATCAGCTTGGATTACCTGATGAAGCATCTATAGGTTTGGTCAATGAATTCACTGCACCATCTTCCTCAAAAGCCAATTTGGGACTAGAAGGTAATGTAGTAGCAGCATCATTCAAGTTGTGTTTACAGTCCCCAGCAGAGATGCTGTCTGAGCTCAGCTTAGCTGACCTGGAATGTACTCCGTCAATGAACTCCTCAAAAGTCCAGGAGCCAGATTTGCCATTCAGATTCTGAATGAGTCCCATTGTATGGTCAGCTTCATTAACCCCCAGCTTCCCTGGGTCACCAACAACTGCTTCTTTTGCAGGATGGCTAGGGAAAAAGAAAAAGGAAAAGAATGGCTACTTGTATTGCAGTTGCTGTATGTTTAACCTTTAGACTGATTACAGGCCCAGCCAGTTAGCAGTCTGCACACTTGGCAAGGCACTAAACATCCTGGAGGACGTGCCCAGATGAGCTGCTCCAGCTGCCACGCAGGACCTCCCATCCAGGAGGCAACTCACACACACACAGCCCCTTAGGAAAGCTCTGCTTCCAGAAATTTGAGCTAAGAAAGCAACAACTTTAAAGCCCTGCACCACTGTGTCCAGTTCTGGGCCCCTTAGTTCAAGAAGGGCCTCAGGGAACTGCCTGAACAAGTCCAGCACAGAGCCACAAAGATGCTGAAGGGAGTGGAACATCCCCCTGCTGAGAAAAGGCTGAGGGAGCCGAGGCTCTTGAGCTTGGAGAAGAGGAGCCTGAGGGGTGACCTCTACTTCTCTGGAGATACTCAAAACCCACCAGGATGTGTTCCTGTGTGACCTACTCTAGGTGATCCTGCTCTGGCAGGGGGTTTTGGACTGGATGAGCTTTTGAGGTCCCTTCCAACCCTTAACATCCAAAGACAGGACAAGGGGCAATGGGTGCAGGCTGGAGCACAGGAGGTCCAGGGGAACATAAGGAAAACTTTTCCACCGCACGGGTGGCAGAGCCCTGGAGCAGGCTACACAGAGGAGTTGTGGAGTCTCCTTCTCTGAAGACTTTCCAACCCTACCTGGATGAGTTCCAGTGTGACCTGCCCTAGGTGATCCTGCTCTGGCAGGGGGGTTGGATTGGATCACCTTTCAAGGTCCCTTGCAACCCCTACCACGCTGTGATTGAAATCCTATTTAAGTAGTCTTCATTGTCCCCTTTTTTTTAATCTCCAGTTAAGTTTTTAAACACCAAACTGAGCCTCAGAAGCCTGGCAACACTTAAAACAGATTTAAAACCTAAACCCAGATGACTTAGATCAATTTTCACTCATTCTTAAGAAAATCACAAAAAAGGCCTTCTGTTCCATCACTGAAGGAAGATTCATTGATCATCACTTGAAGAAAAAAGCAAAGGGTTCACAATGTCATTTGAACATCATTAGTATTTAGATGAGCAGGAGGGGAGAGGGGAGGAGCAGGAGAGGAGAAGGGATGAGCAGGAGAGGGAATAGAATAGAATAGAATAGAATAGAATAGAATAGAATAGAATAGAATAGAATAGAATAGAATAGAATAGAATAGAATAGAATAGAATAAACCAGGTTGGAAGAGACCTTCAAGATCATCGTGTCCAACCCATCACCCAACACCACCTAATCAACTAAACCATGGCACCAAGCACCCCATCCAGTCTCCTCCTAAACACCTCCAGGGATGGTGACTCCACCACCTCCCTGGGCAGCACATTCCAATGGCCAATCTCTCTCTATGAAGAACTTCTTCCTAACATCCAGCCTAAACCTCCCCTGGCACAGCTTGAGACTGTGTGCTCTTGTTCTGGTGCTGCTTGCCTGGCAGAAGAGACCAACCCCCTCCTGGCTACAACCTCCCTTCAGGGAGTTGGAGAGAGCAAGAAGGTCTCCCCTGAGTCTCCCCTTCTCCAGGCTAAGCAACCCCAGCTCCCTCAGCCTCTCCTCATAGGGCTTGTGTTCCAAACCCCTCACCAACTTTGTTGCCCTTCTCTGGACACACTCCAGCAAGTCAACATCCTTCCTAAACTGAGGGGCCCAGAACTGGACACAGGACTCAAGGTGTGACCTAACCAGTGCAGTGTACAGGGGCAGAATGACCTCCCTGCTCCTGCTGGCCACACCCTTCCTGATGCAGACCAGGATGCCATTGGCCCTCCTGGCTGCCTGATCACACTGCAGGCTCATGTTCAGCCTCCCATCAACCAGCACCCCCAGGTCCCTCTCTGCCTGGCTGCTCTCCAGCCACTCTGACCCCAGCCTGTAGCACTGCCTGGGGTTGCTGTGGCCAATGTGCAGAACCCGGCACTTGGATGTGTTCAATCTCCTGCCCTTGGCCTCTGCCCATCTGTCCAGCCTGTCGAGGTCCCTCTGCAAAGCCTCTCTGCCCTCCAGCAGATCAACTCCTGCCCCCAGCTTGGTGTTGTCTGCACGTTTACTTGTGATGGACTCAATGCCCTCATCCAGATCATCAATAAAGATGTTGAAGAGCATGGGGCCCAGCACTGATCCTTGGGGCACACCACTAGTGCCTGGCTGTGAGCTGGCTGTGGCACCATTCACCACCACTCTCCGGGCTCAGCCTCCAGCCAGTTCCTAACCCAATGCAGTCTGCTCCCATCCAAGCCAGGGGCTGATACCTTGGCCAGGAGTTTGCTGTGGGAGACAGTGTCAAAGGCCTTGCTGAGGTCCAGGTAGATTACTTCCACAGTCTGCCCCACATCCACCAGGCGGATGAGCAGAAGAGGAGAGAGGAGGTGAGCGGGAGAGGGCAGAAGGGACGAGCGGGAGAGGGGACGAGCGGGAGGGGACGAGCGGGAGAGGGGACGAGCGGGAGAGGGGACGAGCGGGAGAGGGCAGAGGGGAGATTTTCCCACAGTAGATGGGAATGCTTTATGTTCAAAAAGTTAGAATGTGACATACTAAAAAAACCCAACCCAAACCTTCCCATCAGGGGAAGCCTTTACGTTGTACCTACTGCTCCAGTGCAACTGGAACTGTTCTAGAGCTTTCTGTTGGCCTTTTTCTGTTGGTGTGAGGTTTGATGAGGCCCAAGTGCCAGGTCCTGCACTTGGGTCACAACAACCCAATGGTAAGCTACAGACTTGGAGATGTGTGGTTGCCAAGCTGTAACCTGGAGAGGGACCTGGGGGTACCGGTTGGTAGTCAACTGAGCATGAGTCAGCAGTGTGCTAGGCGGCCAAGAAAGCCAATGGCATCCTAGCTTGGATCAGAAACTCGGTGGCCAGCAGGGACGGGGAGCTGATCATCCCCTGTGCTCAGCACTGGTGAGGCCACACCTCAAGTGCTGGGTTCAGTTCTGGGCCCCTGTAGGAAGGACACTGAGGCTCTGGAGCATGTCCAGAGAAGGGCAATGAGGCTGGTGAAGGGCCTGGAGCACGTGGCCTACGAGGAGCATCTGAGGGAGCTGGGGTTGTCCAGTCTGGAGAAGAAGAGGCAGTGGGGAGACCACATTGCTCTCTGCAACTCCCTGCAGGGAGGTTTGAGTAAGGAAGGGGCCAGCCTCTTCTCATTGGTGGCATGTAACAGGACTATAGGAGATGGTTACAAGCTCTGCCAGGGGAGGCTGAGGCTGGGTGTCAGTAAATATTTCTTTACTGAAGGGGTTCTCCAACATTGGAATGGTCTGCCCAGGGCAGGGGTGGAGTCACCATCCCTGGGGGTGTTCAAGAAACGTGTGGACATGGCACCTTGGACATGGTTTAGTGTTGAACCTTCAGTGCTGGGTCAGGGCCTGGACTAGATGATCTTCCAACCAGATATATTCTATGATCCTTTCTTTCAGTGCAGTCTCTTCTCCCTCTTGTTTGATTTTTCTGTTGATGAGAAGGACTGCTGCCCATTTCAAGAGCAAAGATTTCAAGGCAGTGCAGCTATGTTTAACCCTGGTACATGGCTGGTTCTGTTCCTCCCTTCTTAGCAGAGGCAGTGCTGTGAACACAGTGCCATCTAAACAAGCAATCATCCTGGATTAACTGCCTCTGTGTGAAGCACCACACTGACAGCACACACCCCACATGCCTGCAGCAAGCCAGAGAAACACCACAGAGCTGGCAGGGTGAAGGGTTTAAATTTAGTGCTGTTGAGCATGGCTTCAATTTAAACAGAGAGAGAGAGATTTCTTGTGCTGACTGCTCTGGCAGTAAAGCAGCCAGTGACAGAGACTCACCTGGAATCCTGTAATTCAGTAACACTTTTCAAGTCACCTCCATTCATAAACACTTCAGTGGCCTTCAGCTCTGACACATCTTGTTCCTCAGCTTCTGCAGAGATCAAGCTGTGTGCAGTTTCTAAACCACTCTCCTCCTCCTCCTTGACTTCCTGGGGTAAGTCAACACCATTTAGCTTTCCTGAAAGCGAGGGAGAAAGAACAGGAAGAGAAAAAAAACATAAAGATGAACTGAAAAGAAGAGCTTCAGTAAGAGAATGGCTGATCTAAATGAAGGAAAAGTGCCCAAATGACCCTCCCCAGCCAAAACTTGAGGGACTTGGCTTCAGCAGACTCATCTCTCTCCATACAGGCTGCCTCTAACAACATGGCATTTGCTCTCCATCTTTAAAAACACACTTGTAAAATGAAAACTTCCTGTCTGCATTTCATTCTCAGTTCATTGTTGCATTTAGTCATTTTGACTGTTTCCTGTGGTAGAGAACAGGCAATGATCTAAATGTTCAAGCAGAGAGCCTCCTGGCATTTCTGGGGCTTGTGTCTCACCATCACACGGCCAGTGACCTTTTTAATGATGCTGAAAGATCCCTGAGACACCAACTGCCACTTACACCTCACCAAGTTTCCTTACCTGGCTGATCAGTCTTCTCGAGACTCAGCTCTTCCTCCTCTTCAATATCCTCTCCCTCCATGGCCTCAGAGGCAGCCTTCCCTTCATTCTGCAACTGAATTGCCAGAGTGTTACTCACAGTAACTCAGCTCCCCTCTAGCTTGTCACAGTCCCAGCTCCCACACAGGGCTCCTCTGTACCCAGCAGTAAGGCCAGGTTAGTCCAAAGGCTAACAGACAATCAGCTCACCCATGAGCAACACGTGAGCTGCTGAGCCAGAGCTGTGAGGGAATCACAGGATGTTAGGGGTTGGAAGGGACCTCCAGAGACACCCCTCCAGCCAGAGCAGGATCATAGAATCCAGCACAGGTCATGCAGGAACTCATCCAGATAGGGCTTGAAAGTCTCCAGAGGAGGAAACTCCACAACCTCTCTGGGCAGCTTGCTCCAGGGCTCTGGGACCCTCCCAGTGAAGAAGTTCCTCCTCATGTTGAGGTGGAACCTCCTGTGCTGTAGTTTCTATCCATTCCCCCTTGTCCTATCCCAGGGTGCAAGTGAGCAGAGCCTGTCCCCTCCCTCCTGACCCCCAGCCCTCAGATATTTATAAGCATTTATTAAATCCCCTCTCAGTCTTCTCTTCTCCACACTGAACAGCCCCAGGGCTCTCAGCCTCTCCTCATAAGGCCCTTAATCATCTTTGTAGCTCTCTGTTGGACTCTCTCAAGTAGATCTCTGTCCCTGCTGAACTGGGAAGCCCAGAACTGGACGCAATATTCCAGGTGAGGTCTCACTAGGGCAGAGTAGAGTGGGAAGAGAACCTCCCTGGATCTACTGGCCACACTCCTCTTAATGCACCCCAGGATCCCATTTGCCATCTTGGCCACAAGGGCACACTGCTGTCTGTGAACCACTTCCCTCTCCTACCTATCAACTATTCCTGAGTTGTTTTTCCCCTCATTCCTCCACATATTTATTGCCTTTCAGCTACATGAAGACAGGGGTCTTTGCATGTTCAGAGAAGAACATCCACTCTTCAATATAACATGCATCATTTACCACCACATTAACAGATATCTCTCTCTGGTTTGCTACAGCAATCCAAAGGGGCATCTAAGATTTGCTTTAAGCTGAAAAGATGGAGAGAGACTTGAAGAACAGGTCTTATGAGGAGCAACTGAGGGAACTGAGGTTGCTTAGTGCGGAGAAGAGGAGGCTGAGGGGAGACCTCACTGCTCTCTATAGCTACCTGAAAGGAGGTTGGAGCCAGCTGGGGGTTGGTCTCTCTTCCCTAGTATGATGAAATGAGGAAATGACCTCAAGCTGCACCAAGGGAGGTTTAGGTTGGATGTGAGGAATGATGCCTTTGCTGCAAGAGTGGTCAGGGATTGGCACAGGCTGCCCAGGGAGGTGGTGGAGTCCCCATCCCTGGAGGTGCTCAAGAAACCTGTGGCCATTGCACTTCAGGACATGGTTCAACAGCCACAGTGGTATTGGGCTGATGGTTGGACTTGATACCCTTGGAGGTTTTATCCAACCAAAACAGTTCTATAGAATAGAATAAAATTAACCAGGTTGGAAAAGACCTTTGAGATCAAGTCCAACTTACCACCCAACACCATCTGATCAACTAAACCATGGCACCAAGTGCCTCATCCAGGCTCTTCCTGAACACCTCCAGGGATGGGGACTCCACCACCTCCCTGGGCAGCACATTCCAATGGCCAAGCTCTCTCTCTATGAAGAACTTCTTCCTAACCTCCAGCCTAAACCTCCCCTGGCACAGCTTGAGACTGTGTCCTCTTGTTCTGGTGCTGCTTGCCTGGCAGAAGAGACCAACCCCCTCCTGGCTACAACCTCCCTTCAGGGAGTTGGAGAGAGCAGGAAGGTCTCCCCTGAGCCTCCTCTTCTCCAGGCTAAGCAACCCCAGCTCCCTCAGCCTCTCCTCACAGGGCTGTGCTCCAGAACAAGCAAAGCAGAACATGTGCAGTGGGAAGCTGCTGAGAATTAGCCTGGTGCAGCAGAACCCTGTCCCACCCCTGGAAGCCAGTTTAAGGGTAACAGAGGAAGACAGGACAGGAGGCAAAGCCTCACTGGGATGAGTCCATTCTGTCATGATAAAGATGTGAGCAAGTACCTTGGATTCGTGTTGATCCGATTTCCGTGTCCTCTTCATGATTTCTTCAATCCTCTGTCAAAGGAGGGAAAAGATTTGCAGTGAGGTCCAGAGCTTTGCATTTCAGCACTCTGGTTTCCATTTTCAGCCACCACAATATATTCTCCTGTTCAGTTTAGACCATTTTTCCCATTTTCTCTGTTTTCAGAAGCTCACAAAGCAGAGCTGCCTCTTCTTTAAAGGACACACTGCTATGTAAGTGCTTCAGAGACTATTTGCCTGCTCAGTTCAACTCCTCCAGCGGTATCTTAGTGTGAGAAAGTTCTCTGCATACCTTTTTCCTTTCAAGCCTTTCCTGCATGTTTTGCTGCATAATTCTCTCCCTTTCCAGCCTCTGTCTTTCTGCCTCCTCTTGAGCTTTTGCTTCAGCTTCTTCTCTCTGAATGTAAAAACAAAACAGGAGAGAGCACCAAGTGCACAACTCATTCCCAAGAGTCAAAAGCAGAGAGATTCTGGTTCAACAGAGACAGGAACATCAGACAATCACTACTTAATATGACCACACACTGCAGATAAATGCCAATTAGCCAGCCACTCACATGAAATATTAGATTACAGTGACATTCAGAAACTGATCTGGAAAGAAAAATGATGTGCAAGGCTAGATGGGGATTATGCAAATGGTCTGGATGTCAGTGAGCTACCCAGGACTCAAACTAGACTTTAGGTTGAAGATTGGCCTAGGAAGGGTAATTTAGAAAGTAACAGGACAGCCATCCAATTCTGAATCATGGAATTGTCAGGGTTGAAAGGGACCTCAAGGATCAGCCAGTTCCAAACCCCCTGCTATGGCCAGGAACACCTCACACTACAGCAGGTTGCTCACAGCCACAGCCAGCCTGGCTGCAAACACCTCCAGGCAGGAGGCTTCCACCACCTCCCTGGGCAACCTGTGCCAGGCTCTCACCACCCTCACAGGGAACAACTTCTTCCTAACATCCAAGCTCAATCTACCCACTTCTAGTTTTGTTCCATTCCCCCAGTCCTATCCCTCCCTGACACCCCAAAACGTCCCTCCCCAGCTTTCTTGGAGCCCCCTTCAGATACTGGAAGGCCACAAGAAGGTCTCCTCAGAGCCTTCTCTTCTCCAGACTAAGCATCCCCAGCTCCCTCAGTCTGTCCTCATAGCAGAGCAGCTCCAGCCCTCTGCTCATCCTCGTGGCCCTTCTCTGGACACCTTCCAGCACCTCCAGATCCTTCCTGGCACAGAGGCTCCAGAACTGGACACAGCTGTGGTCTCAGCAGAATGGAGCAGAGGGAGAGCATCCCCTCCCTGGCCCTGCTGGCTCTGCCTCTCCTGCTGCAGCCCAGGCTCTGCTTGGCTCTCTGGGCTGCAAGTGCTCACTGCTGGCTGCTGTTGAGCTTCTCATTCACCAGCACTCCCAAGTCCTTTTCTCCAGGGCTGCTCTGAAGCTAGTCCCTGTCCAGCCTACATCTATATATTTTCATCTTTCTGGACACGCTCCATGTGGCATGGTCAACTTCACAATCTTGGCACTCAGGTGTTACTACCAAGATACTTGGTGCTGAGCACCTTCTGCTCCTCCTTCCGTGGAAAACCTTTTCACAGAGTCATAGAATGGTTTGGGTTGGAAGAGACCTTGAAGATCATCTAGTTCCAACCCCCTGCCATGGGAAGGGACACATTCCACTGGACCAAGTTGCTCAAGGCCCCATCCAGCCCAGCACTGAACACCTCCAGGGAGGAGGCTTCCACAACCTGTTTCAGTATCTCACCAGCCTCACTGTACCTTTCAGCTTTTAAAGAAGTGCTCAGACACATGCTAGCAGTAGCCATATGATACAGCTGTCCAAACACCAAGAGGTTCACTGTAAAACAGCTTTAACAACAACAAACAAACAAAACTCTCCTTTAAGCAAAACATCTGGTTTCTGCAAAACAGCTCTCAGACAGAAGGATGCCTTTGTAAAGATAGACAGATGTTAAGTGTGGAAGACTGTGCTGGATTAAAAACTGTTTGGAGGGCTGAGCCCAGAGAGTGGTGGTGAATGGTGCCACATCCAGCTGGCAGCCAGGCACCAGTGGTGTCCCCCATGGATCAGTGCTGGGACCTATCCTGTTCAATATCTTCACTGATGATCTGGATGAGGGGATTGAGTCCAGCATCAGTAAATTTGCAGATGACACCAAGCTGGGGGCAGGAGTTGATCTGTTAGAGGGTAGGAGAGCTTTGCAGAGGGACCATGACAGAGTGGACAGATGGGCAGAGTCCAACAGGATGGCACTGAACAAGTCCAAGTGCCGGGTGCTGCAACCCCATGCAGAGCTACAGGCAGGGACAGAGTGGCTGGAGAGCAGCCAGGCAGAGAGGGACCTGGGGGTACAGGTTGATAGTAGGCTGAACAGGAGCCAGCAGTGTGATCAGGGGGCCAAGAAGGCCAATGGCATCCTGGCCTGTATCAGGAATAGTGAGGCCAGCAGGAACAGGGAGGTCATTCTGCCCTGTACTCAGCACTGGTTAGGCCACACCTTGAGTACTGTGTCCAGTTCTGGGCCCCTCAGTTTAGGAAGGATGTTGAGTTGCTGGAATGTATCCAGAGAAGGGCAACAAGCTTAGTGAGGGGTTTGGAACACAAGCCCTAGGAGCAGAGGCTGAGGGAGCTGGGGTTGCTTAGCCTGCAGAAGAGGAGGCTCAGGGGAGACCTTCTTGCTCTCTACAACTCCCTGAAGGGAGATTGTAGCCAGGTGGGGGTTGGTCTCTTCTGCCAGGCAAGCAGCACCAGAACAAGAGGACACAGTCTCAAGCTGTACCAGGGGAGGTTTAGGCTGGAGGTGAGGAGAAAGTTCTTCCCAGAAAGAGTAATTTGCCATTGGAATGTGCTGCCCAGGGAGGTGGTGGAGTCCCCATTCCTGGAGGCGTTCAAGAGGGGATTGGACATGGCACTTGGTGCCAAGGTTTAGTAGTCAGGAGGTGTTTGGTGACAGGTTGGACTTGATGATCTCTGAGGTCTCTTCCAACCTTATTGACTCTATGAACTAGAGGAGCAAACTTGGAAACAGTAGCCATCATTCTTTGGAAGGAACCAGAGCAAGCCACACCACTTCCCAGACAGAGCACACCCCCATCCTCCACAGCAGGAGGCTGCCAACGTGGGCTCAGGGCTCATGCATGTTAAAGAGCGTCCCAGATACACCTAAAAAATTTCTGCTTCTGCCCCATACTTGCATTTATCAAATGGTGAAAAATCCACCTCAAAACCAAACACAGACTAGGACAAAGGAAGGACTTCAGGACAGTCTTAAAGGCCTCTCAGACAGCATGAGCTCTGCTTTACATCATGCCTGGCAGATTTGCCCAAAGTGTCCCTACCATTCTGTGAAGGCAAACCAAGGACAACCCCCTCCCAAAAAAACCCAAGCCAGCAGTTTGCACAAGGAACACAGCTGGAGCCTACAGACAGCAGACCTGGTGTTGAAGCTCTGCAAGCTTTTCCTGCTCCTCCTGTTCTCTGCGGATCCTCTCCTCCTCAGCCTGTCTCTGTTGCTCTTCGTACGCCAGTTGCTTTTCCTCCTCCTGCCTGCGCAGCTCCTCCTCCTGCCGTGCCTTCTCCTCAAGGGCTCTCTTGGCCAGCCCTTCTTCTCTGATTCTAGTGAGTCCAACACACAGATTACCAAGTGCATGCTTATTTCTTTGCTAGTGTGTATGCACATGAGATAGATTAGGAAAGCGAGAGCTGGTCTAAGTCATTCGGCCCAGGACAGCAGGAGGGGGTCTCAGTCATTCGGCCCAGGACAGCAGGAGGGGCACTCAGTCATTCGGCCCAGGACAGCAGGAGGGGGTCTCAGTCATTCGGCCCAGGACAGCAGGAGGGGGTCTCAGTCATTCGGCCCCGGACAGCAGGAGGGGGGCTCAGTCATTCGGCCCAGGACAGCAGGAGGGGGCTCAGTCATTCGGCCCAGGACAGCAGGAGGGGGCTCAGTCATTCGGCCCCGGAC
Source organism: Picus viridis (assembly GCA_033816785.1). Lineage (NCBI taxonomy): Eukaryota > Metazoa > Chordata > Aves > Piciformes > Picidae > Picus > Picus viridis. Next base: position 4,325,417 of record CM066580.1, read on the forward strand.
AGCAGGAGGGGCACTCAGTCATTCGGCCCAGGACAGCAGGAGGGGGCTCAGTCATTCGGCCCAGGACAGCAGGAGGGGGCTCAGTCATTCGGCCCAGGACAGCAGGAGGGGGGCTCAGTCATTCGGCCCAGGACAGCAGGAGGGGGTCTCAGTCATTCGGCCCAGGACAGCAGGAGGGGGGCTCAGTCATTCGGCCCAGGACAGCAGGAGGGGGCTCAGTCATTCGGCCCAGGACAGCAGGAGGGGGTCTCACGTCATTCGGCCCCGGACAGCAGGAGGGGGGCTCAGTCATTCGGCCCAGGACAGCAGGAGGGGGTCTCAGTCATTCGGCCCAGGACAGCAGGAGGGGGCTCAGTCATTCGGCCCAGGACAGCAGGAGGGGGTCTCAGTCATTCGGCCCAGGACAGCAGGAGGGGGCTCAGTCATTCGGCCCAGGACAGCAGGAGGGGGTCTCAGTCATTCGGCCCAGGACAGCAGGAAGGGGTCTCAGTCATTCAGCTAGTGCTTCTGCTTCAGGAGCTGTACTAAGATTTACAGGACATTTAAATGATGTTTTGGAAGTGTTCCCTAGACAGCAGTGTGCCCTGGTGGTCAAGAAGGCCAGTGGTATCCTGGGGTGCATTAAGAAGAGTGTGGCCAGCAGGTAGAGGGAGGTTCTCCTCCCCTTCTACTCTGCCCTGGTGTGGCCACACCTGGTACATTGCATCCAGTTCTGGGCTCCCCAGTTCAAGAGGAACAGGGAACTACTGGAGAGAGTGCAGTTGAGGCACTGAGCACAGTGAAGGGCCTGGGACATCTGATGAGAGATCTGAGGCTGTTCAGAAGGCTGAGAGGGGATCTGGTCCATGTTTACAAATACCTGAAGGGTGGGTGTCAGGAAGAAGGGGCCAGGGTCTTTTCAGTGGTGTCCTGTGATAGGACAAGGGGCAATGGATACAAACTGGAGCACAGGAAGTTCCACCTCAATATGAGGAGAAACTTCTTTGCTGTGATGGTGCTGGAGCCCTGGAGCAGGCTGCCCAGAGAGGTTGCGGAGTCTCGTTCCCTGGAGACTTTCAAGACCCTCCTGGATGTGTTCCTGTGTGACCTGCCCTAGGTGATGCTGCTCTGGCAGTGGGGTTGCACTTGATCACCTGGGGAGGTCCCTTCCAACCATTGTGTGCTTCTATGACACACAGTTCAAGTGTCCACTCCAACCAGAGGCCACCATTGAAAGCATCCCTCCCTTCTCCGGAGTCCTTACCTTTCCTCCTCCTGTCTCTGGATTCTTTCCTGGTCTTCCCGCTCTCTTTGCTCCCGTGCCAGCCGCCGTTTCTCTGCTAGGATTTTAGCAGCTTCTTCAGCTGTGGTGGTCCCTGCTACAGTTTTGCTACCTGATTCTGCAAAGGGTCAAAGAAAATGCTGTTAAAAAGGCCCAATAAAATAAGACAGACACCACCACTGTGAGATGAGGTTTTGCTGTTAGCCAGCTGAGCGAGCACACCCTGCCTCAGAAGGCTGCCAAGAGGGAGCCCTAAGGAGATGCAGAGCCACAACAGCTCACTGACACTGAAATTCCAACTCATTTCAGCCACACTCATCCAGCCACATTCCAGATGAAAAGATCCTGGGGTGCAGAGGAGTGTGTCCAGCAGATCCAGGGAGGTTCTCCTCCCTCTCTACTCTGCCCTCGTGAGGCCACACCTGGAATTTTGCATCCAGTTCTGGGCTCCCCAGTTCAGGAGGGACAGGGATTTGCTGGAGTTCAACAGAGGGCTACCAGGATGACTGAGGGACTGGAGCACTGCCCCTTGAGGAGAGGCTGAGAGACCTGGAGCTTTTAGTCTGGAGAAGAGAAGACTGAGAGGGGATCAAATAAATGTCTATCAATATCTGAGGGAGGGGAGGAGGGAAGGGACAGGCTCTGCTCAGTTGCACCCAGGGATAGGACAAGGCGCAATGGACATAACCTACAGCACAGGAGGTTCCACCTCAACACGAGGAGGAACTTCTTCACTGTTAGGGTCCCAGAGCACTGGAACAGGCTGCCCAGAGGGGTTGTGGAGTCTCCTTCGCTGGCGACTTTCAAGCCCTGTCTGGATGTGTTCCTGTTTGACCTGTGCTGCACTGTATGGTCCTGCTCAGACAGGGGTTGGACTTGATGACCTCCCAAGGTCTCTTCCAAGCCTTAACATCCTGCGATACTACAGTAGTTAAAAACACATTTCTCCAAAGACACATTTATTCTCCAACACTTAACACTTTAAAGAACACTGAAAAGATCCAGCTTTAGGAAACACATACAATTCCCTCTAAAAAAAAAACCCTGGCTCTGCAGATGAAACATTCATTTCCATTTCTCTTGTTTCGTAGCACTGACATACATGTCTTCAAATCTACACATTATCTGAGGGTGCAAATAACCATTGTGTTATCTGGCCCTGCAGGCACATGCCAGTCACCTCAGGAATGCTGGGCTTCCACACATTGTAGCAACAAATCCATACCCAGTTTTCATGGTGATCAAAAGAGCTTCAAGCACCAGGTCAGCAGATACTTGTGCAGCCCCAGAGTTTATGTGTGTGCTCACGGCCTGCCTGGTGTTATGATCAGAGATACTGGAGATATTAGTAAGAAATTCTTTACAGTGAGGCTGGTGAAACACTGCAACAAGTTGCCCAGGGAGGTTGTGGATGGCCCCTCCCTAGAGATCATAGAATCAATAAGGTTGGAAAAGACCTCAGAGATCATCAAGTCCAACCTGTCACCAAACACCTCATGACTAGACCATGGCTTCAAGTGGCACATCCAATCCCCTCTTGAACACCTCCAGGGATGGGGACTCCACCACCTCCCTGGGCAGCACATTCCAATGGCTAACGACTCTCTCTGGGAAGAAGTTTCTCCTCACCTCGAGCATAAACCTCCCCTGGCACAGCTTGAGACTGTGTCCTCTTGTTCTGGTGCTGCTTGCCTGGGAGAAGAGACCAACCCCCACCTCACACCAACCTCCCTTCAGGGAGTTGTAGATGGCAATAAGGTCTCCCCTGAGCCTCCTCTTCTCCAGGCTAAGCAACCCCAGCTCCCTCAGCCTCTGCTCACAGGGCTGTGCTCCAGACCCCTCCCCAGCCTCATTGCCCTTCTCTGGACACATTCCAGCAACTCAACATCTTTCCTAAGCTGAGGGGCCCAGAACTGGACACAGGACTCAAGGTGTGGCCGAACCAGTGCTGAGTACAGAGACCAACCCCCACCTGGCCACAACCTCCCTTCAGGTACTTGTAGACAACAATAAGGTCTCCCCTGAGCCTCCTCTTCCCCAGGCTAAGCAACCCCAGCTCCCTTAGCCTGTTCAAGGCCAGGCTGGATGAAGCCTTGAGCAACCTGGTCAAGTGGAAGGTGTCCCTGCCCATGGCAAGGGGTTGGAACTGGATCATCTCTAAGGTCTCTTCCATCCCAAACCATTCTATGAATCTCTATTAGAAGTTACACATGATCAATCTTTCATTTACATATATATATATAATATACATTATACATTAATCTTAGGCAAAATCCCACCCTTGTCAGTTTCTCTCAATAGGTATTGAATGAGCTCTGATTTTTAACCAGTTATTCCAGCTGCCTAGAAATATTACTGTTTGAGTGGGACTAAAGAGCTGGTGGAAGATGCAGCTTTTGGTGTCAGTCAAGTAACAGCATCATAATGTAGGCAAGGACTTGCCTTTCTTCTTTTTCAGTGTTTCACAACTCAACACACAGTTGTCTGCTTAGCAATTACAGAGCCTTGAGGCCACAGCAATTTTAATACACAATGACATCAGTTTTTCATCAGTTGCTTTGCTTCTAACCTAAAGACAAATCATTCAGAAGACTACACCAGCATTTAAGAACTTTAATACCTGTAAAGCTGCTTAAGCTCCATGGACACCTAATCACTACCTGCAGCTGTAATTACCCAGACTACACCCAGAGCAACTGAACCATGGCACTGTTCTGTGCAGAAAAATGGTTCTTGCAGTCCTAGGAAAAGCATTCCAGAAACACACAGAGTGCAGTCAAAGAGAAGGTTTATAAAACCTAAGATTTATACAACCCTGGAAAAGTAAAACATTACCTCCCCAGGCCACAGACTGTGCCTGCCCTGGGCAAAAATGCAGTCATGTTGGTACAAACATGAACAGGCCACACCACTTCCAAATTTGAACTCAGCCAACAGGGGCTCTCCTCCTCCTCATCCATGAGTAGGGAAGATCAGTGTTTTGCAGTTCAAAGAACCATTAGCAGGGTCTGCCTGCTCCAGACCTGCAGGTATTAAGTGCCCTTCTCCCTACATTTGGCAACTTGGCTTTTTTGTTACTTAAAGAAAAGGCAGGAGGTTTCACTTACTGTTGCCAGTATACAAGCATGAAGAAATCAAAATGCCTCTCTTCTCTTCCACCACTTGAATGTCTCACCAGTTGAGACCAGTCACTCTTTGCAGCAGAAGCTATCTTGCTGCAGCAAGCCCATGCAGTGCTACAGGCTGGGGTCAGAGTGGCTGGAGAGCAGCCAAGCTGAGAGGGACCTGGGGGTGCTGGTTGATGGGAGGCTGAACATGAGCCTGCAGTGTGACCAGGCAGCTAAGACGGCCAATGGCATCCTGGCCTGCATCAGGAAGAGTGTGGCCAGCAGGAGCAGGGAGGTCATTCTGCCCCTGTACACTGCACTGGTTAGGCTGCACCTTGAGTCCTGTGTCCAGTTCTGGGCCACTCAGTTCAGGAAGGATGTTGACTTGCTGGAAGGTGTCCAGAGAAGGGCAACAAAGTTGGTGAGGGGCTTGGAACACAAGCCCTATGAGGAGAGGCTGAGGGAGCTGGGGTTGCTTAGCCTGGAGGAGACTCAGGGGTGACCTTCTTGCTCTCTCCAACTACCTGAAGGGAGGTTGTAGCCAGGTGGGGCTTGGTCGCTTCTCCCAGGCAAGCAGCACCAGAACAAGAGGACACAGTCTCAAGCTGTGCCAGGGGAGGTTTAGGCTGGAGGTTAGGAAGAAGTTTTTCACAGAAAGCGAGATTGGCCATTGGAATGTGCTGCCCAGGGAGGTGGTGGAGTCACCATCACTGGAGGTATACAGGAGGAGACTTGATAGGGTGCTTGGTTGCATGGTTTAGTTGATTAGGTGGTGTTAGGTGATAGGTTGGATATGACGATCTTGAAGGTCTCTTCCAACCTGGTTTATTCCATTCTATTCTGTTATGCACTGGCACAGCAACCCACACTGCAGTCCCATTTTAACCCTACTGGCATCTCACTTCTATCAAAATTGGTTGACATTTGACATCAGGGGTAAACTATTTCCTCCTTTGAAAATTCAACCTAAAGAAACCAATTTAATCCTCAGCAGGGGGAACACTAGAGGTCTTAGGCTTTTAGGTTATAGGGTTGCAGCATGGTAATGATAGCTTGAAATGTGGTAAGTATCTGGTACAGAAGATAATAGAGGACAATTAGTTGTAACCATTCATAACACAAATATGGAAAGTGCAGTGGGCATAAAACCAAGAGAGGGTCAAGAGATCTCAAGCCCTGGGGGGGGAATATTCCCATTGAATTTTCACTTTGGAAGTTACTGGATTGCAGGCAATGCCAATCCACTGACTGAATCACAGAAAGCCATGTTGTTGTACTGATTTTTCACCCCTTGTGCAGTCTATTTCCATGGGGTTTCCCAACATGATTGCTAACATGCCTTGAGAAGGTTCTTCCAGTATTTTCTACTCAGCTCCATCTTCTTTCTGGACTCCCAACTGTCATTCCTGCCAGGAACTGTTTTCACTCAAAGGCCATTTTTGATGGATGAAGAGGGAAACAGGCAAGAGAAGTGTTCTTAGAACTGTAAAATGCATCTACAGGACTGAGTGTTGGCCTTACCAATTCCAGCCTGTGGTTTAAGAGCAAAGAGGCACTATGAAGATACTTGCAGCCATTAAGAATACAGACTGCCTTTAGGCAGCTCCTCTTCAGCAATATTTAGTTGCCAACTGAGCAAGAAGGATGCAGAAGATCTGCAACTTGAGAAGAGGTGGAAGTTGAACCTCTTCCTTTTCTCTCATTGATCTGTTCAGGTTTTCTTCCCAAAGATAGAGAAGAATATTGCAGACTTGCTGTGTGAGGAGAAGCTTATGTTAGTTCCTTACTGGACTGTTACTTCCCAGTTTGACAGCAAGAACACAAACACAGTATCATAGTATCAGCCAGGGTTGGAAGGGACCAAAAGGATCATCTAGTTCCAACCCCCCTGCCATGGGCAGGGACACCCCACACTAGATCAGGCCGGCCAGAGCCTCATCCAGCCTGGATGGACACATGCTTGTGTTGTGGCATCAGCTGGGTGGTGGGATGGTTCCAACACATTTCAAGGCAAGTCATTTATTTACAATCAATCTGGGAATCATATGGCAAAGCCTTCACTACCCAAATAAAAAGACAGAAAGAAAAAAAATGGAGGCTCCATGATAGTTTATTACCTATCATCATGCATAAGGTGAGAGCTCGTGAAGGAGCACTTCTTATGCTTTAAGTTGAAATGAGCCTTTTAACTCCCACAGAAGCTGCCAAAGGCTGCTGCCAGAAATGACAACTGCTCCAAGTCACTGAAAAATAGAAAGTGTTTTACTGCAGAACAGTGTATTTTAGCAGAAGACACACCCCTCCCCCCAAAAAAAACAAGACAAAACTTGATTGCTGTTTGTCAGCAACAGGCAACCAAGTTGAGTTTGAAGGAGAAGAAGGGTATGAAGATACAAGTACACAAAGATGAGATTAGGTTGAACCTAGAAGACCTAGAGACTGATTTGCCACATGACATTGACTGATGTGCTCTGACTTCAGAAGCTGTCTGGAATATGGTACTGCACCAACCCACGGGGGGAACAGATGTACAAAATTGCCTTGACAACTGAAAGCAACTTTTTTAAGAGCAAGGATTTTGCCTCAGCACTACTGCAGTGTACCACAACAGCCCCAGAGATAAAGGAAATCACCTCTAGGGTGGAGAACACGGCCACTCTTTCCTTATCTTGCCAGAGTTTCACTCCCAGCCATGATGACCCACTCCAAAGACAATTAGCTTGGACATTAGCAATAAGGTAAAATAGATAAACTGAGTTAATACAGTTCCAGAAGCCAGTGTGGAGAGGAGACAGATGGGGCACCAAGGAACAAGGACAGGTGCTCTTGTTCCAGAACAACTGGAAGACAGAGTAACAGGACAAGCTGTTATAGAGGTGTCAACCTCTCTTTCAACATTGGTTACAACTGATTATACCCCCTGTGAGGCATGCAAAGACATTTATCACACTAATGCAGGGACATCAAGGGATGGACGTTCTGACTGCAAAGATGAATGATGCGACACTGAAGATGGATGTGCAACTTCACACCAACATCCACATTTGACTATGACATCCAGGCTGCTTTCTACAGGAACAGATGATCAAGGAACTCTAGATGTGAGCTCTTCAGCCAGCTAACACTATTGAACATCCAGATCTGAGCAGTGGCAGGAAGAGCTTCAGAACTCACAGACGATGGCAGCAGCTGAGGAATGCACAAGAGGAACTGCACATGCAGTAACATGCAGCGAGCATGGCTCCCACTTACCTTGTGTCTGAAGGATTTTTGCCCTCAGTACTGCCCACTGGCTGCAGTTTAAACTCCAGAGATCCCTTCTTTTCCTGTTAAGTGTCCCCTAAGTCCTTCTCCACAGAGAAATGCCTGCCAGATCCCATTGGAAGGCTCTCCCAGATTCTTTTCTGGAGATGGCAGATGGTGTTCTTCTGGTCAGAGGGGCAGGGGCTGTGCTTACTTGGCACAATGAAGAGGGACACTAATGGTTCATCTGGTGCATGGCTCTCCTTATCTGCCAAGCTAATTGCTCAGGGTGACCTATGAACTGACCACTTTTTCCTGAGGCAGCAGGGGTTACACATTCACTGTAACTGACACTGAGGCAAGTTTTCCAGCTTGGTGAAAGCTGTCTCTGGCTGGGCTGCACCAACAGCTGACTTCTTCCTCCAAGCAGGTCCCTTGCACGAGCAATTATAACGACTACCAACTGCACTGAAAGACTTCTGCATAGTTTAACTACTGACTTTGCCAACCTAAGCCAGCAGATTTCTCAGCTAGTGTGCCTGAAGTCCAAAAGGCAAATAGGATTTTTGCAAAGACAGTGGAAGCTCTGGACTTAAATCTCCAAGTCCAATAAACCACCTGCTGCACTAAAATCCATAGCCCCAAAGTCATACCACGGAACATTACTGCATGAATTTTCAGCAATGAACAGCTTCTGCCCTAAAACGTCCTACTCTCCAGTGGTCTGCCTCCTGAAGGAATGGTTTCACCAGTCCTAGCACACACTGCAGATGTCTTGAGGAAGAGTTCAGCAGTCACTGAGAAACACTCACCTTCTTTGGTCTTTGGGCTAGCTGCTACAGCATCCCTGTCCAAGGCCGGTGAAGCACCTTGTTCTTGCCCTGCTCCTTCTGTGCTCTTGTCCTTTGGTTTGCTCTCTGCTTCAGTTTTCTTTTTGGTAATGTTTATAACACCTGGTGTGAGAGGTGGCCGTTGGATGGGCGCCGGTTTAGAGCCTGGAGTGGGAGACGGTGGCCTTTGTTTTGCCACACTAGGTGAAGGTGGGCGAGTCTTCTGCCTGTTGAAATCAACAACATTTTTCAGGGCCAATGCTGAAAAAATCTCAAAACATGCAAGTAGGACAGCAGCCTGCTTTGGTTAGCTGACATTACAGATGACAAGGGTGACTGAACGCTGGCACAGGCTGCACAGAGGGGCTGTGGAGTCTCCTTCTCTGGAGACCTTCAAAACCCTCCTGGATGTGTTCCTGTGTGACCTGCCTTAGGTGATCCTGCTCTGGCAGGGGGTTGGACTGGATGAGTTTTTGAGGGCCCTTCCAACCCCTAACAGTCTGTGATCCTTCATGAATCTCCAACACAAGGATCCAAAACCATCCTGGGCACACTGCACTCACTACTTGTTGGCTAACATCAAAAGAGGTCTTCTAGCCCAGACTTCCATTTACATCAAGGATGAATCCTGTGATCCTAGTCACAGAATCACCAAGGCTGGAAGAGACCTTAAAGAGCACCAAGTCCAACCTGTTACCACAGACCTTATGACTAAACCATGGCACCAAGTGCCACATCCAATTCCCTCTTGAATACCTCCAGGGATGGGGACTCCACCACCTCCCTGGGCAGCACGTTCCAATGGCTAACAACTCTCTCAGGGAAGAACTTTCTCCTCATCTCCAGCCTAAACTTGCCCTGGCACAGCTTGAGACTCTGTCCTCTTGTTCTGGTGCCTGGGAGAAGAGACCAACTCCCTCCTGGCTACAACCACCCTTCAGGTAGTTGTAGACAGCAAGGTCTCCTCTGAGCCTCCTCTTCTCCAGGCTAAGTAACCCCAGCTGCCTCAGCCTCCCCTCACAGGGCTGTGCTCAAGGCCTCTCCCCAGCCACACTGCCCTTCTCTGGACACATTCAAGTATCTCAATGTCCTTCTTAAACTGAGGGGCCCAGAACTGGACACAGGACTCAAGGAACTTCCTACAAAGATCCAGTCTGGAAGTTTGCATGCTCCCTGTTGGTTTTAGAATCATAGAATCAACCATGTTGGAAGAGACCTCCAAGATCATCAAGCCCAACTGATCACCTAACCCCATCTAATCAACTAGACCATGGCACTAAGTGCCTCATCCAGATTTTTTCTTAACCACCTTCATGGATGTTGACCCCACCACCTCCCTGGGCAGTGCACAGGCTGTACAGAAAATCAGGGTATAAATATTTGTGTGTTTATGGATAAATATAGAATGTTTATATAATATCAATATCTGCACAAATGAGACAAAGGTTCAAGGGCTGCATCCCTACCATGGAAAAGAGAACCTAGATCAAAAGTCCTTAGATGTATAAACATGGCACAGCATGGGACAACCAAATGCTAAGGGTGCAGCTGTCTGAGGCAGGCAGCAGCCTTCATCTCCTCCTCAGCAGAAGGTTTTTAAGGTGGACACTGGACACATACCTAAGTGTAGATGGTGAGGGAGGACGCTTCACCACGTTAGCAGGAGACGGGGATCTTCTATGGGCAGACACAGACGGTGAGGGAGGGCGCCTGAAGCCAGACCCTGGGGATGGCTTTTCAGCTTCTGATTTCTATGAAGACACATAAAACCAAACAATGGTTACTCTAGAATCCTTCACAGACAGGAGAGCTGTTAGCACAACATATGCAGGCCTTCTCAGAATACAGAATTAACCAGGTTGGAAAGGACCTTTGATATCACCGAGTCCAACCTATCACTCAACACCATCTGATCAACTAAACCATGGCACCAAGTGCCTCACCCAGCCTCTTCTTAAACACCTCCAGTGATGGTGACTCCACCACATCCCTGGGCAGCACATTCCAATGGCCAAGCTCTCCTTCTGGGAAGAACTTCTTTCTAACATCCAGCCTAAACTTCCCTCTGCACAGCTTGAGGCTGTGTCCTCTTGTTCTGTCACAGGTTTCCTGGGAGAAGAGACCAGCCCCCACCTGGCCACAACCTCCCTTCAGGTAGTTGTAGATGACAATAAGGACTCCCCTGAACCTCCTCTTCTCCAGGCTAAACATCCCCAGCTCCCTCAGCCTCTCCTCACAAGGCTGTGCTCCAAATCCCTCCCCAGCCTTATTGCCCTTCTCTGGACACGTTATCATAGAATCACAGAATCAGTCAGGGTTGGAAGGGACCACAAGGATCATCCAGTTCCAACCCCTGCCATGGGCAGGGACACCTCACACTAGATCAGGCTTGCCAGACCCTCATCCAGACTGGTCTTAAACACCTCCAGGGATGGGGCCCCAACTACCTCCCTGGACAACCCATTCCAGGACTTCATCACTCTCATGGTGAAGAACCTCCTCCTCACGTCCAGAGAACCTCCTCGTCACATTCCAGCAACTTAACGTCTTTCATAAACTCAGGGACCCAGAACTGGACACAGGACTCAAGGTGTGGCCTAACCAGTGCTGAGTACAGAGGCAGAATGACCTCCCTGCTTCTGCTGGCCACACTATTCCTGATACAGGCCAGTACATCTCAACAAGATGTACTCGAGAGTTGCTTTACACTGCAAAACACAGACCCAGTCACTACCTTACCTAAATGAAACTGTGGCAACCAAGATACCAGAGAGATGAAGGACCAAAAATCCCATTTTGATTTCAGTACTGCCTTTTTGAAGCAAACTGATGCCACTAACCATTCCAATAAGCAAGCAAACCACTGAAGAACAACCCCCATCCTGAGCTGTTCCAACCTCTCCCCCACCCCACTGATACAAACCTAATTCCCGAGGATCTCCAACACACCTGAGTTGAATCTAGTGAGCTTGCATCAGACGGAGACAGAGAGGACCTCAATCAAACCAATAAGCAAGCAAACCATTGAAGAAGAGCCCCATCCTGAGCTGTTCCAACCTCTCCCCCTCACCCTACTGATACAAACCTAATTCCTGAGGATCTCCAACACACCTGAGTTGAATCTGGTGAGCTTGCATCAGATGGAGACAGAGAGGACCTCAATCAAACCAATGAGCAAGCAAACCATTGAAGAGCCCCATCCTGAGCTGTTCCAACCTCTTCCCCACCCCACTGATACAAACCTAATTCCTGAGGATCTCCAACACACCTGAGTTGAGTCTGGTGAGCTTGCATCAGATGAAGACAGAGAGGACCTCAATCAAACCAATGAGCAAGCAAACCATTGAAGAGCCCCATCCTGAGCTGTTCCAACCTCTTCCCCACCCCACTGATACAAACCTAATTCCTGAGGATCTCCAACACACCTGAGTTGAGTCTGGTGAGCTTGCATCAGATGAAGACAGAGAGGACTTCAATCTGTCGATGCTACGACTGCGCACGGGCACTTTAGGAGCTGGGGCTGGGGAATTGATGGAACTGGCTGAAGCTGAACGAGGACAGAGGTGAGATTCTATAAAAGTTAGGAATTTGACAAGACACAACAAGAAGCAAGTGCACAGTATAAGAACAGGAGAAAAAGAAGGGGAGAGAGAGAAAGAGAGAAAGATTGTGCGTGTTAGAAACCGTACAGAGGAACGCGGCAGGCAGTGCACGTTGCGGTGGGTCACGGGCACAAGACACCATCACCACATGATTAGTACTTTGGAAGCCACAGCACCAGGAATGAAACCATTTTGAAAGCAGCAGCCTGGAGCAGATAAAAATAAAATGTTTTTCCAAACAACACCTCAGCACTGCTTCAACTGTGATCGAGCTGCATCTAATCACAAACAGTTCAGTTCCAGTGGCTCAGCCTCTTTCTCTACAAGTTCTCCATTACAAGGGCAAAAATTAGCTCGTGCCCTCACCACTGCTCTCTGAGAAGCAGAGACTTTCAGTGCCTGAAGGGGGCTACAAGAAACATGGGGAGGGACTTTTGACAAGGGCTGAGGGTGGTGAGACACTGGAACAGGTTGCTCAGGGAGGTTGTGGATGTCCTCTCTCTGGAGGTGTTCAAGGCCAGTTTGGACAAGGGCCTCGAGCAACCTGGGCTAGTGGAAGGTGTCCCGTGGCAAGGGGGTGGGAACTGCATGGTCTGTGAACCCAAACAAGTCTATGATTCTGTGATCCATTTTTGTTTGGAGGGTTGGTTTTTGGAGTTTTGTTGCTTGATTACAGTTTTACAGTATTACCAAGGTTGGAAGAGACCTCGAAGATCATTGAGTCCAACCTGTAACCACAAACCTCACAACTAGACCATGGCACCAAGTGCCACATCCAGTCCCCTCCTGAACGCCTCCAGGGACGGCGACTCCACCACCTCCCCGGGCAGCACATTCCAATGACGAATCACTCTCTCGGTGAAGAACTTTCTCCTCACCTCCAGCCTAAACTTCCCCTGGTGCAGCTTGAGACTGTGTCCCCTTGTTCTGGTGCTGGTTGCTAGGGAGAAGAGGCCAACCCCTTCCTGGCTACAACCACCTTTCAGGTAGTTGTAGAGAGCAATGAGGTCTCCCATGAGCCTTCTCTTCTCCAGGCTAAGCAACCCCAGCTCCCTCAGCCTCTCCTCATAGGGCTTGTGCTCAAGGCCTCTCCCCAGCCTTGTTGCCCTTCTCTGGACACGTTCAAGTGTCTCGATGTCCTTCTTAAACTGAGGGGCCCAGAACTGGACACAGGACTCAAGGTGTGGCCTAACCAGTGCAGTGGACAGGGGCAGAATGACCTCCCTGCTCCTGCTGGCCATACTATTCCTAATGCAGGCCAGGATGCGGTTGGCCCTCTTGGCTGCCTGGGCACACTGCAGGCTCATGTTCAGCCTACTGACAACCAGCACCCCCAGGTCCCTCTCTGCCTGGCTGCTCTCCAGCCACTCTGACCCCAGCCTGTAGCGCTGCCTGGGGTTGCTGTGGCCAAAGTGCAGCACCTGGCACTTGGATGTGTTCAATCTCATGCCACTGGACTCTGCCCATCTGTCCAGCCTGTCGAGGTCCCTCTGCAAAGCTTCTCTTCCCTCCAGCAGATCAACTCCTGCCCCCAGCTTGGTGTCGTCCGCAAATTTACTGATGATGGACTCAATGCCCTCATCCAGATCATCAATAAAGATGTTGAAGAGCATGGGGCCCAGCACTGATCCTTGGGGCACACCACTGGTGCCTGGCTGCCAGCTGGCTGTGGCACCATTCACCACCACTCTCTGGGCTCGGCACTCCAGCCAGTTCCTAACCCAACGCAGTGTGATCCTGTCCAAGCCATGGGCTGCCAGCTTGGCCAGGATTGTTTTCTGAACAATCACCTTTCTGCCCTGTACTTCCTTGAGTCTCCTAGTGCAAATTTCATCCCTTGTCTCTTTACCGAACGCCTCCAGAACTTGCACATTTGCTGGGGGAGAATTACTTTGCTCAGCTTATTTCTTTTCCTCAAGCCAAGAATTCTTGTCCCCTGAGCCTCACTGACTCAATCTCAGAATTTGTGCAAGTGCTGAAGTCCTAGTCTGAGCCAAGATGGGGTGCTTGGTGCCATGGGTTAGCTGATTAGATGGTGTTGGGTGATAGGTTGGACTCGATGCTCTCAGAGGTCTCTTCCAACCTGGTCTGGTCTGGTCTGGTCTGGTCTGGTCTGGTCTGGTCTGGTCTGGTCTGGTCTGGTCTGGTCTGGTCTACTCTACTCTACTCTACTCTACTCTACTCTACTCTACTCTACTCTACTCTACTCTACTCTACTCTACTCTACTCTACTCTACTCTACTCTACTCTACTCTACTCTACTCTACAATTTTAAGTGAGTTCCCTCCAATTCTGAAGGAGGAAATCTTTTCCAAGGACTCTGGGGGCCATTACATTACAAATTGTTCTGGTGAAAGAATTTGTGCCACATTATTGTATTTGACTTCCCCCTCTCTGGCCCCTCTATTATGTGCCTTTTATCCACGTTAACAAACCGAAACAGGTGGTATAAAAAGAACCAAACCTGTGAAGAGAAAAAAGGACAAGAGGGAAGGGATTGAATCTTGAGGAGGGCAAAATTTAGACTAGAGATTAGGAAGAAATTCTTTACAGTGATGAAGGTGTGATACTGGAACAAATTGCCCAGGGTGGTTGCCCCCTCCCTGGAAGTGTTCAGGGCCCGGTTGGACGAGGCCTTGAGCAACCTGGGCTGGTGGGAGGTGTCCCTGCCCATGGCAGAGGGGTCGGAACCAGATGGTCTTTAAGGTCCCTTCTAACCCACACCATTCTATAATCTAGGAACTCCCAAACCAAAGTACCTTCTCTGCTAGCAGTGTCAGTCTCCTCATGTGTAAGATATGGACAGAAATTGTGTTATGCAATTCCTTTTCTTCCTAAGACCATCACAGGCACATGGAAGCACAGAAGCACACAGAGATGTAACATTCTGCTTCTGAAACTTGGTGCTGAGCAGGGCTCTGGGCAACCTGATCTAACTGAGGATGTCTCTGCTTACTGAAGAAGGGTTTGGACTAGATGACCTTTAGAGATCCCTTCCAACCCAAACTATTCTATGATTCTTTGATGATAGAATCATAGAATCAATAAGGTTGGAAAAGACCTCAAAGATCATCAAGGGATCAAGTCCAACCTGTCACCCAGCACCTCATGACTAATAAACCATGGCACCAAGTGCCACGTCCAGTCCCCTCTTGAACACCTCCCTGGGCAGCACATTCCAAGGGCTAACAACTCTCTCAGTGAAGAACCTTCTCCTCACCTCCAGCCTAAACCCCCCCGGTGCAGTTTGAGACTGTGTCCTCTTGTTCTGGTGCTGATTGAGGGAGTGGGTTGGTCTCTTCTCTCAAGCAACATGCAGCAGAACAAGAGGACACAGTCTCAAGCTGTACCAGGGCAAGTTTAGGCTGGAGGTGAGGAGAAAGTTCTTCCCAGAGAAGAGTTGTTAGCCATTGGAATGTGCTGCCCTGGGAGGTGGTGGCGTCCCCACCCCTGGAGGTGTTCAAGAGGGGACTGGATGTGGCACTTGGTGCCATGGGTTAGTAGTCATGAGGTGCTGGGTGACAGGCTGGACTTGATGATCTTTGAGGTCTCTTCCAACCTTGGTGATTCTGTGATTGCCTGGGAGAAGAGACCAACCCCCACCTGGCTACAACCTCCCTTCAGGGAGTTGTAGACAGCAAGAAGGTCTCCCCTGAGCCTCCTCTTCTCCAGGCTAAACCACCCCAGCTCCCTCAGCCTCTCCTCACAGGGCTGTGCTCGAGGCCTCTCCCCAGCCTCCCTGCCCTTTCTCTGGACACATTCAAGCTGATGCTGGATTTTTGTTATAGTCTGACTAAATTGTGACAGCTGCCAGCACTTAGAATTTTGCAAGTTGGTGGAAAATACATTTTATTTTTATATTCACAGCATTTGTGCAAGGAGAACTGCATTCTGCTTGTGCAGTTTCTCTGCTGAAGCACAGGTGTGCTTCTGCTGGAATGCAGAAAGCATCCTGAAGGCAAACTGATAAAAATGTAGTTCTCTTTACTTCAGCAGTAGTGAGTAAGTCACATGCTGTCAGTAACAGTGGCAAAAAATGGTATTTCCCCACATGACATGAACTGGAATATTCATGGCCAAATAAAAGTGGCACATAGATAGGTGAGCAAAAAACAATATATGACCAACAACTGGAAACCCAACAAAGTCCAACCTGAGCATTACACAAGGGGAGCAGTGTGGAAAGGTCACCATTACCAACAAGGACCAAGGTAAGTGGCATAAGATCAAAAATAAAAATGGAGCAATGTGCTAAAGAGGAAACAAGCAAAACTGGGAAGGCAAGAGAGGAGAAAGGACTCCAGATTGGTTCCAGCTATGCCTTTACTGGGGCATTCTTCTAACTGGTAACAATTGTAAGTGCAGAATGCAGTCAGGGTTGGCCCATGATGCAGATTCCTACACAAGTATTAAGTTGAGCCACACTCTGGGCTTATCAGCTCAGTCTGGACCAATATGAAATTGCTTGAGCCAGCCAGGGTTACTCTACAGTATCCTCTCCTCCTGGAATGCCTCTATGTCTACAGTCAGCCTTAGTGAAGCCAGCTCAGGGCTCCCTGTGCTTAAGGTAATCCCTCTGCCATGTTCCTACAGGAGTTTCTCCTCCTCAAGAAATTCAGGCTTTGCACTTAATTCCTTTCAGCCTCCTTTGAAATGGTTTGTTTGGGTTTCTGCCTCTTTCATTTTCTAACACCCCTCTCTGACCAGTATTTCTGCTTCATTGGAGGGTGCTCCCAAACCCAGGTCCTCCTCAGTCAAAACACAAACCACAAACAAACCCCAAACCGAAATGGCAGCATCTGGTTCTCTGCAGAGCAAGTAAACTGGCACTGGAGTTTAAAAGCCAGTAATTCTTCTATGGTTTTGTAAGCAAACATGCAACAGAGCACATGAATCGGTTACTGCTGACCAAAGAAAGGACTGGGTAAGTTGTATTACACACAGCCAGCTATTGGCTGGCTGCTTCACGCTTCGGTGCAGCACAGTTAGCAACTATCAGGTAAGTTCTTGCTTGAAGAGCAACTGCAGAAAACTTTCAGGCTTTGCTGCCCTCCTGTTACCTGAGGGATCTTGTCCATCAGCCGACAATGCAGCAGCACTTTTACTCCTAGCTAAAGAGGCCTGTGTGGGGGCGAGGAGGCGACTGATTACGCTACTGTCCAGGGGACTGAGCTGGGAGCGACGAGCTGAATGGTGAGAACAAACCAAAAAAGGATCCAACATGAAACCATAATATGAGAAAAGGACAAGCAGTACAAAGCAAAGGCAGTCTGTGAGCATTATTGCAAACTGTAACACTTTTGGAAGGAAAATGCAGAAGTCAAGGAGAGAAGAAGTCAAGGAATGCAGAAGTCAAATTCGAACTAGAAGCACAGAAGAGTTAAACGCTGCAATCTCTTATGTTGCACTTCTTGTCCTTGGCTTGCTTAGCACTGATCATTGTAATGTGCAAAGGCTGGCATGCATACAGCAGAGATGAAAGCTGAAGTGGGTCAAAATAGGAGCTAATTTTGACCCAGCTCTTCAGAGCTGTGCTCTTTAGACTGGAGGTAAGGCCGTTCTACAAGGCCAGCGGTGATCGTCAGCCATCATTTGCACGTAACACATTCACAAGGACAGCATCCATCACCCTCCCATAGGAAAAGAGCAGAGTATCACTTCCACTGCTGGCAAAAGCTGCTAAAAAGGAAAGTTTGAAAGCTGTCAAAGAGGGGGAAAAAAAGATGTTAGAAAAGTTGTTGGTCTTCAGGTTTAGGAAGAGTTCCTAGAAAAGGAGGGATTCGTAGCCTAGTGGGGAATACACAGACCAGAAGAGACTCAAGTAAGAATGGGTTTCCTCTTTCATTTGCATGCACATAGTTTAGGCCAGCAGCAGGAACAGAGAAGTTGCTTTCAAACTGAATAAAGAGAGAGAGTTCAAAAAGCAAAGAGAAGATTTAAGTAAGAAGTGAACAGACCACTGACATTTTTACTCTGTCTTACATTTAAGCCTAGCAGCTTTCAAGTAAGTCTCTCTTAAGCAGAGAGACATGTTGCTATCTACTTACAGGGCCACTTGAAAGTCCTTCTTCAAGGATTTCCTTTTTGTCCAAAGGGAGAAATTTAATCCTTGCCATTTACAATTTTAGCTTTAGCACTGGATTCCTCAAAGGCCATTAAAGAGGCCTAAAAATTTATGAACCAAGGAAAGCAGTGAAATTAAGCCTATCCAAACTTGACTGCGAGCAGCTTTAAAGAGAAACACTCAGCTTTATGAAACAACCACCTGTTTTTTCTTCCTTTTTCACTTTTTCTAGGTCTGGAGAGGACTGGGGTTTACTACTCATTCTACTCAAAGAGGTGCTCCTCTTCTTTTCTGCTCCTCCTAGAGACCAAGCGTAAGGAAGATTATTTTCAACAAGATATTCATATATGTGAGCCTCTAAGCGGCTCCTCCCATGGCTTTGCTTTTGCTAACCCTCCCCCCCCAGTCTATCAGCACAAACCACTATTTTCTCATGAGATAAATGGTTTGCCTACTCTTCTCCCCACCCTTCCACTTTTCAGATGGAACAAGGCTGGTTTACAGACAGCTACCCGACAGCTGGCGCTGCAAGGTCTGCAATATTTATGCCACCGTGCTCTCAAGGAAAGCGTGAGTGAGAACCCTTGATCATGAAACTGGGATGTGGTTCAAAGCCAGCCTGAAATATCCCATTTACTGCCTCCCAAGCCTCCAAACAAACTGGCCTCTGGCACCTTTCTGTTCCACCTGTGAACCTTTGAGTGCTGACTGCTGCGAGTGTAGAGGGACTTTGTTATTCAGTCTGTTTAATGAGGCACTCCTCTTTGTGGTACCTGGAAGTGAAAGTGCATGGATTAATCATACTGAAAAGCCTACAGGTCCCCTCCAACACCTGCCCCACTTCCCTGAGATACAGAAGAATTAAGTCACTCCATAGCATGAATCCTTCAGAAGCAGGAAAGCTGGATCAGGGAAGAATTACTCCATAGGAAGCATTATTTCTTATATTCCTGTAAGCTACTGATCAGAGCAGCAGGGTGCCAGTCTCAGTAGATGTCTTGGCTGACCTGCTGAGGCCTACTGTACTCCTTTTAGGTAAGTAAAACACCCTTTGAGGAAAGATAATTCGTTTTAAAGGCCACAGCTCACAATCTGTAGGAGTAAGAGCGAGCTCAGAATTCACACTGAACACAGCTGACAAAACACTCCACTGATCCAGGGCCAAGCATCTCCCTCTCATTTCTGCATTCTGCTCCTCCACCTTCCCAGGCAACCATGAGCATGGCAGAAGCCATCTGGTTAATTCTGTGGCTGGATTTTGTGCTGTCTGAATTGAACCATGTTTTACCAAAGAGCCAAGTTCTCCCTGAGTGCCAAACAAAGAGCACAGAATCACTCCAACTTGCTGTGCTGACCTAAACCAGCCAGTCCACCTCTGCACCCTAACCAGGTGGCTCAGCTGTAGCCATGTCTACATTTCTGCTAGTTGAGGCCACTTGGCATTTTTGTCCTCCAAAGTGAATCATAAAGGATTTTGAGGGATGACAGCAAGTTTGAGAGCAAACCCAATTAGCTGATAATTAGTGCCTTCCTGTGTACTTCATTTATACTTTACAACCCCGTTTCTGACTCAGAGCTGAAGCCTGCAGGCACATTAGATACCACTTAAAACCACAAGCAGTCTCCAGTGACTCAGAGCCCCTTGAAGCTATGCCAGTGTAGATATCTTCACTGACTCCCTACTGGGCATGCAGTGTATGAGTACAAGTTTTTCTGCTGCATCCCCTTCCAACATGAACCCACACAAATCCCTGTTAGCTGTGTCCAGGTCAGGGAATCTTCTAGCATGGCTCATTTGATTGAAGGCTGCAGACTGACAGAACCACTGGAGCACAGACAGAGCTGAAGCTGTGCTCATATCAAACAGCTCTTAGCTTATTAATTGCTTTTTCTAATCATTTGGGAGAAAAACCCAGAGCAACACATCTGGGATACAGGCAGGCTCCTACGAGACACTGAGGAGATTCCCCCACAGGGAAAGCTCAGGTTAAAACAAGCTGATACAGAATGACAGAATCAGTCAGGGTTGGAAGGGACCACAAGGATCATCTAGTTCCAACCCCCTGCCATGGGCAGGGACATCTCACACTAGATCAGGCTGGCCAGAGCCTCACTCAGCCCGGTCTTAAACACAAAACAGACATTTGTCACAATAAACCTCTTGAAACAGATGTGGGTGTTCAGGTATTGCTAGATCTAAGTGCATGGCAGTTAATATTGAACATTAGTAAGAGCTCAGGTAAAATAATTATTGACATAGAGACAACAGGCCGGATCTGAAATGCTCTGGTTGCCCTTTGGAGGGGTCTGGCTCAGGGACAAAGAACCTGGGCTTCTGGCTTTGTGCAAGACAAAAGCTGTATTGTGGCCATTAGGAAAGATTTCTTCTCCAAAAGGGTTGTCACGTCCTGGAACAGACTTCCCAGAGCAGTGGTGGATTCACCATTCCTGGAGGGGGTTAAAAGCCATGTAGATATGGTATGGAGAGACAAGGGCTAGTGGTGACCTGGCAGTGCTGGGTTAATGGTTGGACTGGATGATCTTAAAGATCTTTTCCAACCAAATCAATTCTGTGATTCTGTGACCTCCAGGGACGGGGCCTCAACCACCTCCCTGGACAACCCATTCCAGGGCTTCACCACTCTCACAGTGAAGAACTTCTTCATCAAATGTACTCATGCAAATAATTTTCACTTGGAGAAGGCAAATAGCCATGATTGACAGAATGTATTGGATGGGGCAGAGAGGAAACTCACATGAGCAGATTTACTGGAGAGTGGAAAAAACAGAGATCTATGTCACTGTGTCACTCTCTACATCCTTGTTAAGACCACTTGCGTGGTGCACAATTTAAACATGACACACTGCAGTCTGGAGCTTCATCTGCCTTGCAGCTGCAGTTTAAAATGAGACCTG
Organism: Picus viridis; assembly: GCA_033816785.1. Classification (NCBI taxonomy): domain Eukaryota; kingdom Metazoa; phylum Chordata; class Aves; order Piciformes; family Picidae; genus Picus; species Picus viridis. Next base: position 4,346,440 of record CM066580.1, read on the forward strand.
AAGCCACAGAGATTGGTAACATTCAAGATAATTAAAAGATAATTGAAGATAATTAAAATAATATTAAAGTAATCGCCCTCCAGGCCATTTCTACTCCTTGGTAGTCAATGGCACATTAAGCAACCTCGGAATGCTTGCAAGCAGAGGAGGGCACTAACAGTTTGAGCTATCTGAGTGTCAGTAGCAAGATGACACCACTTTGTTGGGCTAGGAAATGGTGGCAGAGCTGCAGGCTAAGGCTACAACCATGCCAGAACTCCAAATCAAAAAATCAAACCATCTCCTCCCAAGTGTCAAGAATTTTTCATGCACCCTTCTCTCATTTGGTTAAAGTAGAACTCTACTATTCCAGTGTGTGTCTACAGAGTATAGGACTGATGCAGCAGAAAGATGTCACAAAGCTGATTTTCCCCTTAGAATCATAGAATCAATAAGGTTGGAAAAGACCTCAAAGATCATCAAGTCCGACCTGTCGCCCAAGACCTCATGACTACTAAATCATGGCACCAAGTAGCCCAACCTTCAACCCAGCACAGCAAGGGGGTGTAAGTAGATGGTCTTTAAGATCCCTTCCAACCCAACCCATTCTATGCCAACTATGGCTCAGCAGACTATAGTTCTCCCAGCTTTCAGAATGCAGACAGCACGTTCAGCCTAGAAATTCATTTTCTTCCTGCTGTGCTATAGACAATCAAATGACTGAAGCTCTCTACCCCAACAAGGCAAAGCTCTTATCATTTTCTGTACCATTTCCAGTTTGCCAAATTTATCAGGTGTGATTTAAGGCATGCAAACCCCCTCAAGATGATGTGAAATGATTTGTGGAGCAATCATTCACCAAGCTTTGACTTGAGTCAGACAACTGGAGGGATCAGAAGTAACAAACCAGAGGCGTTCACCGTCGTTGTGCTCCTCTAACAGAGATCACAGCAACCGGCTCAAAGCCCTCAACAGTCAAGCTGGATCAACAAATTGCATGAAACACATTTCAGATCAACACATCAAGAGAGTCACACAGTGAGGGAGGAAGAGGAGGAGCACTGCCCCTCTCTTGGCTCCCCGCTCCCCAGCCAACGGGGAAGCAGTAGCCACAAAGACTTACTTCGATCGGAAGCGTTGAGAAGCGCCGCAGAGGATGACAACCGCTTGGTCATGACAGCTTCGGTCTGCTTCAGGTTTGCTGTGGAGGTGGACCTCTTGCTGCCTGGGGAAAGAGCTGCTTACTTTAGAATCCAGCTTCACACTTGAGCAAGCACCTTTCACACACTGCTGTGAGCTGGCTTTGGAAGCGTTACATCCTGAAAGCTATTTGCAGTTTTGCTTAATGAGACCGAGAAACGGGAACGATTTGGGTTGGGCTTTTTCCCTCCCTCTTTGAACAGACTTGGTACAATTAACACCAGCTGTAAGGTGCAGAGAAAAGGCACTGAGTGTGGTTTTTTTTTTTTTTTCAGTGGAGCAATGCCAAAGTTTTGTGTGCATCTAAGTGGTTGTTACATGGGCTTGAAGACCCAAGATGTGCTGAGGGGGTGTGTGTGTGTGTCGTGACTGGACTGGTCACGGAGGGAAAGCAACACTAAGGCTTGAAAAATCAGGCATGCATTTCATCCCTTTTGTTTGTGCAAGCAGGTTTTTCAATCACTAATTGACTAAACAAAACAAAACAAATGCTTTTGGAGGAAGCCAAGCAAGTCCTGAGGGACAGGAAGAAAGCATTCCTGTTTCCGGTGACTTCCAGCGAGCTGCTTGTGGATGTGTTAGAAATGTACCATTTTTCTCTTGAAATTTCCTTCTTTTTTCCCCCTGAGCCAGTCCTTAAGCTCATGTTTCCTATCAGTTTTGCAGCTCTTCTGAAGCAGAATTGCCACAAGAGGCATTAAGGCTTTTTCCCCCCCCCCCCGTGTGTATACACAGAGGCGTGCATATACACATTAATACCAAACAATCAATCACACCTCACCTGGCAACATCTCAGGTTTCCTACAAGCCAGATAAATATCTGCTTTTTTAATGTCAAATGATGGACTTTCAGGATGAACACTGCTCCAGAGTGGGAAAGCATCTACCTGTTTCCAGGGACACTTCAATCAGCAGGAATCAGCAACGCACACAAAGTAGGGCAGACTAGAACAATAAACACAGGAACTTCCATACATCAAACACAAATCATCCATTTTGCTGGCATGTTGGGCAGCAAAGATGATTGACATGAACTCATTAGTGCATAAGTACCAAAGGAAAAAGCAGCACTACTCACCACACAGGCAGCATCTTTTCCCTTTAACCAGCATGTTACAGCAAGAGCCAGGCCATGAGGATCCCTAGGGACAGCCCTGCCATTGTACTTTTGACTCATGAACTCACCCCAGGCTTCCTGAGCTAGGGGCCTCCTGCAGAAACCATGTCAAGAGAAAACCAGAATCTGGAGCTGAAGCTCCAAAGTCATAGAATCACTAAGATTGGAAAAGAACCACTAAACCATGTCCTGAGGTGCCACATCTACATGTTTTCTGAACACCTCCAGGGATGGTGACTCCATCCCCTCCCTGGGCAGCCTGTTCCACTCTTGCAGGAAAGAAATTGTTCTTATTATCCAACCTAAACCTCCCCTGGTGCAGCTTGATGCCATTTCCTCTTGTCCTGTTGTTAGTTCCTTAAGAGAAGAGACCAAAATAGGCCTCACTCCCCCTCCTTTCAAGTAGCTGTAGAGAGCAATGAAGTTTCTTCTAAGCCTCTTCTTTTTCAGGCTAAACAAATCACAGATTTCTCATAAGCCTTTCCTCATAAGACCTGCTCTCAAAACCCCTCTCCAATTTCCTTGGCCTGCTCCAGTATATCCCACAGGGTGAGAAGGAGACAGGAGAATCTGCAGTGAAGAAATTAAGATCTGAGCTTAGCAGATACTTTCCCAACATCCTAACAGTAACAAAAGGGAGTCATTTTATGAACGAAGCCTGAGCATTGTGCTAACTAAAACAGCTGAGAGGTTTCATACACCAACATCAGGAAGCTCATTAATTCATGCAGTTGGGTGTTTTGGAAGGTGAAGACTACCCTCTAGTGTCTGCTCTTAAAAAGCTCCTGCCTGACCTCAATTATGTGAATCCAAGGCCTCCAAACATCATACAAATTCCTTTCAGAAGAGAATAGAATAAACCAGGTTGGAAGAGACCTCTGAGATAGAGTCCAACCTATCACTCAACACCATCTAATCAACTAACCCATGGCACCAAGCACCCCATCTTGGCTCAGACTAGGACTTCAGCACTTGCACAAATTCTGAGATTGAGTCAGTGAGGCTCAGGGGACAAGAATTCTGGGCTTGAGGAAAAGAAATATGCTGAGCAAAGTAATCCTTCCCCAGCAAATGTGCAAGTTCTGGAGGCGTTCGGTGAAGAGACAAGGGATGAAATTTGCACTAGGAGACTCAAGGAAGTACAGGGCGGAAAGATGATTGTTCAGAAAACAATCAAACAAGCAACAAAACTCCAAAAACCAACCCTCCAAACAAAAATGGATCACAGAATCATAGACTTGTTTGGGTTCACAGACCATGCAGTTCCCACCCCCTGCCACGGGACACCTTCCACTAGCCCAGGTTGCTCGAGGCCCTTGTCCAAACTGGCCTTGAACACCTCCAGAGAGAGGACATCCACAACCTCCCTGAGCAACCTGTTCCAGTGTCTCACCACCCTCACTCTAAAGAATTTATTCCTAATCCCCAGTCTCAATCTCCCCTCTCCCAGTTTCACACCATTGCCTCTCATCCCATCACTACGAGCCCTTGTCAAAATTCCCTCCCCATGTTTCTTGTAGCCCCCTTCAGGCCCTGAAAGTCTCTGCTTCTCAGAGAGCAGTGGTTGAGGGCATGAGCTAATCTCAACTGGTGCCTTGACAGAGAAGATAATAATAATACAGTAATAATACAATACACCAGGTTGGAAGAGACCTTCAAGATCATGGCGTCCAACCCATCAAACAATCCAACCCACCCAACAACTAGACCATACAGCCAAGCACCCCATCAAGTCTTCTCCTGAACACCTCCAGTGAAGGTGACTCCACCACCTCCATGGGCAGCCGATTCCAATGGCCAATCACTCTCTCCGTGTAGAACTTCTTCCTAACATCCAGCCTAAACCTCCCCTGGCGCAGCCTGAGACTGTGTCCTCTTGTTCTGGTGCTGGCTGCCTGGGAGAAGAGGCCAACCTCTGCCTGGCTACAACCTCCCTTCAGGTAGTTGTAGAGAGCAATAAGGTCACCCCTCAGTCTCCTCTTCTCCAGGCTAAGCAACCCCAGCTCCCTCAGCCTTTCCTCATAGGGCTTGTGTTCCAAACCCCTAAAGATGTAATTGGTGAGGGGTATTGATACAGATAGTTCAGGTTTCTTTTTCCAGAGGAGTTTAGTTTGCACTATTTGGCTAAAACCTTAAGAAGTCAATGGCTTTTTTGACAATAAATTTGCAAACAAATGCTCAGAGGGCCTCAACTTTTCTCCTGTGTTACCTACAGGACAGCTACTGCAAACTTTAAGGCTTTGGACAATTCACTTGGGGGTAAAAAATAGCTTTAAAAGACAGACAGGATATTCTTAAGTAAGCTCATCTGGTCATGGAGGTATTCACAAAGTATCTTTTAAAGAAGCAACTCAAATACCTTTTGTATTTTGGAAGGAAAATTACCCTCCTTACCTCAAGGGATTTGAAATGCAGGAAGCTTAATGCACTGCATAATGATTATTCATTTGGGTTGGAAGGGACCTTCAAGATCATCTAGTGAGATACCAAGCATCTGGGTTTCTTTTAACAGAAGAGGGAAAGCAAACTGCTGCAGCAAAGCCAAAGAAAACATACAACTGCCATGAAGCAAGGCTTGTAAGTGGGAAAGGAGCTGGGGAACACAGGATCATAGTATCAGGCAGGGAAGGGACCACAAGGATCATCTAGTTCCAACCCCCCTGCCATGGGCAGAGACACTCCACACTAGATCAGGCTGGCCAGAGCCTCATCCAGCCTGGTCTTAAACAATTCCAGGGATGGGGCCTCAACCACCTCCCTGGACAACCCATTCCAGGGCTTCACCACTCTCATGATCTCACAAAAGCAATGTGGGAAAGGAGCTGGAGAACACAGGATCTTAAGAAAGCAATGTTGAGAGAGCAGCTCTTCAATCAGAGCTTCTCCCAGAGTTTCACTGAGAGAGGGTGCTGCAGCACTGCCTGTCTGAGGTTGGATAAAATTAGGCTATGTAAAATAAGATTCTCTCTCACTTCCTTCCAAACTTCTACTAGGACAAGGAAGTTCTTTATTTAGAAAGGAGAGGCTCTGGCAGCCCAATTTCTATTCTAATAGCATAGCTTCACTACAGATGCACCTGAACATCTAGTTTTGCTTTGCAGTCCTAACCAAACCTCATTTACAAGGATGCTTTATGACACAGCCTTGAAACTTCTCCTTGCAGGCCCACATCCTGCATGTTTCATCTCAGAACAGACAGCAATGCCAAGAATGGAATATTTGACTCTGGAGCTTTCACTGATTTTTTAATTTCAGAACTCCAGGTGGGTTTTGAAAGTCTCCAGAGGAGACTCCATAACCTCTCTGGGCAGCCTGTTTCAGTGTTCTGTCACCCTCACAGTGAAAAAGTCTTCCCTTCTGTTCTCATGGAGCCTCCTCTGCTCCAGCTTGCACCCACTGCCCCTTGTCCTATCACTGGCATCACCAAGCAGAGCCTGGCTCCATCCTCCAGACACTGCCCTGCACATCTTTATAAACATTAATGAGCTCACCCCTTAGTCTCCTCTTCTCCAAGCTAAAGTTACCCAGCTCCCTCATCCTTTCCCCAGAAGGAAGATGTTCCACTCCCTTAAATTATCTTTGTGGCTGTGCACTGGACTCTTTCCCTGAGGTCCTTCTTGAACTGAGGGGCCCAGAACTGGACACAATATTCCAGATGCAGGATGTTGTCTTGCTGGAGTGTGTCCAGAGAAGGGCAACAAAGTTGGTAAGGGGTTTGGAACACAAGCCCTATGAGGAAAGGCTGAGGGAACTGGGGTTGCTTAGCCTGGAGAAGAGGAGACTCAGGGGTGACCTTATTGCTCTCTACAACTACCTGAAGGGAGGTTGTAGCCAGGCAGAGGTTGGTCTCTTCTCCTATGCAGCCAGCACCAGAACAAGAGGACACAGTCTCAGGCTGCACCAGGGGAGGTTCAGGCTGGATGTTAGGAAGAAGTTCTATACAGAGAGAGTGATTGGCCATTGGAATGGGCTGCCTGTGGAGGTGGTGGAGTCACCTTCAATGGAGGTGCTCAGGAGGAGACTTGATGGGGTGCTTGGTGCCATGGTTTAGTTGATTAGGTGGGTTGGATTGGTTGATGGGTTGGACGCCATGATCTTGAAGGTCTCTTCCAACCTGGTGTATTGTATTGTATTGCATATGGCCTCACCAGGGCAGAGCAGAGTGGGGGGAGGAGAACCTCTCTCAACCTTCTAACCACACCCCTTCTAATACACTCCAAGACACCACTGGCCTCCTTGGCCACAAGGGCATATTGCTGGCTCATGATCATCCTTTTATCTACCAGGACCCCCAGGTCCCTTTCCTGTCCAAAAGGTCAGGTATCCACATTTGATCTACTTGGTTGAACTTAGCTGCTTCTCCTCTTGTTTATTTATGATACTTAAGCACCTATTACTACATTTCACAAGGCTGTCTGGCAACAGGACAAGGGGGAATGGTTTTAAGCTGAGGGAGAATAGGGTTAGACTGGATCTTGGGAAGAAGTTCTTCAGTATGAGGGTGCTGAGACTCTGGAATATGCTGCCAGGGATGTTGTAGATGGCTCATCTCTGGAGGTGTTCAAGGCCAGGCTGGATGAGGCCTTGGGCAACTAAGTTTAGTTGAAAGGTGTCCCTGCCCATGCAGGGGGGTTGGAATAGATGATCTGAAGGGATATTGTAGCCAGGTGGGGGTTGGTCTCTTCTCCCAGGCAACCAGCACCAGAACAAGAGGACACAATCTCAGGCTGCAGCAGGGGAGGTTTAGGCTGGATGTTAGGAAGAAATTCTTCATAGAAAAGGAGACTGGCCATTGGAATGTGCTGCCCAGGGAGGTGGTGGAGTCACCATCACTGGAGGTGTTTAGGAAGAGACTTGATGGGGTGCTTGGTGCCATGATTTAGTTGATTACATAGTGTTGGACACGATGATCTTTAAGGACTCTTCCAACCTGGTTGCTTCTATTCTAGTCTATCTGTGAGGTCCCTTCCAACCTAAGCCATTCTATGATTATTACAACAGCAGCATGTTTATTGGAGGGCACTTTATTTTTCATGTGCTTGAGTGGCACTGAAGATCATTCTCCACAACCACAAGACAGTCAAGACTAAATTCCTCCCATAAATCAGGAGGAGAGAACAAAGAAAGTTATTTCTTGTTTGTTGTCAAGTTTAGCTTTAAAATTATGCAAGGTAGAATGGAGGAGGGCAAAAATAACAATCAAGCCAGTGCTTTCCCAAACAAGTAAGGCAAAATGTGATTTCCTAGTTTCAAGGTTAAATGGCATTTGAGAATGAGGAATATAGTACTTGGATTTATAAAGGTATCCAAGACACATGTGTTGAACAGGTAAAACAATCCAAAGTGGCTAATCTGGGAGAACATCAGGGATTTGTGCTGTGCAGAGGGAGGGAAGAGAGGGGTTAAATGCAACACACATTCTTCCAGTGTTGCCAGAATCAGCCACAGTAGTTAAATCATCCTCAGCCAGACTTTTCATTGCATTTTCATGTCTCATGCTGTCAGCATTTGGAGGCAGCTGTATTGAATTAGTAATGCTGGGAGCAGGCACAGATTGTTCTGAATTCAGGTTTAGCTGAGCCTCAGTTGAGAGCTGTCATCTTCAAGAAGTAATGCTGCTTATTAAACATGTGTATCAGTGAACCAAAGCATTTCCATCAATGGGCTCAGCCTGTGCACTGGAAAGTGCCAGAAATCTAATGAAAGCATATTTAATACATTAAATTAGGGTTAGAATAGAATAGAATAGACCAGGTTGGAAGAGACCTTCAAGATCATCACATCCAACCCATCATCCAACACCACCTAATCAATTGAACCATGCAACCAAGCACCCTATCAAGTCTCCTCCTAAACACCTCCAACGATGGGGACTCCACCACCTCCCTGGGCAGCACATTCCAATGGGCAATCACTCTCTGTGTAGAGTTTCTTCCTAACATCCAGTCTGAACCTCCCCTGGTGCAGCTTGAGACTGTGTCCTCTTGTTCTGGTGCTGGTTGGACAGATCTGATTTTTCACAAATCCTTCATGGCAGAAGCATCAAACTGCACAAAGAAGCCATTCCCTTCCAAAGTGTCAAGAAGCTACCATTTGATGTTGCAAATGTTGCCTCAATTGCTGGTAAAACAAAGCAAAAAGAGGACAGAGTCCCCAGCCCTACCATGCATTTTCTGCAAACTGGGGAACAATGAAAGGATTCAGAACTGCCCTTACAAAAGGTCTTGGACACTGAACTGATTTATATTCAAATACATGTCACTGAGATTTTTCTCTGCTGCTCTCCCTGCGCTGCATCCACTCATCTGAAAAAACCCAAGTGCACATATCCCTGCCCTGCAAAATTCCCTCAGGGTGCCATGACTTAAGCTGTGGTTTAATGAGCTGGGAGGGATAGTTAAAAAACACAGGGGGGCTGCTTTCTACTTAGGGAGCATATTTGTTGGGCAGCTGGCCAGGAGCCAGGAAAAGACCCTGAAGAAGATGGTTCTCCTTAGTTCCACAGAAAGAACAACTCAAGTTTAAAAGGTTAGTAGTGAGTGTAAAACAACAGAAAACAAGGAACATTTTAGAAATCAATACCATCAGTTCCACCTTCATCAGCAGTCTGTTGTTCTGTAGAAGAAGAAGGTTTGTAAGCTAAGTCACGAGGTCAAAGAGGAAACAATGCAAGTTAACCCAAAAAAATAGAATGGGGAAGCTGGATATCACCATCATGATCATTTCTATCACAGCACTTTCAAACATGTCATAACAACACACTTAAAAGTCAACTCACAAGGTGACAGGAGAAGACACTACTCAAACACACTCCGTGCAGTTCCACCAATCCAGGAGATTGACTGCACTGAAGCTTTTTTCCTTTGTTATTTTATTCCTGGGCAGTAACCTATGCTACTCATAGGTTGGGTCTTTCAGTCATGGCAGTGCATGAAAACATCCTTTCCACTGCAATCCTGATTTTGCTGGGCTGATCTCAGAACGTTTACAAGCAGAAAACACTTAACTGTGTGCAACAGGAAACAGCCTGAGCTCAAATGAAAACGTGTTAAATGCATCATCTAATCTAGAACAGAACCTATTGCCTGAGGAGCTCAGAGACTGCCCACTGCAGCTCCTTATCCATTAGTGGTGGGTCAAATATCAGTTTGAATTCTGCAACTGTAAGGGTAAACATTTTAGATGTAATACAGGAGAGGAACAGAGCAGAGCTGGGGGGTTTTTGTTGTTTATCAGTCTCAGCACACTGTTAAAGGTACTGTGTTTGAAGGACTTAAGATTTATTTTACTATATGTTACAGTTCCCCTTCTCTGATGGTTTGAGACTGGCAATGCAATGCTGCCAGGTGTTGTATTGCCCATGTGGCTTCTTCTCTAGCTCTTACCAAAGCAAAAAACCAGCTCTAAGTCTGAGCAGCATTTCAGGGCAAGCACAGATATGATTCTCTCCCCAAGAGCTACCCACAAATCTCGTTGGAAGACCCATGCTAGGAAAGGATGCCCAGGTCCCTACGGATAGCACTGCACCTGCCAGTGTTCACACCCAACATTCTGGGATTTTAGCTGTGCTACTCACCAGGTTTGCTCTCTGAATCTGGAGTTACAGAGCCTCCCCAGGACCACCTCTTCTGTCGTGTCTCCAGTCGCTGGTTCCGTTCCAAGGTGCGATGCATAACAGCTTCGTATCGCTCCTAGCAAACAACACCTCGATGAAGCTTTCAACTGTACAGCACAGCCATGCCAGAACACAAAGCAGAGATTCCCCATCCCACTATCATTTTAAATCTGCTTCACCTACCCTGTCTGACAACAGGCTTTTGTGGCAAAAGCTATCACACCACGAATGTTATGGGCGAGGACTGGTTTCAAGCACCGCAAACATTCTTAGGTTGAGCTAAAGCACAGATAATCTTTTCTTCTCTTTGCTTAAAATAGCCACCAGATTTCCTATGCAGTAAACAACACTACTTACTTTCTAAACAGGGATGAACCCCAGACTGAGCAAAAAGAACTGCTTAACCTCCACATGATTCACATTCTGAAGCTCTTTATCTTAAAGGTGGTAACAATTCGTCACTACAAAAGATGGAGTCTAAGGTTATTTGTATTTTCAGAGGGCTATGCAAGCACTGAGCCAAGATACTGGCATCAACAGAGGTGTGATGAAAGCAGAAATAGCAAGACATGAATGCAACTGCAAGGGAGACCAACTCCAGACCACAGCAACCACTGCTGAGAGGACAAAGACCGAAAGAAGCCATCTCCAGGACTAGCAACTGCTAACGGGAGTGGGGGAGAGCTTTAGCTCCTGTGCTTAAAGATGAGCTGCAACGATGCTAGACTGCTTCTTCCCAGCCAGGTCATGTGTCAACAACAGATTTCTCTTCTAGAACAGTCATACCCCAAGTGATCATTTGAAGCAGTGTTTACTGCTGCTACACTGCAGAAAGATACCAAGGGGACTCGTTATCCAAACAGTTCTCTCCCTTGAGAACACCAGGCTTTCACCTTCTTTCAACACCATTTCACAACACAAACTAAGAAAGCCACAACATACAAAGAAAACTTGAAGGAAGGGAGGAAGGATCCCATGCAGTGACAAAAGATAAAATTAGGAGTTTGTGCTAGAAATCTAAGGCTTAGCTTCCCCTCTGTTACAGAGCCCTGAACTAGAGTTTACCTAAGGTGCCAGAGCACCCAGACATTATGTAATCTGTAGATGGTATTTCAGAAGGCCCTGCAGTGAGGTAATTCTTCAAAGTCACAGTTAAGACATAGGCTTCACGTTACAAACAACACAAAAAAATCAGTTATTAGCTCAAGACATCAACACAGGAAGCTGCACAGTTGTGCAGAACAACTGGGAGAAGACAGGCAACTTAATCCTAGCCATGCCTATTTGCCTTCAAGACTCTGTGAGGCAGGCAACCATTTTTTTCCCCACAGTGTTTGCTGCTGCTTCTGTTTTATGTAAGGAAGTTGATTAACTAAGTGAGACTTGGCTGAAGTACCAAAGAAGAAAGTTGGAGACTTTGTGTTTTCCTCTACCCTTCTATTACAACTGTAGGTGGTATTTTGCTGGCAAATACTGTCTAACTAAGATAGTTAGCTTCTTTTAAGTGTGAATCTTTTTTAATGCACCAAAGAGTGCCAAAGTCAAGAGCTGTTTTCACCTCCTGGTTGAAAGCAAGGTCTACACATCAAGTGCACACTGTTTTCTCACCTGCCAGATTATTCATGTAGAACTCTCTATGCACAAGGTCATCTTCCTCCAGGGACCAAATAAAAGACAAGGCTAACACAAATCAAACATTCCTGGGCCAGGCCTTGTCTTCCATCATTGGAGGTGTTCAAGAGGAGACTTGATAGGGTGCTTGGTTGCATGGTTTAGTTGATTAGGTGGTGTTGGGTGATAGGTTGGATGCGATGATCTTGAAGGTCTCTTCCAACCTGGTTTATTCTATTCTACTCTATTCCTCAATTATTCACCCTGGTAGCCACTTAAAACACATCCACCATCCTCAAAAGTATATGAAGAAATGTGCTGTAGGCTCAGAGTTAACACCTCTTGGAGTGTAAGGGATGGGTTTTTGCTTAAAGAGATGATACTGCCCTGGACAGCAGTCAAGGCCCACCCAAACGTTTCTGCTTGTTCTCCAGCAATCAAGTTCCAATGGAATATCAATCTGAACACACCCAGAAGCTGACTACAGAAAGAGAGATTGGCCATTGGGATGTGCTGCCCAGAGAGGTGGTGGAGTCACCATCCCTGGAGGTATTTAGGAAGAGACTGGATGAGGCACTTGGTGCCATGGTTTAGTTGATCAGATGGTGTTAGATGATAGGTTGGACTCAATGATCTCGAAGGGCTTTTCCAACCTGGTTAATTCAATTCTATTCTACAGATAGCCAAACGCTAGCATACAATACTGACACTCAAAAAGGGTGAAAAAGAGGTATTGCTACAACAATGTAACCATGGCTGGGCTCCAAGAGAACAACAGCCAGCCAGGCTTACAAGCTCTTCCTCAATGGGACGTGGCACTTGGTGCCATGGTTTAGTCCTGAGGTCTGTGGTGACAGGTTGGACTTGATGATCTTTGAGGTCTCTTCCATCCTTGGTGATTCTCTGAATGATCCACAGCATCAAAGCTCTGTCACATCTTTACTGCTGATATCTTGGCAATGGACCCTTTGCAAGCTTGCATGACCTTTAACAGGCACTAGAAGACCTAGTCTTCAGAAAAGATGGCCTAACTCCATGCACTTGTTTGTACTTTATCAATTTGCAGCCAACACTCCAAGCCCAACACTACCCTGCTGGTCCACCTGCAGTCAAAGCAAGGCCAAAGAGGGGAGCAAGGACACTCAAAACAGTTCAAAGCAGCAAATGGCAACTACAGTGGTAACAATTTTGTAACAGCTTATCACAGGATGGCAAACTGTCATTTAGCAGAGCTGAAAGCATGTGAGCTTCTGAGGCCACAGTGGGGCCCCCAGGAAGCAAGACACAGATTTCAGGTAAGTCTAAGACCTGTCACCAATGTTGATTTACAAAGGATCTACAAAGTGTACTGAAAGGAATCTAGAAGTGTGGGGTGATGTTTCTGCTCATGTGAAAAATGACCAGTGGCCAAAGAGCAGCCACAGCTCCTGAAGTCCTTAGTGCCTCAGCTATAGCTAAGGCCAGATCTGGGACAGGGAAGGAGGACTTGCCTACACAGGCCACTGTATAGACATGGGCAATATTTATGTTCTAATACATTCACTATTTCTGTAACTTTCTGTTTCACACCATTTCAGAGCACAGAATCATAGAACTGTTATAGAGTAGGAAGGAATCTCAAGGATTATCCAGTTCCAAGCCCCCTGCCATGGCCAGGGCACCTCACACTACAGCAGGTTACCCAGAGCCACATCCAGCCTGGCCTTCAAAACCTCCAGGGATGAGGCTTCCACCACCTCCCTGGGCAACCTGTGCCAGTCTCTCACCACCCTCATGGGCAACAACTTCTTCCTAACATCCAAGCTCAATCTACCCATTTCTAATTTTTTTTTCATTCCCCCCATCACTCCTTGACACCCTCAAAAGTCCCTCCCCAGCTTTCTGGAGCCCCCTTCAGATACTGGAAGGCCACAATTAGGTCTCCTGGGAGCCTTCTCTTCTCCAGACTGAACAGCCCCAACTCCCTCAGTCTGTCCTCATAGCAGAGCAGCTCCAGCCCTCTGCTCATCCTTGTGGCCCTTCTCTGGACACCTTCCAGCACCTCCAGAGCCCTCCTGTAATAGGAAGCATGGTAATATAGGAAAACAAGAGAAGTTTCTTTAAAACTACAGCACTTTGACATGTGGTACCTTTTCCTCCTCTATTTTTTGCTTTCTCTTTTCTTCCACTGCTGCCCTCCGTTGCTCCTCTTTCTGCTTCTGTTCTTTCAGCTTCCTCTGCCTTTCTTCTAGCTGTTTCTCATACTGGAGTTTTGCTTTTCTCTCCTTTTCCAGGATCTGTGTCTCTTTGGCAGCTGTAAATTGTGAAGGAGAAAAAATCCAAAAAAAAAAAAAAAAAAGGGAAGTAAAACTCTTTGTTGCCATTAAAACACAAGTCACAGGTGAGAGGCCAGAAAGAAAACCATCACTACTCAATGTTAAAACATACAGCAGGAGTAGCTCGCAGAGCTGGATGACACTGCACATGATGACAGAGGAGTCTTTCATTCTGCCCCAGGTTAGGCTGCAATTAGAACCTTTCCTGCCATTAGATTTTTACTGTCTAGACAGGCATGTCAGGATATGCACACACCCTGTGTTAAGCATACACTTTGCTTGCCATCACAACAGCAAGCTCAGTTATCAAAAGGCAGGATTTTCTAGGTTGTGATTGTTTTACTGCAAATAAACTAGAAGTGGGGAGATTCAGATTGGATGTTAGGAAGAAGTTCTTCCCCATGAAGACACAGGCACAGGTTGCCCAGGGAAGAGGTAGAAGCCTCATCCCTGGAGGTTTTGAAGGCCAAGACGGAGGTGGCTCTGAGCAAGCTGCTCTAGTGTGAGGGTGTCCCTGCCCATGGCAGAGGGGTTGGAACTAGATGATACTTTAGGTCCCTTCCAACCCTGACAATTCTGTGATTGGTTTATTTTTAGAAGAAGATATAATGAAAATGTTTAAAACACCAAGTAATAAGCTGTGAAAAGCTCACAGTTACTCCATCTGAGCTCAAAATAGTTTAGGTCACTACTAAAGTTCAAACTTCCACCTAGGAAAAGCTGTGTGCAGTTGAACAGGAAGCTTCAGGTCCTGTGACCAAAAGCAGGTGGTTGCATCCACAGTGGAAATCATTTTCCATGGCTAGACAGACAAAATGAGCTGAGAGGCCAGATAATTACAGCATAGGCAGCACAGAGCATGGGGTGCTCCAGAAAGTGAATCCAACTGAGCATTTCACCAACCATCAGCTGTTCTGGATGAAGCATACAATGGTTTGGGTCAGAAGGGACTTCCAAAGGTCACCTAGTCCTATCCCCCCTGCAGTGAGCAGGTTGCTCAAAGCCATTTTGAGCCTGACCTTGAATATCTCCAGGAATGGGACCTCAACTACCTCCCTGGGCAACCTGTTCAAGTGTCACACCACCCTCATGCTGCAGAATTTGCTCTTAACATCCAATCTAAATCTGCTCTTGTCTAATTTCAAACCCTTGGACCACATCCTGGCACTGCAGGCCTTTGGAAACAGTACCTCTGCAGTCTTCAGGTACTGGAAGGCTGCTGTTAGGTCTCTCTGGAGTCTTCTCTTCAGGCTGAACAACCCCAGTTCCCCCAGCCTGTCATCTCAGGAGAGGTGGCTCCAGCCCCCCCATCAGTCATCTTCATGGCCCCCTTTTGTGGCATCTACACACAAGGCCCTTAAAATATTTCTGAGCTGTGTCCTAGCCCAATCCTCTCTCCTTGTTAGGGTGACACAATCCTTCCTGCTGCTGTGTCTTTGCTCTTATGTTAAGAAACAAACACAGAGGGCAGAGAGACACCACTCTTCACAATCTGGGAGACCAAGCAGCAGGACTGCAGGGCATACTGTTACCCTTTTACCTGTTGCTGCACATACATGCACTGATTCACATCACAGCATCAGGCTGGGCAAGAGTTCTGTGTTCTTCTCTAGGCCTCAGATTCCTTGCTGAGATAAAGTGTACAGTGCTGACACTTCATGTCAGGACCCATGTCAGAGTGCTAGGAAACAAGGGAAGCAGTGTTCACAGAAGAAAAGCCATTCAGCTAGCTAAACCTTTTCTGGTTTTCTCTGAATCAGCATTCCCCAAACTTCAGCCTTCAAGGAGACAGGAAACAACTCTAAGCATAAAAGTTTTACTCTCAGGGGTGTTTTTTTGCTAAGGCTTTCAGTGAGCAGTTGGCTTAATTTGCTTGGTGGCCCCTAAGAAATGGAAGGTGAGATGTGCCAAGGAGCTTCAAGAAGCTAAAACCTTCTGGCAAGTTTTCCCCTCTAATACTCCTCCATTTAGATTCACAGATGGTCTGTGATACAAGGCCAAGAGGCAGACATCCTCTTGTCACCAGCAAGCTGAAAAAAGTGACTGAGCAAGGAGTGAGGTATTCCTTTCTCACAACCAGGTTAGGAAATGCTATTTAAGGAGAGAATCAAAAATACCATGCTGCTTTTCCCTCTCTTCTCTACGCTCCCTGGCCAGTCTTTGTCTTTCTTCTGTTCTCAGAGTGGAGCCATCTATCACTGTCAGAAGAAAAAGCAGAGAGCCATCAGTGTGAGTTGTTGTGAACATTCAAAGTCAAAAGCCTTTAAAATCAAATACAACTTGTTGAGAGATACACATTACCAGACTATATATACATCTTTCATGAAAAAAAACACCCCACAGGAAGCTGAATCCCTTCCTTCCCCCCCCCGTTTCCATTCCCTCCCAGCAACCAATCCCCTATTTTTAACAGGTGCAGCAGAAAGCAAACACAAGATTAAAAGGGCCAAGGCCCAGAGTCAAATGCAAGCCTGAGCAGAAGTCATATGTGTGAGAACAGACCCTTATTACAAATTCAGTTCTGCTCCTCACTCTTGTATGTATTAATTCCTCTGATCAAGAATTACAATAACCTAGGAGAACTCAGTCTGACAACAGATAGCTCACCCATTGTGACAAATCCAAAGTGCAGCAGCAGAGCCAGTTTGCAGGCTAAGCAGAACCAAGACTGTTTTAAGTCCTTGCAGCTTTAAAAACCTGAATTTCAGCAAGAAATGACCTGGTAACCTGACCAGAGCACCAAAAAAATGTCTTTGTTGTTAGGCCTCACTGAGAAGTTAAAACAACTTTACCAACTGAACTCTGACAGACTTAGGAGCAAAAGTCTGTCATTAAAACCAGACCTTCAACAAATCTATGAACCACCTACCAGGTGCTTTATGCTCTGATGCTCCATGAACAAAGAGGAGCAAACTTTGATTTAAAAGATGTTTCATTCACTCCCTATTAACTCTCCCTTGTGAGCCCAGTACTTCATTGAAAACAATGATCAATAATTATACCTGGTTTAGTTGCTGTCTTTATGTTTATTGAGGTCTGGACTGCATGAGGGCTAATGCCACTTTGGATTCTTCTTTCTTCTGCTATGGCTTGGGCTGCAGCAACTGTGAGAGAGAATGATTCCATATCAACAAAAACTCTGCAACCCAAACTCATAAAAGAAATACACAGCATTCTATCTGAGGCTGCAAAGCCTTTTATCAAATAACTAACTTGGGACTACTCAACTTGTAAGAAGTATAAAACACCAAAACATTGACTGAGACTTCAGCCATGGCACAGCTTCCCCTTGTGAGAAAAACAGGTACAAAATGTTATTTTCAGGTTGAGAGAGTTGGCTTTGGTCAGCCTGGAAAAGAGAAGGTTCCACAGATACCTTAGAGCACCCTCCCAGTATTTGAGGGGGGTAAAGGAGAGCTCAAGAAAGGGACTTTTGACCCAGGCATGGAGAGACAGGATGAGGAGCAGTGGCTTCAAGCTGGAAGAAGCTGGATTTAGATTAGACATTAGGAAGAATTCCCCATGAGGGTGCTGAGGCACTGGAAAAGATTGCCCAGAGAAGTCCTGGAGGCTCCAAGCCTGCAGCGTTCAAGGCCAGGCTGGATGGGACCTTGAGTAACTTGGCTGACAAAGGTGTCCCTGCCCACTGCAGAAGGGGTTGGAACTGGCTTATCTTCAAGGTCCTTTCCAACCCAAACCAGTCTGTCTTGCAAATGACTACAGAGTTGAAGCACACAAATAGCTTTCCTGTGAAGAAAAGGAGTATTTATCAAAGTGATCAGTCTGACTTACACTTAATAAAACCTCTTTGCTACCACACATGTATTTTCAGGCTGAGCACATACATGCAGCAGTCACTCGGCACTGGCAAGAGTCACACTCAGGTGAAACCCAAGCAGGGAAAGGCTTAAGAAGACATTTCATTATTTCATTACATGAAACAAAGTGAATTTGCTGAATAAACCAAACTCTTAGGGGCTGCTTACAGTGTACTTATAAAGCTGGATCTTTAAAAGGACATTTTAATCATAAATTAGCCTCCAGAATGGTAATTTGAGTATTTGTGCAGAGACTCCTTCACCTTACTCAAGTTTCACCAAGGTGAGCACAGTGAGCTGCTGGACTAGGACTCCCCACTCACACAGAAATGAAATGCTAGCAACATTCATGTTGCTAAATAGCAGAAGCCATCAAGAAGTCAGGGAGAGTAAATTCACTGTATGGCATTGCACAGATGTTCTTTATTCTGGTATCAGCTTTCACTTTAACTAATCACCCTTTAGGGTGTGAAGTGCTCCAGGGAAACCAGGCTGGGTAACCTGTAGGACAGCATTACCCCATTTTCCTGCACAGCTTTGATCAGGGGTGTCCTCACACAAGTGACACCTCGTTCTCACCTTGGCTGGCAGACATGGGGAGATCAACCTGGCTCTTACAGCAAAGCAAGAGAGCGCACCGTGCAATCAAGCAGACATGAGAAAGCAGATGCCTGTCTCACACACAGAAAGCAATCCACAGAAGCAACACCCAACGTGCTCTGCTTTCAGGCAGGAAGAGTACAGTTTGGTGCTACACTTTAAAAAAGGCCACAGCTTTGTCAATGGTCTCAGGCTTCCCTTCAACAGAGCAGTGCAGAATGCAAAGGAGGAAGGAAGAGTCTCCCTCTTCTCCATGCATTGCCATGACAACTAGTTGTGTTATGGTAATAACCCTCCCTAAGGCTGTGCCCAAGAACAATCACCTCAAAGTGTTTAATCCCATGTGATGCCAGTGATAAATGCCCATTACAATACTTATTCAGCAACTCTAAATTGTCACCCCCAGCTGTTGCCACATCTTGAATTAATTTTTCATTGCAGCGCCAAACAAAAGTCTTCCTCAGTTCCATCCCATACATCTCTGAGGATCTTTTCCAACAAATCAGAGACCAGACACCCACTGGCACGGTAAGATTACCAACTGGTAAAGAGAACAGCTCCAAAGGGGCTCACTCCGCGGTGGGCAAGCTCCAGAGGGGCTCACTCCGCGGTGGGCAAGCTCCAGAGGGGCTCACTCAGCAGACCAAAAGTCAGTCAAGAAGCTGATTTTGTACACTGCTGCATGCCACACAGATGGGAATCTTTTCTAACAAATCAGAGACCAGATACCCACTGGCATGGTAAGATTACCAACTGGTAAAGAGAACAGCTCCAAAGGGGCTCACTCCGCGGTGGGCAAGCTCCAGAGGGGCTCGCTCTGCGGTGGGCAAGCTCCAGAGGGGCTCACTCAGCAGACCAAAAGTCAGTCAAGAAGCTGATTTTGTACACTGCTGCATGCCACACAGATGGGAATCTTTTCTAACAAATCAGAGACCAGATACCCACTGGCATGGTAAGATTACCAATTGGTAAAGAGAACAGGTCCAAAGGGGCTCACTCGCTGTTGGGCAAGCTCCAAAGGCAAGCTCCAAAGGGGCTCACTCAGCAGACCAAAAGTCAGTCAAGAAGCTGATTTTGTACACTGCTGTATGCCACACAGATGGGAATCCATCCTCCAAATTCACTAAGTGCAGAACAGCAAAACTGGCCTCAAAACCATTAGATGTGAAAACAGCCTGAGGAAAACCAATCCGCTACAGGTTTTTCTGAGAGCAAAACTCACAGAATCACCAAGGTTGGAAGAGACCTCAAAGATCATCGAGTCCAACCTGTCACCACAGACCTCATGACTAAACCATGGCACCAAGTGCCACGTCCAATCCCCTCTTGAACACCTCCAGGGATAGTGACTCCACCACCCCCCTGAACAGCACATTCCAATGGTGAAGAACCTTCTCCTCACCTCACGCCTAAACTTCCCCTGGCACAGGGCACTGACAGTGTGTGATGCCCTTGTGGATCACAAAGACTGATGCAACAGAATCTTCTTCAAACACTATTTAAGTGAAATACAGAAGCCCAGCTGCATCTTTCCTTGATGAAGGGAGGAGAGGCAGGAGGTGTACCGGCAGACTGAGCCAACTCAGAAGTGAACCCACCAGAGTAATTTTGCCCTACACCTACACCAGGCTTAGTTAAGGCCAACACTGGAATTTTGCCTCGACTCTCAAAGTTCAAACATCCCAATTTCTGCAACAGAGTGACAGTAAACAGCAAGCTGCAATTCAAACAGGTCCAATGTTCACCTTCTTTTCACTTGCAGAAGCAGTTTATTAATAGCTATCTTGCTGAGCAAGACAATCATGTTAGGGGATTGTGGCTTTATTCATGTAAAAATAAACAAACACTTGAAGAATGCTCATGATTAGAAAGCACTCACTAAAAAGTCATAGCTGGAAAGCAATTAGTCAGTTCATCTTCCCTAATTAAGGTTGCAAAGAATTACTTGGGAGGTTCCACAGAAGGGGAAAGTGGGCTACGGAAAACAGTTCAGCCCGAAAGGACACAGAGGTGGAAAGAAGTCTAGAAATACTTGGATTATTTTTTTAGTGTCAATTCAAGTATTTATATTCACTGCTCACTGCTTGGGTTGGGTTTTTTTTTGCACAGAAGCCTCCTGCTCACAAACTTGGAAGCAGCAGGTTTCAGGGCTCTGGGAGCGCACCTCCGTGTTACACCGAAGCGATCCATGTAACGAAGGGAAAGGGCTGTAACAAGGGAGCTGAACAAAGGGGTTATGAAAAGGGGAACAGCCACCACATTAGATGCACCCCTAAGATGTGGGAGCTCGATTTCACCAAGCCTCAGGTCAACAGACAGGTTTAGCAGCCCTTGTCAACTGTATGGTACATTTGCAAGGGGAAACTGTGATTTCCCAAATCCAGATGCTACTACAGTAAAAGAAAGTGAATTGCATGCTGCTGTACTCTGCAACCTTTCAAAAACAACAAAGGTTTTTATCTGGCTTTAATGCGATAAACTAAATCCCTTTTCCTTTTAAAGAACCTCATTTAAATATTCTTTGGCACAGATATCTGCATTTTGGGGGTGGGGGTGGTGGTGTCTGCTTTCCCATAATGAAGGCAGCAGTCTGCCATGGAGCAAAGCTTCACTGGAATGAATTCTCCACAAGAAGCTAACCACCTCTGTAAAACAAGGAAGTACTCAGGATACCCTGGAATGGGAAACTAGTCAACCATTTCACTATAACCTGTGCCCTGTGCTGGGATTACTGAGGGCTGTCTTCATCGACATGTTCAGCAAGACAAATTCTCTCAGAGGCAAATTAAATCTCCTTTCTATTTGGAGCTTCCCCTCCCACAGCAGGCACACTGAAGGCTTTCACAGCTATAATTTGTGAGCAGCATAATGGGTGTGCTTATTTTACAGCAGTCTGCCTTTAAATACTCAAAGCCAAACCTAATCAAAGTATGAGCTACACATGTGGCCAGTAAGATTTGCACTCATGCATCATAAAATAGGGTGACTGGGAACATCAAATTGTTAGGATGCACTTTTCCTTCTGCACCTCCAGCAATGTGTCTGTGCTGTGGATAACCCAAACCAAGGGAAGCTCCTGGAAGGTGCCAGATAAAGCCAACTCTCCCAGTTTCACCTTCCAGCTGTGTGGGTACGGTGGTGCCTGGCTCTCAGGGAGCAGGCAGGTGCCTTCGCTGCTCAGGTTTCCAATGTGCCCTGAAGAGACCAGTGCTAAAAATAAAACTTAAGTTCTATTTCAATCCTTGCACTGAGTTAATACCCTTGGCCCTTGCCAAGACTGCCAAAGGACCAATACAGTTGCTGTTCTTAATAAACCTCATTAGGGACTGAACTGGCTCCATCCCCTTACCTTAGTGAGGTTCAGGGCTTCCATTCCATCGCCTCCACCACTATCTGTGACTTGGCCAGAGGCTGCCCCATGCACTCTTCCCTTCCAGTGCCAGACCAGAAAGGAGAGCAGAATGTGCTGACTTTCGCAGCAGTTGTAGAATCATCTCATTTGGAAAAGACCTCTAAGATCATCAAGTCCAATATTCAACCCAACACCATCATGGCCACTCAACCATGTCCCAGAGTGCCACGTCCACAGGTTTCCTGGACACCTGCAGGGATGATGACTCCACCACCTCCCTGAGCAGCCTGTTCCAATCCATGACCACTCTTGCAGGAAAGGCATTTTTCCTAGTATCCAACCTAAATCTCCCTTGGTGCAACTTGAGGCCATTCCCCCTTGCCTATAACTTCATACTAGGGAGAAGAGACAACCCTCCCACTTCACTCCAACCTCCTTACAGACAGCTGGAGAGAGCAATGAGGCAATTCTTATCCTTCTGGTTCTTATGATTTATTAACTCAGCAAATAAATGAAAAACAATCCAAGACTGAGCCTTTGAAACCAAAGCTGGCAGGTCTCCTGCAGGTTAACCATGGTTATGAACGTGAAGTATTTTCATACAAGTTTAACAAGAAGCCAGCAAGCTGCCAGAAACCAAAAGCGAACTCCCCAGCAAGGCAGCTCTGATTTTACATCTGTCTGTGTCAAATCTGTAAGATGTCAGTTTTATCTTGCTCCACTACAGGCAGCTACTCTTTGTCTAGCAGATCGTAATCCTTTCCAGTAACACTCTTCAGATCCTTATCCTTTAAATCATTTTCTGTACATGCTTTCAAGGAAAAGATGAGGGAAGACACCATCCAAGTTTGAGATCTCCGCACACTGCTTTTTAAGCTGATTTCCCCTCATTAATTAGCACAGGGTTAAGACAAATGGATGCAAGATCCTATGTTAGAGGCTTTAAAAATCAGGTACTGGCTTTATAGCAGTTTAAAGGACAGCAGAAGGCTTCACCCTCACACAAACAGGTGGACAGCACAGTTTCTGATGAGCCCTCTCCGCATGCATTCCTCTTTCCCCTGCTTTCCCTCTTCTTACTGTCTTTCCCCGTTGATCCTCACATCCCATCACTGGGCTGCAAGGCCTGACAGGCTCCACAACCAAACACATGAGCCTCCCAGTAGGCACCTTCTGACAGACCAGCTGGAAGGCAGATGGTTTGTCTGGGCAGTCAGCAGATGGGAAGCACGCAGATCTCCAGAACGCTGTGCACGCCGCCTCTCGGCTTCAGCAGGCCAGAAGAGCTTCCTGTTGCTTATCTTTGTCCCAGACTGTATTTGCACACTTGTGTTCTGTATTTGTTCCCTGCACAGGATACCCATTTCATTGCCTTTATGTGCTTGCCTCTCCCTAAGCCCATTTCTGCAGCTAATTCTGTACAACCACCTTTCTTCCCAATGCTCAAGGCAGTTTAGGGGGATTTCTTCAGCTCATCACACGTCTCAAACCCCACTGGAAAGCTCTTGACAAAAGCATTCCTTTGTAGGATATGAATTAGGAGCTCCACAAGTATGTGAGCCATACTTGCAGCAATGCCTGGCTTTTACTTCTTACACATCCATGCTCTGATTGAGAGCTGGAAACATTAAAAAAGAAGTATGAATTTACATAATTAACAAAATACCACCCATTCCTCACAAGGAAACCTACAAAGACAGGGCTGAAACAACCTCAAAAAGATGGTACTGTATTCATCCAGCCTAAGGCGTGATCAGAGAGGCACCAGGAAGGTTGCTAGTTGATTTGTGAGCTCATCCCTGCACATTTTTCCTGAGGGGAAAGACCTGTCTAAATCAAGCACAGACCAAGGAATGAAAATTTGTCTTTAAAAGAACTGGCAGCCAGCTCCCCAAAAAAAACCCCTTCTGCACTCAGAGATGCTTCCCCATCGTCTGACAGCCACATCAGGCACCTACCACCCTTGATCCACATGCAAGTGATACCTGCTGCAAACCTGTCTCCTACCAAGTCTTACTGATCCCTGCTGTCACTTCCATCCCCTTATTCTAACCTTGCTCACACTGCTCCAGCCAGGAGCTTTGCTTCTCTCTACTGAATGGGAAAAGCAACTGCCAGCAGAATGCTTAAGGAGGACCCAACTCCTGCAGAAGCCATCATACAGTTGGTAAGAAGCACAGGGCTGGCAGGCTTAAGCCACCCTTCTCTGGGAAATGACATTTGGTTTCACAATTTGGGATCCTGTATTAGCAAGGTATGCTGTTATTCACCACCTGAAAGAATGAAACTGAACCACAGCAGATACCCTCACTGACGTGCTTGCTTTCTGCTGCCTGCACGTTCCCCTTTGCCATACTCTTCTTCCCCACAGCTCTTCCTCACCTTCCCAAAGACCTGTGAGAAAGCTTTGCATTCTGCACGAGCCCCTTGGCATCTTCTTCTTTCAAGAACAAAATCCTTCACCATGTCTCTTGATATGGTAACATGACTTCTACAAAGGGGCTCTTCAAAGGGGACACTTCTCCCACTCAACACTTTCCCAACTCCCTGCAAGCTTTAATGCAACCCAGATCAGTTCTCTGTTCTCCCACTCACACCTTCCCAGCTCCCTGCAAGCTTCAATGCAACCCAGATAATTTCTCTGTTCTCCCACTCACACCTTCCCAACTCTCTGCAAGCTTCAATGCAACCCAGAACATTTCTCTGTTCTCCCACTCACACCTTCCCAACTCCCTGCAAGCTTTAATGCAACCCAGATCAGTTCTCTGCTCTCCCACTCACACCTTCCTAACTCTCTGCAAGCTTTAATGCAACCCAGATCATTTCTGTTCTCCCACTCACACCTTCCCAGCTCTCAGCAAGCTTCAATGCAACTCAGATCATTTCCCTGTTCTACCTGGCATTAGGTATTAATCTATTTATTGCATTGTGCTTACTAAGCTTATCTGCACAATGACCTCTCTTCAGAGCTGATGCTTCCTGCATAAAGGATGTAAAAGCCTTACAATCCCAACTCTGTTCTCCAGCAAAGAGCCCTGCACTGCTGTCTTGTCTTTGCTGTCTAGAAGCACAGTCAGTAAGACACAGCCACAGGGAAGCCAAGCCAGGGCTCTGGAAAGGCTGGAGTGCTCATTATTTTCCTCAGTGAAAGAGCAAGGCACGAAGGTATTTGTACTCTGTGGAATTCTCCACCAGAATACATCAAAGCTGCATGTTAGATGTAAAGAGAGGATTTCTGAAGTTTCTGGGGGTTGGCAACTACAAACTCTTTCTTGCCAACTGCAAAACAAACAGAAGCTGCTTTCATCCACCTTGAGTGATGTATTTTAAAGCTACATTAGACACTGACTGCAATGCTGATGCAAGAAACTGTGACTAAGTGTCCCTTGTGAACCTTCCCAGGTGTAACAGGAACCAGTATTTACCTGGTTCTGCATGATAGAAATTCCAAAGTATCCTAATACACTGGACTAAAATGAAAGCAGTTCATGGAATAAATATGCCCTTAGATTGTGAAATTCAGCAGATGTGTGACTTCAATGCTTATATATAGCTGTGGACAGATTAAACACTCCAAACCTGACAGACTTACAGACAGCTTTACCAGCTACAGAAGGCCTCAAAAGGTTATCAGTACTCTCTCTGCTGTACAGAACATTGTCTTTAGTAATACTTTTCAATGCCTCAGGCTCCTGGAGCGCACTGGACAAAAGAAAGCTTTAACCTATTTTGTTCCTCAGACTGGACTGGCTTAAGAGATGTCACAGCAGTTCCACTTCTATGCCACTCTGAGCAGTTTAGTTTCCACTGCAGCTAGACAGACATAAATGAGCTACTTCTGCTTTACTCCTAACTCTAGAGCCTGCCTTAAATTGACACTTGTCCAACCCCTTGCACAGCCACTGCAAAATGTAACTTTAAGACAAATTTCTGCTCTCTCCTCCTCTTTCACATCTGTTTTTCCCATTGTATTTTCTTTCTTTCTTTTCATATTGCACTATCCTCAACACTGGAAATCAGCTAACTTCCATCCAACACTTGCCCCTTTTCCTGAGCAGCCTGGGGTCTTTCGCTTGCTGGAAGCCATGCTCCTGTGAATGCTTTTGTCCTCTTGTTTGCAGGCTGGCTATTGTTTAACACACTCAGCCCAAACAATGCCAGCAACGAACACAGCCTAGAACTGCAAGTCACAACTAACAGACAAACCCTGTGAAAACACCATTTGGGGCCTTCTTTAGATGGAAGGATAATAGCTCCTTTACACCCCGGCAATGCAAACTACTGCTTTTGCCCTTTCCACTTGATGAATTACTTATGGCAACTTTAGAACTCATTCAGACCTCTGCTTCAGAGGAAGAGGGCTGTGCTGGCATTTATACCCAAGAGCCCAGCCTCCAGGCTCAAATCAAATCACTTAATACCACTGGGCACCAGAATAGTGCTGTAAGACACTGAGAGGCCTGCAGCACGTCTCATGCAGCCAACAGCTAAAGCAGAACACAGGGGTGCAAAATGTAAAAGGAATTAAACTGCAAGCTTCCAGAAAACTCTATGCTTAACCAAACTCATTAAAGAAATGACAGCTCTGAGGCCTTCCACTACAAGGAATGAAATACTGCAGCAAAATAAGCACCAATCAGTCCCTGCCTCAAAGAATGGGCAAAGGAAAGGTAACAAATGGGTGTAAGAAAAGCAAAAAGGGGCAAGAGGGACGAGCAAAGAGGCTGTATTTTTTCTTAATTCATTACCTAGTGGCAGAAAGCCTTTCAGAGAAACCTGAAAGTGACTAAGGTGACCCTGCTAGGCTGGGCTGGAAACAACCATTCTTGGTTTTTAATGTCAAGAACACAACTTACAGATCAATCACTGATCAACACTGCTGTAAAAATGTGCTCCTTTCATCAAGGCTCTTGGCCAAGCTAAGCAGATGATAAAGTCTCAAATGAGTAAATGTGCTCTGCTCTTCATATTTAAAGTTCACTACAGGATTTCTATATTCTTGTAGCCAACCTCTCTCTGCCTTGGGAGAGGAATTTTAACACTTGGAAGCATTAATACACTTGCCCACAGAAGGCTATTCACAGCATCTTTGCTCCCTTCCAAGATTCAGGTCAGTGCATTTAAATAGCAGAGGGTGTCTGTAAGTTAAGAGCCAGTTAAGCACTCATAAAACAGGATTTTAAATGTTCCCTGTGAATCATGATGGCAAATAAAACCTATGAGGAAAGACAGAGGTGTTCTGAAAAGGGCTGCTGATAACTGTCTGCTTCAAAGGCAACTTCAGCTGTGGATCCTGTATCTAGAAAGGTCTAAACAGATGAGAAAATAATGTAGAAGGAAACAAATGTCAAGCAACCAGGCCAGCAAACACTGGTGCCCATTTATGAACACCACAGGGCTCTAGGGTGGATGGCTGAGGCACTATGCAGGGCAGCTGAGGCTTCCCTGCCCAACAAAAACCACTTTGAGCGACATTGGCTTTTTCTTCCACGAATCCCACACCCCAAAGAAGTTCATCACCAGCGTGTAGAGCAGTTTTAATACTGGCCAGGAAAGCATACTGAGAATCACCTGCTTGTAAGCAGCATGACTGGAAGCTAAATAGTGCTAATTTACTTGTGACAGGGCAGGAATCAGAAGCCCTCTGGTATCACAAGTAATCTGGTGAGTCATAGTCACACAAGGGATTAGAACTGCACATGCAGGATTTCATTTGCCCAGGAAGCCCTTCACAACCGGACTGCAAGCATCTCCAATTATTTCATCAAGTTCAAAAGGCAGCCAGCAGCATTTGACACCTCCATGCTTATGACAAATCCATTTATCTTCCATATCCCTCACTGTAAAACCCGGTGCTTTCCTTCTTAACTCTCTGATCACTTTTAAGAGCTGAGAACTATTAATAGCATAGAAGTACTTTAACTATTCCTGCCTGCTTGCTTTTGTTGGAAACACAAGGATAAAAGAAGCAGCAGTCCTTAACTCTAGTCATAATTTCAGGCTAGTTAGGGGACAGCACAAGTCACAGTACCTCTGGGCTCTCACCATTAGAGTTATGATCCCTGCAAGCCATCATTTAATGCTTCCATTTAAATTTGGGTTCCATGCCTCAATTCATCTTCTGCAATTGCAACATGAAGTAAAAACAGAAATACACAAAATGGTCCATTCCCTACAAGGATGTTTTTCTTCAGCTCTGCTGTGCATGCACATGGTTTTGATAGCTGGGGTTTCCTGCTTTACAGCAAGGAGGGGGATCCTTTTTCAATGCATATGGAGAAATCTCAAGAATTTCAAGGTTTAAGTTAAAATAAAATCTTTTTGTTTGTTTGTTTTTTAATAAACCACTTCCAGTTGGAAGTAATCTGCAAAATGCTGAGCACCTAATACATAACAAAGTTCTTCACAGAGTTGTTAGCCATTGGAATGTGCTGCCCAGGGAGGCGGTGGAGTCACTGTCCCTGGAGGTGTTCAAGAGGAGATTGGACGTGGCACTTGGTGCCACGGTCTAGTCATGAGGTCTGTGGTGACAGGCTGGACTTGATGATCTTTGAGGTCTCTTCCAACCTTAGTGATACTGTGATGCTGTGTGATTATCCCTACTCTGCACTACGGCATTTCCACGAACAAGAAGAAAATGAAGTTAGAGCTCACGGCCATTACAATTACATTAAGGTCTTAGCCTGACTTGGGAATGTTCTCCCTCACTGCTGGGGTCTGTGTGAAAATCAAATTCTGTGCAGTTCTTTGCCATGGCACTCTGTAAAGCAGTGCAACTACTACTTAGCTGTCACACTATGGTATGAGATTGAACACATCCAAGTGCCGGGTTCTGCGCATTGGCCACAGCAACCCCAGGCAGCGCTACAGGCTGGGGGCAGAGTGGCTGGAGAGCAGCCAGGCAGAGAGGGACCTGGGGGTGCTGGTTGATGGGAGGCTGAACATGAGCCTGCAGTATGATCAGGCAGCTAAGAGGGCCAATGGCATCCTGGCTTGCATCAGGAACAGTGGCCAGCAGGAGCAGGGAGGTCATTCTGCCCCTGTACACTGCACTGGTTAGGCCACACCTCGAGTCCTGTGTCCAGTTCTGGGCCACTCAGTTTAGGAAGGATGTTGACTTGTTGGAAGGTGTCCAGAGAAGGGCAACAAAGTTGGTGAGGGGCTTGGAACACAAGCCCTATGAGGAGAGACTGAGAGAGCTGGGGTTGCTTAGCCTGGAGAAGAGGAGACTCAGGGGTGACCTTATTGCTCTCTACAACTACCTGAAGGAGGTTGTAGCCAGGTGGGGGTTGGTCTCTTCTCCCAGGCAACCAGCACCAGAACAAGAGAACACAATCTCAAGCTGCACCAGGGGAAGTTTAGGCTGGAGGTGAGGAAGAAATTCTACACAGAGAGAGTGATTGCCCATTGGAATGTGCTGCCTGGGGAGATAGTGGAGTCACCATCATTGGTGTTTAGGAGACTTGATAGGGTGCTTGGTTGCATGGTTTAGTTGATTAGGTGGTGTTAGGTGATAGGTTGGATGTGATGATCTTGAAGGTCTCTTCCAACCTGTTCTATTCTATTCTACTTCCATCTGGTTGAAGAGGCACTGAAAAATCTTAAAGGTCCACTGCAAAGTTGTTAGGAATTTGCCAGAACAAGAAACTGAGGCCAGACCTACTGAATGTCACTTGAATGCCCCAGTCACTGGGCCACCTTTGCTACACAGAAGTATGTCCAAGTCATTCGAGGAAGACACCAAATGAATGCTGAAGATGCTTTTACTCAGAGAAACCTGGCATAAGAAGAGTTTCCTTCTCTTGCAGCTTCCCAGACATACCTACTCACAACCACTCCCTAAAACTCAAAGGCTTTAAAGGATCCAAATTCAAAAGTTAACTCTCTCTTCCAGCAAGCAGCTCTGATGCAAAGGATAAGTCATCCTTGTGTAACAGGTGAAAGGCTTGACTTGATGATCTTTGAGGTCTTTTCCAACCTTACTGATTCATGATTCTGGAGCCTAGGTATCCATCTCCAGACTGCACTCATTAGCTCCTGTTGTGGGACTCTGCCATCATGACCACCAAGGAGTTCTCTGGTACTTCCACAGGTGCTGGTATGAACTTGTGCTCTCAAGTTCTCTTTTCCCTAACCATTACCTAGAGAGCAGCCAACTCTGCACACATCTCCGACTACTTCAGCAAAGCAGTTTCACTACTGGTTGCCATCCAGCCTTCTTTCCAGACCACAGAATCATAGAATCAATAAGGTTGGAAAAAGACCTCAGAGATCATCAAGTCCAACCTGTCACCAAACACCTCATGACTACTAAACCATGGCACCAAGTGTCACGTCCAGTCCCCTATTGAACAGCTCCAGGGATGGGGACTACACCACTTCCCTGGGCAGCACATTCCAATGGCTAACAACTCTCTCTCTGAAGAACTTTCCTCACCTTGAGTCCTCTGGACACACATTTGGTAAAGAATCTACCAAGGACTGTGCTCCAGGCTCCAACAGTGTCACTTACACAGGGGGAAAAAAATAAAATCATTGGATGGAATAAAGCTGTTATTAGACAACTTCTAACCAAACTGGCTGGAGCATACAGCTCACAGGAACTATGCTTGCAGCCACATTTGTTGGAAAATGCACTTCACTGTCCAGTTCTGGGCCCCTCAGTTTAGGAAAGATGTTGAGATACTGGAAGGTGTCCAGAGAAGGGCAACAAGGCTGGGGAGGGGTCTGGAGCACAGCCCTGTGAAGAGGGTGAGGGAGCTGGGGTTGCTTAGCCTGGAGAAGAGGAGGCTCAGGGGAGACCTTCTTGTTGTCTACAACTACCTGAAGGGTGGTCGTAGCCAGGAGGGGGTTGGTCTCTTCTCCCAGGCAAGCAGCACCAGAACAAGAGGACACAGACTCAAGATGCACCAGGGGAGGTTTAGGCTGGAGGTGAGGAGAAAGTTCTTCCCTGAGAGAGTTGCTGGACATTGGAATGCGCTGCCCAGGGAGGTGGTGGAGTCGCCATCCCTGGCAGTGTTCAAGAGGGGACTGGATGTGGCACTTGGTGCCATGGTTTAGTCATGAGGTCTGTGGTGACAGGTTGGACGTGATGATCTTTGAGGTCTCTTCCAACCTTGGTGATTCTGTGACTTTTGTCCCATGTCCAGAGACAGGTTTCCCAAAAGACCACTTAGGTCTTGGAAAGGAAGGAAATAATCCATACAGCATTTTAATATACTCTTTGGACAACCTTCACAACAGTGAGTCAATGCTCTAATGGAAATCCTAGCAACAGCACAGTCAAGGCTCTGGCAAAGGCAAATCCACGTTCTCTACCATTAATACTACAAAAGACAGGAGAGAAGATTTCAGTATTTCAGTGAAAGCAATGAATAAATAAGTGTGGGCTCCAACACCTTAAGTTATATGTATTTTTATCCTGATCACCCATACCACTCAAGAAAAACCTCACTTTACTGGGTAAACTGACTATTGCCCTCTTCTCAAATCCTAATAAGCTCAGCAGTGCTTACAGTATTAGAATAGGAGCAAAAGTTCCTCTTCATCCCTGAAGGATGACAGCAGCAAGCGTGGATCACAGAATGAAGCAAGCAACTGCCACTTATGCCCTGCTGTTTCACAGTGTAAAACAACAACTCCTTTCTCATTTTAAGTGATCTTCATGCATCACTGATAGAAATGTTAACTGGCTTCCAGTTGTAGTCACGAATTCTGCTTTCTGTCATCCCCCCTGAAGGAAGTAAGATTGGACAAGTAAGTCAGGGAAGAAAGTTATTGCAAAGGAACAGCAGAACTGTCACAGCAGGCGTGATTTGGCCTGCAGAATCTTAATTGCAGTTGATACTCAGAGAAAAACACCTTTTCCTTACCTCAATACTAACTTGAGCTGGCAAAAAAACACCTCTTTAACCTTACCACACTGGTACAGAAGTCAGTAACAAGCGGCACCATGGGATCCTACACTTTCAGTGCCTGAAATAATTAACAGGCACCCACCAGCCACAGACCAAACCAGTACCAAGAGGCTGGTGATAGAGAGGGGAGGCAGGGAAGAAGATCCCAGCAATCTCATCACAATGACCCACGGAGGGACCCTCTGCACAAACTATACATACAGCTCTTAGCCAGACTACCAGAAAGAGCCATGGTTTCCCAGCAAGATGTTGCTCATTTATTGCCTTTAATTGTGTGATTCCCAAGCAGAAGCTTACTGGCAAACAAGTCAAGGTGCATGGCACTAGGTTTGCTTCGCATAGACCTCTGGTTTTCCAGCTGCATAACTGCCCACTCACTAGCAGAAGCTGGGTGCAAATATTTTAGTTAAGCAAGCCCTCTGGATGTAAGCAGCTCCCCACACAGCCAGCTGAGCTTATAAAGGCAGGAAATGATGTCCCTTTCCGACCTTGTAGAACAGTAGCAGGGGACTCAACAAGGTTTCTCCTGCTTTTCCCTTTCTTCGCCCCGACACCTTATCCAAACAGCTGCAGTATCAGACTTAGCTGCTGTTCATAGCCTCTCCAAACAGCAGCAAACACAGCAGCAATTATCTTGCAAATTCCACTGTCAGCCACTGGACTGCAAGGACGATTTCTAAACATCACTTGCTTTCCCCAGAGAGCTGAGGGAGCGCTGCTGACAAGAAGAGCAGAACAGCAAGCAGCCTGCACGCTCACAGAGAGCTCTGCTCCAATTCGCACCAGCAATGAGTTCCCCTTCCAGCACCTAACTGCTAGAAATGCATTCTATGTAAACTGAAGCTTAGATTCTGGTTCAGTGACTTCTGCTCCCTCAGGGAAAAGAAGAAAATAAATGAATTAAGGTCTAGCCCTTCCAGGATCTAGTGAGGGATTATGGTTTTTGTTTTAGCATGATGTACATATTAGAACAAGCGTGCATCTAGAGGGAGATGGAGCTGCCTGGTTTAAGCAACATTTCACCTCTGATTTGGGGATTAAGCCCAGGTCATGATGGCTGTCAGCAAATGTAAGTGCCTGCCTTCAGAAAACAAAACTCAGAAGCCACAATATAAATGCCCCCAATATACAAAATCCAGCAGTTGCAGCAGGGAGGATAAGGATCAGGCAGACACGGTGCTATCTTTTGGCAGATGGTTATCCTTCTGGAGCACTAGATGGCCTTAAGCTTGAAAGGGAAATAAAAAAGGCAATAAAAAGGTATTTCTGACACACAACCCACTGAAAACAGACTGCCAGATGAAGCTTGTGCATCAAGGAACTTTTGCCAGCACTCTTCTTCGTGCAAGTACACGGGTATATTGAAAACAACCAAGCCAGAGGCTGTCACAGCAGTACTTGTAGATGGTCCAAGTTAATTTAGATCAAACCACAATTCTCTTTCCTTGTTTATATTTTCTACTGGCTCACCCACAAAGCTAATCTGTGGAGATGTGCCATGAAATTATGCTTGGAGCATGCATCAGGCATGCACAATACTCGTCTCAGAGTATGACACTATTAAGGACCTTGAGGATGAGGAGATACATAAACACACTCAAGGGAAAGAAACACAGCAGGGTTTCTTGAGCCCTCTTAAGACATCAGTGTAAAGAAGTGAAAAATGAAACACACACATCCCCCAAAAAAACAAGGCATTATTCAATCTGTGATTAGGTATCCATGCCACAGACTGTCCCTTCCTGCACTCGGGGCTGGGAGCAGTCATCTGCAGGAGCTGCCAGCCTGAACCAAAGAGCCGCTTCGAGAAGCCGAGAAGTTCAGAGCGTCAGAAGCGGTGGAAAAATGGGCGGCTGGTGTAACGAAGCGGTCCCGCAGCCGCTTCCGCCGCTGCCTACGGTCTGCGAGAGGTCCCAAGTCAGCAATTAACGCCTCAAGACGGGGAGAGGACGCTCTGCAGCCTCGCAGTCCCGGCCGGGACGGGGAGCGGGGCGAGGAGAGGGGCCGGAGAGCCCCGCCGGCGGGAGCCGCACCTCTCCCTCAGCCCGCCGCCAGCCGGACACAAAGCCCGGCGGCCTGCGGCGGCGCCAGGTCCCGCTACCGGAGCCCCCTTCCCCCGCAGAGGAAGCCGGGCGTACTGCGGAGCGGAAGGCGAGCGGGGGCACCCGGCCCTACCTCCGCGGGCCGTGCCCTTGGGCCGCTGGTGCGCCGGGGGTCCCCCAGACCGCCCCGCCGGGACCGACGCCCCCTCCCGCCCCTTTCCTTTCCTTTCGTTCCCCTCCCGGCCTGGGGCCGCACTGCCCGCTCTCACCCATCTGCTCCCGCAGCCCCTTCAAGGAGGAAGAGGAGGAAGAGCAGGGCGGGGGGGCCGCGCCGCCGCCGCCCTCCGCCATCTTCAGCGCCGGGACGCGCGACTGCCGGCCGGGCAGAAAGGGGACGCGGGAGCGCAGTGCGCAGGCTCCACAGCGCCCGCCAGCGCCGCCGCGGGGAGGGCAGGGCAGCGCCGCGCCGCGCCGCGCAACCCGCCCGGCGCCAGCCCCTTGCGGCCAGCGCTCGGCTCGGGCTGGGGACTGGGTCGGGTAGGGCGGTGGCGGCGGCCGGGCGGGGCTTGCCTCGAAGAGCCGGGGCTGCCCCCCGCCCCTAGTCCGGCGTTGGAGGCCTCAGGCTGCGGTGGTGGGAAAAGCGCTTTCGCCGCCTTGCACCGTCCCGTCCGGAGCAGCGGCGGCTAGGGGCATCGAAGCGGTTAGGAACGGCCGCGCCGCGGGAGCCGTCGCGGGCCCCCGTGGCACTGGCCCTCGAGGGGCACCCAGTGCCCCAGGCGTCATCGGGCTGGCAGGGCGTGCAGTGCCATCTCTCCGACTACCCCACATTGGTGCATAGACGTAAGACCACAGAAAGAGTGGTCAGGCATTGGCACAGGCTGCCCAGGGAGGTGGTGGAGTATCTGCCCCTGGAGGTGTTCGAGAAACCTGTGGACATGGTGCTTTGGGAGGTGGTTTAACGGCCATGGTGGTGTTGGGTTGATGGTTGGATTCGCTGTTCGTAGAGGTCTTTTGCAACTCTAACAATTGTGTGATTCTGTGATTGTAAATTTTGGCCCTACAACAACTGCAAATGTTGTCCATTAAGAGTGTGAATCACTAAGATGATGATGATGAACAACCACTAAGATCACAGAATCACCAAGGTTGGAAGAGACCTCAAAGATCATCAAGTCCAACCTGTCACCACAGACCTCATGACTAAACCATGGCACCAAGTGCCACATCCAGTCCCCTCTTGAACACCTCCAGGGATGATGAATCTCCTCCTGATAGGCAACTCCCAAAGAATAGAAATCGAATTAGAATAGAATAGAATAGAATAGAATAGAATAGAATAGAATAGAATAGAATAGAACAGAACTAACCAGGTTGAAAATCGAGTCCAACCTATCACCCAACACCATCTAATCAGCTTAAACCATGGCACCAAGCACCCCATCCAGTCTCTTCCTAAAACACCTCCAGTGATGGTGACTCCACCACCTCCCTGGGCAGCCCAATCCAATAGCCAAGAACTTCTTCCTAACATCCAGCCTAAACCTCCCCTGGTGCAGCTAGAGACACCTCCAGGTCACACTTGGGGTAGTGGGCAATTATTGTGGGATCACAGAATGGCTTCAGTTTGGAAAGGACTTTTAAGATCCAGCCATTCCCTAACTCTGCCAAGGCTGCTGCTGAGCCAGATCCCTCAGCACCACCTCTCAGCCTCTTTGAAACACTTCACTGGGGAGCCTGGTCCAGCCTTTGAGACCCCTTTCAATGAAGAAGTTTCCTCTAATTACAAACACTCCATAGATCTATAAACTCACTTTTCCAACAAAAGGAGTTCCAAAAGTGATCCTTGACTCACCTTTTAAACCAAGAGACTCAAGCAAAAGGGAAGCAGGCTAAATTTTGAGATGATGCACCCAGCTTTAGTCTCAGCTTGGATGGATGAGAGTTGAAGACCATCAGAGTTGTCTTGCTGTGGCAAATGCAGTGTTGGCCTGAAGCTGTGAAACACACAGAGCTCAATGAGCTCAGGAGGGTTTCAGCTGCTGATGCTGCTTGGTGCTGCAGACAGCTTGCTGGGCTGGAGTGGCCCATGGTCTAAAGGTGAAGAACATCCCACGCTTATTGGTCTTATGGAAATTTCAGTTGAGTGGATACTAAAGGAAGCAGCAGACAAATCTCCCAGCTGAGTTGCACCCACTGCAGAACTGAGCACTCAAGGGCTTGCAGCAGGGCTGGGAGTCAAGTCCTGTGTCTCATGCATTCCTGCTTTTGTAGGAGAGGACATGAGGGTGAACTGGTCAGGCCAGTCAGGAATGAAATTACAGGAGCCTCGTGGAATGAATTCCCAGATACTGTCCTGTGTGGAGTTGTCACCTGGTTTGTTGCCTAGGTGGTTATCAATGAGTTCTGGAATAGAATCATAAGAGTCACAGAATCATGGAGTCATAGAACAGTTGGGGTTGAAAGAGACCTCTGGAGATCATCTGATTTTGCCTCTGGGTTTATGCCCAGAGAGAAGTGAAGATAAAACAGCGTCTGTGGCCATGCTGAAGGGTAAGGTCTCTGGGCCTTGTGCAGAAAACTCCCTGTTGAAATCATAAATAGAAACTTTCCCTGTCAGAGGGCCAAAGAATTACCCCAGAAATGGGGAGAATGCAGAAAAAAAAAGCAGCTGTGAGGTGATGTAGTGCTTCAAGAGAGTGAAAAAGGATCCTTACAAAAATTACAGAGCAGGCCTCCATGTTGACTTGAATATTCAGGCCACAGACTTGCCCTGGTCTTTGTTTCTTGTTTATTTTATTGCCTTTCTCTGCCTTAGCATGTGTGTACAAGAGACTCTTTTGTCTGTTGTTTCATTTCAGTGTTAATAGAATGCCTATTATTATTACTATTATTATTACTGAAAAATAAAGGTCAGCTAAAGGGAAAATAAACCCTAAACAATCAGTGCCAAATATCCCAAGTTTGTGTTTCTAATATGTAGTAAAAGCACCTTGCATTTCTGTAGTGCTGGCCACTCAGTGATCTAAATGTGCTTTGTACACAGGCTGCAATTAAATTTCACTGAGAGACATTCAGATGTGTTACCCTTGTTACTGTACAGGTGAGGAAAAGTGAGTCACTGAAATCAAAGTCCCTTGTTGTGACCAAATCAGTGTAGCAAAAAGCCCAACCCGAACCAGCTGAGAGTTCTTGGCTCCTTGTGCTGTAGGCATGTTGTTTTCCATCTTCTCCACATCTCCCTTTCATCAGCAGTTAAGTAGCATTGCAATGGTTTAAGATTGATTTTCTACAGCATAAAGTGCCATAGGTGTGGTGCAGAATAAAATGGTCAGGCTACCTGAGAGAATATGATTGTCATGGGTTTGCAAGCCTGCTCTGCCACAGTGAGACCGCACCTGGAGTGCTGTGTCCAGTTCTGGGCTCCCCAGTTCAGGAGGGAGGGTGTCCAACAGAGGCTTTGAGAATGAGGAAGGGACTGGGACATCTGTCTGATGAGGAAGGGCTGAGAGACCTGGGTGTGTTTAATGTGCAAAAAGAGCAGCCTGAGGGAAGATCTTACAGATTCATAGAATCATAGAGCAGCCAGGCAGAAAGGGACCTGGGGGTACTGGTTGATGGTAGGCTGAACATGAGCCTGCAGTGTGCCCAGGGGGCCAAGAAGGCCAATGGCATCCTGGCCTGCATCAGGAACAGTGTGGCCAGCAGGAGCAGGGAAGTCATTCTGTCCTGTGCTCAGCACTGGTTAGGCCACTCCTTGAGTCCTGTGTCCACTTCTGGGCCCCTCAGTTTAGGAAGGATGTTGAGCTGCTGGAAGGTGTCCAGAGAAGGGCAACAAAGCTGGGGAGGGGTCTGGAGCACAGCCCTGTGAGGAGAGGCTGAGGGAGCTGGGGTTGCTTAGCCTGGAGAAGAGGAGGCTCAGGGGAGACCTTATTGCTGTCTGCAACTACCTGAAGGGAGGTTGTAGCCAGGAGGGGGTTGGTCTCTTCTGCCAGGCAACCAGAACAAGAGGACACAGTCTCAAGCTGTGCCAGGGGAGGTTTAGGCTGGATGTTAGGAAGAAATTCTTCATACAGAGAGTGATTGGCCATTGGAATGTGCTGCCCAGGGAGGTGGTGGAGTCACCATCCCTGGAAGTGTTTAGGAGGAGACTGGATGGGGTGCTTGGTGCCATGGTTTAGTTGATTAGATGGTGTTGGGTGATAGGTTGGATGTGATGATCTTGAAGGTCTCTTCCAACCTGGTCTATTCTATTCTATTCTATTCTATTCTATTCTATTCTATTCTATTCTATTCATAGAATCATAGATTGGCTTAGGTTGGAAGGGACCTTAGAGATCATCTACTCCAACCTCCCCACCATGGGAAGGAACACCCCTGTGGAGGTTTGAGCCTTAACTGGGACTTAAGAGCGCAGATGGGGGCCAGGCTGAGAATCCCTCCCCGGCTCCCCCTCCTCTTTCCCAATAGAGAGGAAAAGAAAGGAGCAAATGCACCAAGAAATGATTTGGATTCGGCTTGGAAGTAGAGAGGTAAAGAATTTTCTTTAAACAGTGTGTGTATATATATATATGTAACAATAACAGGTAGGATTCACAAGGGTAAGGAACAAGGATGGATGGGAAAAAAGAAACATGAAATACAAAACCAGTCCCTTGCAAAGGTGTGGGTACAGCAGGGAGGACCACATGGCAGAGAAGCAGGGAAACCAGGGGCAGTCCTTGTCCAGACAAAGGCAGGGCCCAAGAGAGCTAATGGCTGCAGTATCCTCCTTTTTATAGCCTTGCTGGGCAGGGAGGGGGCGTGGAACAGACTAATTTAGTTTCCCTGGGGAAAACCCCTGCAGGGAGGGCAGTGCTCTCACAAGCCCTCCCCCTTGCTTCCAGGATGGGCATTAACCCATCACAACCCCACAACAAGTCTCAGTTGCTCAAGGCTTCATCCAGTGAAGATGGCACTGCTTGTATTTCAGATGATTCACAGGATCACCAAGGTTGGAAGAGACCTCAAACATCGTCAGGTCCAACCTGTCACCACAGACCTCATGTCTAAACCATGGCACCAAGTGCCACATCCAATCCCCTCTTGAACACCTCCAGGGATGGGGACTCCACCACCTCCCTGGGCAGCCCATTCCAATGGTGAACGACTCTCTCAGTGAACAACTTTTTCCTCATCTCCAGCCTAAACTTCCCCTGGCGCAGCTTGAGACTGTGTCCTCTTGTTCAGGTGCTGGTTGCTTGAGAGAAGAGACCAACCCCCTCCTGGCTACAACCACCCTTCAGGTAGATAAAATGAATTTTCAAATGAGAGTATTTTCTATTCCTTCCATTCCAACAGGCACAATGTCTGTCAATATCTGAGGGGTGGGTGTCAAGTGGAGGAGCCCAAGCTCTTCTCAGGAACAACAGATACAAACTTGAACATAGAAGGTTTCACCTCAACATGAGGAGAAACTTCTTTGCAGTGAGGTGGGCAGAACCCTGGAGCAGGCTGCCCAGAGAGGTTGTGGAGTCTCCTTCTCTGGAGACTTTCAAACCCCACCTGGATGCATTCCTGTGCGGACTGCCCTGGGTGATCCTGCTTTGGCAGGGGGTTGGACTCGATCTCTGGAGGTCCCTTCCAACCTCTAACATTCTATGATTCCATCTGGGAGTGGCTCCAGTGCTTGCAATTTAATCCATCTGATATCTTACACATGCAAAGCTTCTGAGTTTCTAGAAGGGATGCATTACAGGAAGGGAAATAAACCCCAGTGTTGCACACTCAGGATATTCACGGTGGAACAGGGGAGGTTGTCAGCCTAAACTGAAAAGGCCAAGCACACACAAATTCATGAGAGATAAAAGGACTCTTGAAGTGGAGCCTTATCCTTTCCTGCTCTCCCTGCTGCTCCATATGCATATCTTTGATCTTCAGGCACACAGCAACTGAGCTGAGAAAATCTGCCCCAGTGTGGAAAACCTCTTCTCTTTTTCTCTGGCGAGCAATTTAGGAGTCTTTGAGCTAATGCAGCAGGAGCTGTACCATCCATCTTGTTGCCTGCTTAACCTTGTTTCCCACATCTTCAGGTCAGCCCTGTAATTACTGCTCAGGCATTATTAGTGGGACTTCATTAAAATTGTGACCTTCAGCAGCACTTGCAATCATCTCTCAGGTTTTTTTTTGCAGCATTTGCAGATGTGATGGCAGTAGCTGATTTCATCCTCTGAAAGACTGCCCTTTGGGGTTTTATTTTTTCCCTTTCCCAGTGTCCCAGTGGGAAAGTGAATAATTTACAGCCATTTCTCCTGTCCTTTCGGTTTTCGTGTGATAGGCTCTGACACATCTTTCAAAAGTGTTTCAGGCCAAATCACTGATGGGAGCACTGTGAGATGAAAATCAATAGAGGCCTGGCACTGTGTGCAGTATGAAATTGCAGGGGGTGGGGTGGGGGTGGGGGGGGAGGCTTACACTATCAGTTTCAGTTTAAGAAATACCAAAATTGGTCAAAATAGTAGGAGCTTAAATTAGCCAAGTAGAAGGTTGCACATGCAATGACCCAGATGCAAAAAGTCAGCTCAGAAAAGACTTCAGCCATTGGTAGATCTGGGAAGGGTGTTAGAGGAAGAACAGAATTCCTAGAACAGTTTTGCTTGGAAAGGACCTCTAAGATCATCGAGTCCAACTGTCATCCTGACACCACTATGGGCATCGAACTCTGTTCCCCAGTGCCATGGCCACATGCTTTCTTGAACACCTCCAGGGATGGGGACTCCACCACCTCCCTGGGCATCCTGTGCCAGCTCCTGACCACTCTTGCAGTGGAGAATTTTTTGTGTGATCTCCAATCTAAACCTCCCCTGGTGAAGTTTCAGCCCATTTCCTCTGGTTCTGTCACTTGACACTAGGGAGAAGAGACCAACCCCCACCTCACTCCAGCCTCCTTTCAGGGAACTATAGAAAGCAATGAGGTCTCCCCTCAACTCCTCTTCTCCACACTCAACACCCCCAGCTCCCTCAGCTGCTCCTCCCCAGCCCTGTTCTCCAGACCCTTCCCCAGCTTTGCTGCCCTTCTCTGGACACACTCCAGCCCCTCCATGTCCTTCTTGGAGTGAAAGGCCCCAAACTGAAGTTAGTATTCAAGATGTGTCTTCACCAGTACAGGGGGGGGACAATCACTTCTCTGGTCCTGCAGGGCACACTGTTCCTGATCCAGACCAGGATGCTGTTGGCCTTCTTGGCCAACTTGGCACACAGTGGCTCATCCTGAGCCAGCTGCCAACCAGCACCCACAGGTCTTTTTCTGCTGGGCAGCCTTTCAGCTACTGGTCTCTCTAGCAACCAGCACCAGAACAAGGGGACACAGTCTCAAGCTGTGCCAGGGGAAGTTTAGGCTGGAGGTGAGGAGAAAGTTCTTCACTGAGAGAGTCATTAGCCATTGGAATGTGCTGCCCAGGGAGGTGGTGGAGTCCCCATCCCTGGAGGTGTTCAAGAGGGGATTGGATGTGGCACTTGGTGCCACGGTCTAGTCATGGGGTCTGTGGTGACAGGTTGGACTCGATGATCTTCAAGGTCTCTTCCAACCTTAGTGATACTGTGATACAGTGATACTCTGCCCCAAGCCCATAGCACCCACACCTTCATGTACTTCTTATGCTGTCTCCCAAAGTGTCCAGTGTTACCCAGTATTAAATCTTGTGCCTGAGTGGTCTTAGTCTGCACTCAGATCTAACAGTTTGTATCTTCTAGCTCAGAAAAAACAAACAGCCCCAGGTTTTCTGTGATTCTGTAGATCCTAATTGCTTTGCTCACTGAAGTATCTAACAGCAAAACATTGCTGCATGTTCAACTTCACTTTTGTCAGACTACTTGAGTAAGAGCTAAAAGACGAGCCTGGAGAAATGAGATGTGTCTGGACCCTTCTGTCTGCGCACACGACTTTGAAACATCAGGAAGAAGCCTTTCCAAATGTTCTAAATCTGAAAGGGCAAGGCATGTATTGTGACAGAGTATGGTGGGGTTCCTGCGGTGAAGGTAAGTGCCCTGGCTGATGGAAAGAAAATTGGTGGCATAAAGATTACTGCAGCCATCCAGCCTTTTGTTTCCAATTGGGCTTTAACTGCTCGTTCTTGTTTATTACTCTCCTGCTGGGACAAGAACCTGCAACAATCTGTGTTGCTAATGCATCTCTTCTCTAAAGACCGCCTTTCTCAGTCCTGGCTCGAGCTGGCTTGTATTTATCTGGGTGAATAATCCCTTAGCTGTAAGGTTGTTACACAGTAAATCAAGCCCTTAGTTTGCCCTTGGTCCAGTGTGTTCATAGAATCACAGAACTGTTTTGGTTGGAAAAGATCTCTAAGGTCATCAAGTCCAGCCACCAATCCAACACCACCATGACCATTAAACCATGTCCCCAAGTGCCATGGCCACAAGTTTTTGACCACCTCCAGTGATGGGGACTCCACCACCTCCCTGGGCAGCCTGTGCCAATCCCTGACTGCTCTTGCAGTGAAGAAGTTTTTTGTAATATCCAACCTAACCCTCCCCTGGTGCAGTTTCAGCCATTTCCTCTCATTCTATCACCTGATACTGGGGAGAAGAGACCAACTCCCACCTCACACCAACATCCAATCCCCTCTTGAACACCTCCAGGGATGGGGACTCCACCACCTCCCTGGGCAGCACATCCCAATGGCTAACAACTCTCCCTGGGAGGAACTTTCTCCTCACTTTGAGCCTAAACCTCCCCTGGCACAGCTTGAGACTGTGTCCTCTTGTTCTGGTGCTGGTTGCCTGGGAGAAGAGACCAACCCCTTCCTGGCTACAGTCTTCCTTCAGGTAGTTGTAGAGAGCAATTTTCACAGATCTTGAGCAGAAAAGCAGTAAAATGCAAATAAATCACTGTTTGGTGTAAAAGGAAAATAATGGTGATTCTGAACAGTCTAAGGGACTAAACTGAGTTCTAAAAAACCCAGAGACTAAGGAATTCTAAACAGAGATAAGGGACTAAAACTAGTTGGACCCAAACAACCCTTTATATCTTCTTGCTTCTTCACTTGAGCCAGCAGTGTGCCCAGGTGGCCAAGAAGGCCAATGGCATCCTGGCCTGAATCAAGAACAGTGTGGCCAGCAGGAGCAGGGAGGTCATTCTGCCCCTGTGCTCAGCACTGGTTAGGCCACACCTTGAGTCCTGTGTCCAGTTCTGGGCC
This sequence comes from Picus viridis, assembly GCA_033816785.1. NCBI lineage: Eukaryota > Metazoa > Chordata > Aves > Piciformes > Picidae > Picus > Picus viridis. Next base: position 4,389,194 of record CM066580.1, read on the forward strand.
CCTCAATTTAAGAAGGACATTGAGACTCTTGAAGGTGTCCAGAGAAGGGCAACAAAGCTGGGGAGGGGTCTGGAGCACAGCCCTGTGAGGAGAGGCTGAGGGAGCTGGGGTTGTTTAGCCTGGAGAAGAGGAGGCTCAGGGGTGACCTCATTGCTCTCTACAACTACCTGAAAGGTGGTTGTAGCCAGGAAGGGGTTGGTCTCTTCTCTCTAGCACCCAGCACCAGAACAAGAGAACACAGTCTCAAGCTGTGCCAGGGGAAGTTTAGGCTGGAGGTGAGGAGAAAGTTCTTCACAGAGAGAGTCATTCACCATTGGAATGTGCTGCCCAGGGAGGTGGTGGAGTCACCGTCCCTGGAGGTGTTCAAGAGGGGACTGGACGTGGCACTTGGTGATCTTTGAGGTCTCTTCCAACCTTGGTGATACTGTGATACTTTGGGAGAGATACTAACTTGCTTCTGCTTGACCTTGGCTCCATTGTTTTGGCTAAGTCTAACATCCCTCTGCTCCTTTCTCTTCTCCCTTTTGTACAGGGTTAAGGGGGAGGCGGAGAAGGAGAAGCTAGTAGCTTCCCCAGGTACTTGACCCAGGAGGGGTTCTTGTGCTGCTTATGAATTGTAAATCCCTGTCAATATTGTCAATCCTGTGTACTTTGTACATATTCATTGCACCCCATTGTAGAGTGTGGTTTTGCTTGTAAATACAGCTTCCATTTGCTTCCAACTGAGCTAGTCTGGAAAATCTAATGTTGAGGGGGAATTTCACACCCAATACAGTTTGGAGCAGGGAAAGGTACCCAAAGAGAAGATGAAGGTGAATCAGCTCAGTCAGTGTTCTTGAGGTGCAAACCCCATCAGACTGAGTCATTGCAAAAACACTGTGCTGGCTGTGCAGATCCCAGCATTTCCCTTTGCCTCCAGCACTGTCTGGTAATTGCTCAGTGACTCATTTGAAAGGATCCAGAATTTTGATGTGCTTACTATCAGTGGCACTAAGTCATACAATTGCAGCAAGCTGAACACTGATATGGCAATCCTTTATCACTTCTAAGTGCTAAACAAATTGATCTCATCACCACCATGTGCTGATGAGATAATAGATTCCAGCAGTGGCTTTTTATGAATATTGTGTTGTTCCAAGTGGGGTGGAGATTAGAATCATAGAATAGAATCATAAAATCAACAAGGTTGGAAAAGACCTCAAAGATCATCAAGTCCAACCTGTCACCCAACACCTCATGACTACTAGACCCTGGCACCAAGTGCCATGTCCAATGCAGAATGCAGAATAGAGAATGCAGAATGCAGAATAGAGAATACAGAATGCAGAATGCGGAGTGCAGAATGCAGAATGCAGAATGCAGAGTGCAGAGTGCAGAGTGCAGAATGCAGAATGCAGAGTGCAGAATGCAGAATGCAGAATGCAGAGTGCAGAGTGCAGAGTGCAGAATGCAGAATACAGAATGCAGAATAGAGAATGCAGAATGCAGAATGCAGAATGCAGAATAGAGAATGCAGAATGCAGAATGCAGAATGCAGAGTGCAGAGTGCAGAATGCAGAATGCAGAATGCAGAGTGCAGAGTGCAGAGTGCAGAGTGCAGAATGCAGAATACAGAATGCAGAATAGAGAATGCAGAATGCAGAATGCAGAATGCAGAATAGAGAATGCAGAATGCAGAATGCAGAATGCAGAGTGCAGAATGCAGAATGAAGAATACAGAATGCAGAATACAGAATGCAGAGTGCAGAGTGCAGAATGCAGAATACAGAATGCAGAATAGAGAATGCAGAATGCAGAATGCAGAATAGAGAATGCAGAATGCAGAATAGAGAATGCAGAATGCAGAATGCAGAATAGAGAATGCAGAATGCAGAATGCAGGATAGATAATGCAGAATGCAGAATGCAGAATAGAGAATGCAGAATGCAGAATAGAGAATGCAGAATGCAGAATGCAGAATAGAAAATGCAGAATGCAGAATGCAGAATAGAGAATGCAGAATGCAGAATACAGAATGCAGAATGCAGAATGCAGAATACAGAATACAGAATGCAGAATGCAGAATGCAGAATAGAGAATGCAGAATGCAGAATAGAGAATGCAGAATGCAGAATGCAGAACACAGAATAGAGAATGCAGAATAGAGAATGCAGAATACAGAATGCAGAATGCAGAGTGCAGAATACAGAATACAGAATGCAGAATGCAGACTAGAGAATGCATAATGCAGAAAGCAGAATGCAGAAGACAGAATGCAGAATGCAGAGTGCAGAATAGAGAATGCAGAATGCAGAATGCAGACTAGAGAATGCATAATGCAGAAAGCAGAATGCAGAAGACAGAATGCAGAATGCAGAGTGCAGAATAGAGAATGCAGAATGCAGAATGCAGACTAAAGAATGCAGAATGCAGAATGCAGAATGCAGAATAGAGAATACGGAATGCAGAATGCAGAGTGCAGAATGCAGAACACAGAATAGAGAATGCAGAATGCAGAATGCAGAAGGCAGAATGCAGAATGCAGAGTGCAGAATAGAGAATGCAGAGTGCAGAATGCAGAATGCAGAATGCAGAAAGCAGAATGCAGAATAGAGAATGCAGAATGCAGAAGGCAGAATACAGAATAGAGAATGCAGAATGCAGAGTGCAGAATGCAGAACACAGAATAGAGAATGCAGAAGGCAGAAGGCAGAATACAGAATAGAGAATGCAGAATGCAGAAAGCAGAATACAGAATAGAGAATGCAGAATGCAGAAGGCAGAATACAGAATAGAGAATGCAGAATGCAGAGTGCAGAATGCAGAACACAGAATAGAGAATGCAGAAGGCAGAAGGCAGAATGCAGAATGCAGAGTGCAGAATAGAGAATGCAGAATGCAGAATGCAGAATAGAGAATGCAGAATGCAGAATAGAGAATGCAGAATGCAGAATGCAGAACACAGAATAGAGAATGCAGAATAGAGAATGCAGAATACAGAATGCAGAATGCAGAGTGCAGAATGCAGAATACAGAATGCAGAATGCAGACTAGAGAATGCATAATGCAGAAAGCAGAATGCAGAAGACAGAATGCAGAATGCAGAGTGCAGAATAGAGAATGCAGAATGCAGAATGCAGACTAGAGAATGCAGAATGCAGAATGCAGAATGCAGAATAGAGAATACGGAATGCAGAATGCAGAGTGCAGAATGCAGAACACAGAATAGAGAATGCAGAATGCAGAATGCAGAAGGCAGAATGCAGAATGCAGAGTGCAGAATAGAGAATGCAGAGTGCAGAATGCAGAATGCAGAATGCAGAAAGCAGAATACAGAATAGAGAATGCAGAATGCAGAAGGCAGAATACAGAATAGAGAATGCAGAATGCAGAGTGCAGAATGCAGAACACAGAATAGAGAATGCAGAAGGCAGAAGGCAGAATGCAGAATGCAGAGTGCAGAATAGAGAATGCAGAATGCAGAATGCAGAATGCAGAATAGAGAATGCAGAATGCAGAATGCAGAGTGCAGAATGCAGAATACAAATGCAGAATGCAGAGTGCAGAATGCAGAATGCAGAATGTAGAATGCAGAATGCAGAGTGCAGAGTGCAGACTGCAGATTGCAGAATGCAGATTGCAGAATGCAGAATGCAGAATGTAGAATGCAGAATGCAGAGTGCAGAATAGAGAATGCAGAACACAGAGTACAGAGTGCAGAGTGCAGAATGCAGAACACAGAATAGAGAATGCAGAATGCAGAATGCAGAAGGCAGAATGCAGAATGCAGAGTGCAGAATAGAGAATGCAGAGTGCAGAATGCAGAATGCAGAATGCAGAAAGCAGAATACAGAATAGAGAATGCAGAATGCAGAAGGCAGAATACAGAATAGAGAATGCAGAATGCAGAGTGCAGAATGCAGAACACAGAATAGAGAATGCAGAAGGCAGAAGGCAGAATGCAGAATGCAGAGTGCAGAATAGAGAATGCAGAATGCAGAATGCAGAATGCAGAATAGAGAATGCAGAATGCAGAATGCAGAGTGCAGAATGCAGAATACAAATGCAGAATGCAGAGTGCAGAATGCAGAATGCAGAATGCAGAATGTAGAATGCAGAATGCAGAGTGCAGAGTGCAGACTGCAGATTGCAGAATGCAGATTGCAGAATGCAGAATGCAGAATGCAGAATGCAGAATGCAGAATGCAGAGTGCAGAATAGAGAATGCAGAACACAGAGTACAGAGTGCAGAATGCAGAGTGCAGAATGCAGAATAGAGAATGCAGAATGCAGAATGCAGAATAGAGAATGCAGAATACAGAGTTCAGAATGCAGAGTGCAGAATTAACCAGGCTGGAAGAGACCTTCGAGATCATCGAGTCCAACCTGTCACCCAGCACCATCTAATCAACTAAGCCATTGCACTATTTGGCTCCTGCAGTACATAATGAGTTTTTAAAGACCAGTTTCTAACTGGAATAGTGCTTGGGCAAACACAGAGCAGTTCCTTTTTGAAAGGCAAATATTTGGAGAAGAGGCTTTAGCCCAAGAGTTGTCACTGAAGTCTGCAGGGTTCCTTCCTGTCTTGGCCTGGAGATCGCTGCTTTGGCAATTCCCACTGGCCTGTTGCAGGGCTTGGAAAGACCTTGGTCTCACAGGCTGCTTTGCCATAGACCCTACCTTGTCCTCCCATGAAATGGGCCCTCTGCTCCTGACTCAGCTGAAGGCGCTGAAGTGGGATTCTGCAGATGAACTCGGCGGGGACGGCGGGGGGCCCCTGCCGCGGTTTGAAACTGCGCTCTGTGAAGCTCCTGTGTTCCAGCACAGAAAGAGGGCAAGGAGATAAATGGCTGCAGTGTTTGTTTGTTTGTTTTGCCTAAAGAAGCTCCTTTGTAAGCGTGTTCCACATGAGTATTCTTCTGGCCACGTAGAATGGAGGCCTTGTGTTGGAATTTTCACTCTCTGTATATTGTTCCTTGTGCAATGGCTGAGAAAGACTTTGGGGACATTCTCTAGGAGCTTTTGTGACTTCCCTCACATATTTCCTCTGCCTCCCTGCACCCACACAGCCATAGACACATACTGAGGGATGCAGGGGCCGACTCCCGTCAGACTTCTGCTCATTTTACGTGAACAGAACTCTCTTTTTACACCCTGAGTTTAACCCAAATGTCAACGTGGGGCTGTTTAGACAGCCCTTGGTGAACACTAACCCAGAGAGCTGTGCTACCGAGGACCCCAGCCTCTGGAAGGAATGAAAAGTGGCTAGATTTGTGACTCAGAGCTTAAAACCCAAGCATCAGCCCTGCTGTGGCCAGTGTCAGGAACAGTGTGGCCAGCAGGAGCAGGGAGGTCATTCTGCCCCTGTACACTGCACTGGTTAGGCCACACCTTGAGTCCTGTGTCCAGTTCTGGACCCTTCTGTTTAGCAAGGATGTTGACTGCTGAAAGGTGTCCAGAGAAGGGCAACAAAGTTGGTGAGGGGTTTGGAACACAAGCCCTGTGAGGAGAGACTGAGAGAGCTGGGGTTGCTTAGCCTGGAGAAGAGGAGGCAGAGGGGAGACCTTCTTGCTCTCTACAACTCCCTGAAGAGAGGTTGTAGCCAGGTGGGGGTTGGTCTCTTCTCCCAGGCAAGCAGCATCAGAACAAGAGAATACAGTCTCAAGCTGCACCAGGGGAGGTTCAGAATGGATGTTAGGAAGAAATTCTACACAGAGAGAGTGATTGGCCATTGGAATGTGCTGCCCAGGGAGGTGGTGGAGTCACCATCATTGGAGGTGTTCAGGAGGAGACTTGATGGGGTGCTTGGTACCATGGTTTAGTTGATTAGATGGTGTTGGATGATAGGTTGGACTCAATGATCTCGAAGGTCTCTTCCAACCTGGTCTGGTCTGGTCTGGTCTGGTCTGGTCTATTCTATTCTATTCTATTCTATTCTATTCTATTCTATTCTATTCTATTCTATTCTATTCTATTCTATTCTATTCATTCTATTCTATTCTATTCTATTCTATTCTATTCTATTCTATTCTATTCTATTCTATTCCATTCCATTCCATTCCATTCCATTCCATTCCATTCCATTCTATAGTTTCTCTGCCTGGTAGAGTGGTTTTGTGAAGCTGTTGGGCACAGATTCACAGCAGTGCCTTTTATTCTGGACACTGTCGATTGCCTGGCAGGGACAGCCAGTACAAATCACCAGCATCTGGCATAAGCAGGTTTCATGCCTTCTCATTTGGATTACTCTTCTTTAAAAGCTCTGAATAGTAGCATGGAGCAAGGAGAGATGTTTCTCCTTGAGCCTTTTCTAATCAAAGGAGGGACAAGTTAACCATTCCACAATTCCTTTGGCTTGACCTTTTTAAAAACCACTTTTTTATGATTTCATGCCAGTTTTGGAAAGTCTTCAAGTCCACACCTTGAGTCCTGTGTCCAGTTCTGGGCCCCTCAATTTAAGAAGGACATTGAGACTCTTGAAGGTGTCCAGAGAAGGGCAACGAGGCTGGGGAGGGGTCTGGAGCACAGCCCTGTGAGGAGAGGCTGAGGGAGCTGGGGTTGCTTAGCCTGGAGAAGAGGAGGCTCAGGGGAGACCTTCTTGCTCTCTCCAACTACCTGTAGGGAGGTTGCAGCCAGGTGGGGGTTGGTCTCTTCTCTCAGGCAACCAGCACCAGAACAAGAGGACAGAGTCTCAAGCTGCACCAGGGGAGGTTTAGGCTGGAGGTGAGGAGAAAGTTCTTCCCAGAAAGAGTAATTGGCCATTGGGATGTGCTGCCCAGGGAGGTGGTGGAGTCACCATCACTGGAGATGTTCAAAAAGGCTTGGATGTGGCACTTGGAGCCATGGTTTAGCTGTCAGGAGGTGTTAGGGAGTAGGTAATAGGTTGGACTTGATGATCTCTGAGGTCTTTTCCAACCTGGTTGATTCTAGTGTCAACATGAACGAGGTCACCTCTCAGGCTCCTCCTCTCCAAGCTAGATACCCAAGACAGATATTTCTGAAATAAATGACATGTAGGCATAACATGTAGGAATCCTTTAGATCCATTTTGTGGCTCATAAAGGATGCCAGCTCCAGAAGAACCCTCCAGACCACTCACTGTAACTCCCTCCCACAGCCATGCCCAGCAAGCCCTGCACACCAGCCAGCTGAACACCCAGTAACCAGTGAAACAGGGGCAGTGAAGCACTAAGCACATTCTCTGGGGAGCTTTTCAAGGTGAACCCTTTGGGTTTGGTGCTCTCCAAGCTTCTTACCAGAAACAGAAACCTCTAGGGCTCTTCTGGGAGTTGGTGGCTTTCAGTCTGACTGCTGGTAGCACGGGTCATAGAATTGCTAACAGGTTTTCTCCTGGTTTGTTTGCCACAGCTTCTGCTTTCCTGTGTGAAGGTTTCTGGTCAACAGCAGTGAGCTCGAAGTGGTGTGAAATTCTGTGGTAAGTGGCCCAGTATGAACTGCCATGAACACAGCCTGATACTCCCCATATCTGTACTAACTCGGCTGCAAGTGCAGTGTTGAGGTTGCGTGGTTCATCCCGTGAAGGAGAAAAAGGGAGAGAAGTTTGGAAAGCCCTGAATGCGATCCTTTGTCTTCCTGCTTTGACACCTGTGATTCCTAATCGCAGGGTGATTTAACGCTGAATCGAAGCAGGCAGCTCACACTGAGGCCCTCGGGAGCTTGCTCTGCTGTAGAAACTGAAAAGGAAAGAAGCACTGAGTGCCTCAGTAGGTCTGAGGATGAGGTGCTCACTTTCCACCAGCAGCGCTGGTTCTTCTTCTTAGTGTGACACCGTGCTAAGCTTACTAGGTCTGCAGCCTTGTCTTTCCTCGGGGGATTCCCAGGGGCAAGACTTTCAGCCAGCTTGCACCCCACTGACTGAAAGAGGAGTTGGGGCTGCAGAACTCATGTGAAAGGAAGTTAGAATCACAGAATGGGTTGGGTAGGAAGGGACCTTAAAGATCAGCGAGTTCCAACCCCCCTGCCATGGGCAGGGACACCTCCCACCAGCCCAGGTTGCTCAAGGTCTTGTCCAACCTGGCCTTGCGCACCTCCAGGGAGGGGACATCCACAGCCTCCCTGGGCAACCTGTGCCAGTGTCTCCCCAGCCTCACTCTCAAGAATTTCTTCTTAATCTCCAGTCTCAATCTCCCCTCTTCCAGCTCCAAGCTGTTGCCCCTCATCCTGTCACTATAAGCCCCTATAAAAGTCCCTCTCCAGCTCTCCTGGAGTCCCCTTCAGGTACTGGAAGGCTGCTCTAAGGTCTGCTCAGAGCCTTCTCTTCTCCAGGCTGAACAAGCCCAGCTCTCTCATCCTGTCCCCATAGAGGAGGTTCTCCAGCCCTCCGATTATCTTTGTGGCCTCCTCTGGACACATTCCAGCAGCTCCAGGTCCTTCTTGTGCTGGGGGCCCCAGAACTGCAGACAGCTCTCTAGGTGGAGTCTCACAAAGCAGAGCAGAGGGGCAGAATCCCCTCCCTGTGCTGCTGCTCTCCCTGCTCTGGATGCAGCTCAGCACTCAGCTGCCTGCTGTGCTGCCAGGGACCATTGCTGGCTCCTGGGGAGTTTGTCACCAACTGACACCCCCAAGACCTCCCCCTCCAGACTGTTCTCCAGCCACTCCTTGCCCAGGCTATATTTGTGCTTGGAATTTCTCCGAGCCAGGTGTAGGACCTTGCACTTGGCCTTGTTGAACTGGGCATGGGCTCACCTCTGCAGCCTGCCTGGGTGCCTCTGGATGACATCCCCCTCCAGCCTGTCAGCCAGACCACACAGCCTGGTGCCATCACACACTTGCTGAGGGTGCCTCCATCCCACTCTCCCTAGTGGAAGCCCTGTGATGGCTGAGCTTTAGCTGAGCAGCTTTTGCTGGCGTGTGGGTGGAAGGGTTGATGTGGGTGGGGGTTTCCATTTCAGTACTGACATTTGCCAGTCATTACTGCCCAGGGAGCCAACTCAGTTGTTGTGCTGTTCCACACCTGGGAAAAGAACTGCTGCAGCCTACACCTCAGGGTAATAAGAGTTGGCTGCTACTCTGCTTGTCAGTGGAACTTCCTTATCTGCTTCAAGGTGATGCCAGGAACCTCAATTAGTTTGTGGTTTTGAAGTTCTAAGACACCTTTTAAGTATTATAATGTTTCTGTAAGGTGTTGTAGCAAGTACATGCTTCAGTGCACAGAAGCACAGCCAGCTGCAGGCCAGAAATGCCACCTCAGAGAAGCAGCAATCTGGGATTTTGGGTCTTTATCATAGAATCAACAAGGTTGGAAAAGGCCTCAAAGATCATCAAGTCCAACCTGTCACCCAAGACCTCATGACTACTAGACCATGACACAAGGAAATGGAGGAAAATCTTCATCTGTGCTAAATTTACAGCCTCTGTACCCTGGCTATGTGGGTAGCCCAGCTAAGAAAATGAAGCACAGTCCATGTAGCTCTCAGCTGTAATCCAGGTAGAATCACAGAGATCTTTTCCAACCTTAGTGATTCCAAGATCATCAAGTCCAACCATCAACCCAACAGCACCAACCATGCCCACTAAACCATGTCCCTAAGTGCCATGGCTACATAGTTTTTGAACACCTCCAGGGATGGGGACTCCACCACCTCCCTGGGCAGCCTGTTCCCCTGCCTGACCATTCTTTTAGTAAAGACATTTTTCCTGATTTCCAACCTAAACCTCTCCTGGTGCAACTTGAGGCCATTTCCTCTCATCCAGTAAACAGCAGAGTGTTTTGATGAGTAGCATCAGGAGGAGGCTAAGCCCGGCCTATATAGCATCAAGTGCTCATGGGGGTGTTGGGTAGAAGGTTGGACTTGATCCTAGAGGTCTTTTCCAACCTTAGTGATTCTGTGATCCTCTCTTCCCAGTGATTTCCTTCACCATCCATCCCTGGAGCTCATGGATGCTCTGTGCAGTGCCATGGATGTTCTTCTATTTTGGCACATGGGAAATGTGAATTCCTCATGTTGCTCCTCCACTGCCACTGCTAGTGGTGAATAAAATGCATTGCTAAATTAACAAGCCATAATCACAGTCTTAGGGAGGCTGGAATAGACCTCTGAGATCACCAAATCCAGCCTATGACCTAACACCACCACACTGACCAGACCGTGGCACTGAGCGCCACATCCAATCTTGCCTTAAACACCTCCAGGGGTGGCGACTCCACTACCTCCCTGGGCAGCACATTCCAGTCTCTAACTCCCTTTTCCATGAGGAATTGCTTCCTAACATCCAACCTAACCCTCCCTTGGTGCAGCTTCAGGCCATGCCCTCTGGTCTTGTCACAATTACCTGGGAGAAGAGCCTGACCCCTACCTTACTACAACTTCCTTTCAGGTAGTTGTAGTGTGATAAGGTCCCCCTGAGCCTCCTCTTCTCCAGGCTAAACACCCCCAGCTCCCTCAGCCTCTCCTCATCAGACTTTCCCTCCAGTCCCTTCCCCAGGCTTGGCACTTAGTGGCTTGGGCCACTGAGCTGTCTCTCTCTCCCTCTGCTTTGCACGTGAGCATGGGAGATATGTTAGCCTGGGGATAGAGTAACAGCTCCAAAAGGCTGCAGTGAAATGCAATCTGATTCCGACACAATGCAGCCAGCCAGGCCAGCTGTGTGAAAGAGCACCCAAAAAGGGAACTGGCAAAGGCTGATGATCCCCAGCACAGCCTTGTGAGAGACTAAGCCTCCAAAACTCAAAGCACCCAGCCTAGCTGCGGGGGAGCTTACAGCTGGCAGATCTGAGAGCTGTGGCACTGAAGCTCTGCAGTGAGGACAAGGGGTTAGGCATAAGGATGTGTGGGGTTTGTTTCTTGGTAAGGGTCCACTTCTGACCCTGGATCTTTCCCTGGTTCACCAGATCAGGATGGGCATGCAGGTTGGGCACGGAGCAGGGTGCTGTGGTGTCAGCACCTGGCTGCACAGACCTCACTGCTCAAAGGAAAGGGTGCCCTGGCCTTGTGGTACCTGCCCCTCGGTACCTCTGTGGGATCCAATGGGCAGAAGAGTGACCCTGTGGGAGGGGGGCTGAGGGCACAGCTTCCTGCAGGCAAGGCTGGGTGGGTGGTGTGAGGCATGGGGAGCACTGCAGGGCTGGGAGCTTGGTTAGTGACAGCCCTCCCTGGCTTGCCTCAGCTGTAACCCCACACTCACTCATGCCACTGGCATCTGTCCAGTCTCCCCCTTGGCTGGGGCTATCTGTGCCTCACACCTCAGTCCCCACCACGGCTGCAGAGACAGCAAGGATTGATGGGTGAACCACTGACCAGCTGGGCCTGGTACATGGACTGCAGGGCTGGAGAGAGGCCATGAGCAGAGCAGCCCCTGAGGGTGTGCAGATGGGTAGGATGCCTCCAGGCAAGAAGTTCTGCACAGTGCAGCACAACACTCTTGCCTCTGAATGCCCTTAGAAATGTGGCTGCCCTGCCTCTGAGTGCCTTATGTGGTGTGGAAGGCTGCACAGAGTCATCATTCCTTGCCTCTGAAGGGTGGCTGTAGTCAGGTGAGGGCCAATCTCTTCTCCCAGGCAACCAGCACCAGAACAAGAGGACACAGTCTCAAGCTGTGCCAGGGGAGGTTTAGGCTGGATGTTAGGAAGAAATTCTTCCCAGAAAGAGAGACTGGCTATTGGAAAGTGCTGCCTAGGGAGGTGGTGGAGTCACCATCCCTGGAAGTGTTTTAAAAGAGCCTGGATGAGGCACTTGGTGCCATGGTTTGGTTGATCAGATGGTGTTGGGTGATAGGCTGGACTTGATCTTGAAGGTCCTTTCCAACCTGGGCAATTCTGTGTTCTGAATGCCCTTATAATGTGGTTGCTCTGCCACTGAGTGCCTTATGTTGTGTGGAAGGCTGCACAAAGCCTTCATTCCTTCCCCTGTACCCCTCGTTCCTCTGCTGGGCTAATGTAAGCGTGAAGCTGTCGTCCCCTTTGCTCTGGGTGGAGAAGCCATGGCAAAGCAGGTTTGACCACGGATGGGTCTCTGGAGGGTTGAAAGCAAGCAAAGCAGCTCCTTGCTTTGGCTGAGGTGGGAACTTGCTGTCTGGGAAAAGGCTGACCTTAGGCTAGACAACTTGGCAGTGCAGGTTTGGTGAACTCTAGGCTGGAGGAGCAGGCAGGGAGGTAGGATCCCTCTCTGGAGCTATTCAAAACCCACCTGGATGTGTTCCTGTGTGATGTGCTCTAGGTGACCCTGCTCTGGCAGGGGGGTTGGACTGGATGACCTCTCAAGGTCCCTTCCAGCCTCTAACTTTCTGTGCTTCTCATTTGGTGCAGATCTTGCTCCCACAGACCTGCTGCTATTTAAAAGCTGTTGGGCTGATGGGAGGTGCATGTGATGGGTCTGTAGCTTGGGTGTCCCTTTGGCCCACTGCTGGTCATTTGGCTGGGTTTTGCTGGCTGTGCTGCTGGCATGGGGCAGGCCCCTTCAAGCACACATACAAATCTGGACTCAGGTGCTGTGGCCAAAGCTCTGTTCTGGTGCCAACATTGACAGCACGGGGATCTGAAGGCTGGAACACCTCCCAGGCTGAGAGAGCTGGGGCTGTTCAGCCTGGAGAAGAGAAGGTTCTGGGGAGACTTTCTTGTAGCCTTTCAGCACTTAAAGGGGTCTAGAAGAAAGATGAGGACAGGCTTTTGGGAAGGCTTGCTGACACAGGACAAGGGGGTGATTGTTTGGAACTCAAAGAGGGAGATTTAGGCTGAGCAGAAAGATGAACTGTTTTACACTGAGGATGGTGAGACACTGGCCCAGGCTGCCCAGAGGGTTGGTAGAGGCCCTGTCCCTGAAAACGTTCCAGGTCAGATTGTTTGGGGCTCTGAGCATCCTGCTCTTGATGAAGATATCCCTTGTGACTGCAGGGGGCCTTTGAAGATCCCTTCCATCCCAAACCATTGTGTGAGTCTGTGAGATATTTCCACTGGCTGTTCCCCTAGTGCACTGCTGTCTACAACTACCTGAAGGGAGGTTGTAGCCAGGTGGAGGTTGGTCTCTTCTCCCAGGCAACCAGCACCAGAACAAGAGGACACAGTCTCAAGCTGCACCAGGGGAGGTTTAGGCTGGAGGTGAGGAGAAAGTTCTTCCCAGAGAGAGTCATTCGCCATTGGAATGTGCTGCCCAGGGAGGTGGTGGAGTCCCCATCCCTGGAGGTGTTCAAGAGGGGATTGGATGTGGCACTTGGAGCCATGGTCTAGTAGTCATGAGGTGTTGGGTGACAGGTTGGACTTGTTGATCTCTGAGGTCTTTTCCAACCTTATTGATTCTGTGATTCTATGATCCTATGGCTGACTGAATCATCCCAGCTGTGCATGGCTGTGCTGTTCATCACTCAGGGAGCACTTCTTGTGGACATCAGCCCAGGGGAGTGGAGCAGAGGAACAAGGGTCTAAAAAAAGGGGGAAAAAAAAACCCCAACAACCACAAACAAACCCCTTTGAAAAAATGAACTGATGCTCTGCTTTGTCTGTATGTCATTCCAGCATAGGTTGTAGTTCTGCTGAGACCCCACCTGGAGTACTGCCTCCAGTTCTGGAGCCCCTATTACAAGAGGGATCTGGAGGTGCTGGAAGGTGTCCAGAGAAGGGTCACGAGGATGAGCAGAGGGCTGGAGCACCTCTCCTGTGAGGACAGACTGAAGGACTTGGGGCTGTTCAGTCTGGAGAAGAGAAGGCTCCCAGGTGACCTCATTGTGGCCTTCCAGGATCTGAAGGGGGCTACAGGAAGGCTGGGGAGGGACCTCTCAGGATCTCAGGTAGTGATAGGAGTAGGGGGAATGGAATGAAGCTGGAGGTGGGGAGATTCAGGCTGGATGTGAGGAAGAAGTTCTTCCCCATGAGAGTGGTGAAGCCCTGGAATGGGTTGTCCAGGGAGGTGGTTGAGGCCCCGTCCCTGGAGGTGTTTAAGCCCAGGCTGGATGAGGCTCTGTCCAGCCTGCTCTAGTGTGGGGTGTCCCTGCCCATGGCAGGGGGGTTGGAACTAGATGATCCTTGTGGTCCCTTCCAACCCTGACTGATACTATGATACTATGATAGGGGAAGGGTTGGGAGCGTAGTGCAGAGAGCATCTTTCAGCTGTCCCCAGAGAGCTTTAGAACAAATCTGCCTCAGAGCTAAATGCTTGGTGCCACCTGCAGAAATAAAGAGAGAAGTGCTCATGCCTCTTCACTGCTTTTGCTGCTCTTTCCAGAGAGAAGTGACACAAGCCCAAAGCTGTGCTCTGCACTCAGGTTTCCCCCTGCTTTCATGGCACCATCTTCCTTGCAAGCTTTTGATGCATCTCGGCCCTGAAGAAACCATTCACTTGAGCACACTGCAGGGTTTAACTCCAGAAATGAAATGTGGTGCATGCCTGTATGGAGAGTCTAAATGTAGGATGGAGCACAGAAGGGTGTTGTGTAAGCAGCTGATATGGAACATGAGCCAGCAGTGTGCACTTGCAGCCCAGAGAGCCAAGCAGAGCCTGGGCTGCAGCAAGAGAAGTGTGGCCAGCAGGGGCAGGGAGGGGATTCTCCCCCTCTGCTCCACTCTGCTGAGACCACAGCTGGAGCTCTGGGTCCAGTTCTGGAGCCTCTGTGCCAGGAAGGATCTGGAGGTGCTGGAAGGTGTCCAGAGAAGGGCCACGAGGATGAGCAGAGGGCTGGAGCTGCTCTGCTGTGAGGCCAGACTGAGGGAGTTGGGGCTGTTCAGTCTGGAGAGAAGGCTCCGAGGAGACCTAATTGTGGCCTTCCAGGATCTGAAGGGGGCTCCAAGAAAGCTGGGGAGGGACTGGGGGATGGAGCACAACTAGAAATGGGGAGATTCAGATTGGATGTTAGGAAGAAGGTCTTCATTGTGAGGGTGGTGAGAGCCTGGCACAGGCTGCCCAGGGAGGTGGTGGAAGCCTCCTGCCTGGAGGTGTTTGCAGCCAGGCTGGATGTGGCTGTGAGCAACCTGCTGCAGTGTGAGGTGTCCCTGCCCATGGCAGGGGGCTGGAACTGGCTGACCCTTGAGGTCCCTTCCAACCCTAACAACTCTATCATTCTGTGTTTCTCTCCAGCAGGCTGTGGCAGAGCAGAATGAAATGGGCATTATGGATGCTTCATGTGTGGTGGAGGGTGCCTCAGCTTCAGCCTTGGTTAAAACTTCTGGTTCAGTTTCCACTGTGCTCTTGGAAACAGAAGGGAAAGGCAAATTAACTCCTATTTCTGTGATGACAGCTGGGGGGGTGAATGTTTCTATTTGGCTCCCCAGCCAAAGCAGTGGGTTGCATGTCAGAGCTTCCACTTGCCAAAGGTAAAGGATAGAGCCTGTGAGGCACACTGGATGGTTTCTATGTCAGTGAAGAAAGGAATCATCTAATGGACTCCTGAAATCACAGGAGGGTAGACTGCCTTGGGTGTAGGTCATCCCAGTGACCCTGATTTGGAAGCAGTGACCAGGAGAAGCCCAGCTTGGTTTTCCTCTTCTGTGTTCAAGGAAACAAGGCTTGGTATTGTAAATACCTACACTTTTCCTCTCAGCCTCTCTCCCCAGTGGGACCATTCCAGTGAAGCTCTGGTCATTACCTGCTCTAAATCAGCTGAACATGCTTCTGACTCAGGGAAGGTTCCCTCCCTTTCAATTACCAGCCCTTCTCATGTAGAGACAATAAAGCACAATTCAATTGCAAGTGAGCTGGGAGTGCACAATTAAAAGCTAGCTCCATCTCCAAGATGCCCAGAGCAGTCAGAGCATCATGGAATCACAGTGTCACAGTAACATTAGAGGTTGGAAGGGGCCTCCAGAGATCATCCTGTCCAACCCCTGCCAGAGCAGCATCACTTAGGGTAGTCTTGCATCCAGGAATGCAGCCAGGTGGGGTTTGAAAGTCTCCAGAGAAGGAGACTCCACAACCTCTCTGGGCAGCCTGCTCCAGGGCTCTGTCAACCTCACTGTAAAGAAGTTTCTCCTCATGTTGAGGTGAAACCTTCTATGTTCAGGCCTGAACCTGTAGTTTATCGTTATTGTGCACCACCCAAAAGAGCTTGGCCCCCTCCACCTGACCCCCACCCCTCAGGTATTGATAGACATTGATCAGATCCCCTCTCAGCCTTCTCTTCCCCAGACTAAACAGCCCCAGGGCTCTCAGCCTCTCTTCACAGGGGAGATGCTCAAGTCCCCTAATCATCCTCATGGCTCTCTGTTGGACTCTCTCTATCAGGTCTCTGTCTCTCTTGAACTGGGGAGCCCAAAACTGGACACAGTATCACAGGTGTGGTCTCACCAGAGCAGAGTAGAGAGAGAGAAGAACCTGCCTAGCCCTGCTGGCCACACTTTGCTTGATGCACCCTAGGACACCATTGGCTCTCTTGGCCACAAGGGCACATTGCTGTCCCATGCAGGACTTGCTGTCCACCAGGAATCATTAAGGCTGGAAAAGACCTCTGAGATCATCAAGTCCAACTGTCAGCCAACACCACTAATGCCACCCAAAGTGCCAAGTCTACATGTCATTTGAATGTGTAATGTTCTGAGCTGCCCTTCAGCAGAGTTCAGATCAAGGTTTAGATTTAAGCATCCCCTGAGCTCCAGGGGTTTCAGACACGCTTTTGGACATGGCTTATTTCTACCCAAAGCAGGGAATGGGGTGCTCCTGAGAGAGATGCCTGGAAAGTTGCTTGGCAGAGAAGGATCTGTGGGTGCTGGTTGACAGCTGGCTGAATATAAGCTAACAGTGTGCTCAGGTGGCCAAGAAGGCCAAGAGCATCCTGGCCTGGATCAGCAACAGTGTGACCAGCAGGACCTGGGAAGTGGTTGTCCCCCTGTACTCTGCACTGGTGAGGCCACATCTTGAATACTGACTTCAGTTTTGGGCCTCTCACTCCAAGAGGACATTGAGGAGCTGGAGCAGGTCGAGAGAAGGGCAGTGAAGCTGGGGAAGGGTTTGGAGAACAGGGCTGGGGAGGAGCAGCTGAGGGAGCTGGGGGTGTTTAGTGTGGAGAAGAAGAGGCTGAGGGGAGACCTCATTGCTCTCTACAACTCTCTGAAGCGAGGTTGCAGTGAGGTGGAGGTTGGTCTCTCTTCTCTTGTAACAAGAGATGGGATGAAAACAAATGGCTTTAAGTTGCACCAGGGGGGTGTTGGGTTGGATATTAGGAAACATTTCTTCACCAGAAGTGGCTTCAGACACTGGAAGAGGTTGCCCAGGGCAGTGGTGGAGCCACCACCTCTGGAGGTGTTTATAAGACCTTTGGCTGAGGTGCAGAGGGACATGGTCTAACAGTTGTGTACAAGGAGAAGTTAGATTATGGTTCAACTGGAGGATCTTCGAGGAAAGGCTGAGGGAGCTGGGGTTGCTTAGCCTGGAGAAGAGGAGGCTCAAGGGAGACCTTATTGCTCTCTACAACTCCCTGAAGGGAGGTTGTAGCCAGGTGGGGGTTGGTCTCTTCTCCCAGGCAAGCAGCACCAGAACAAGAGGACACAGCCTCAAGCTGTGCCAGGAGAGGTTTAGGCTGGAGGTGAGGAGAAAGTTCTTCACTGAGAGAGTTGTTAGCCATTGGAATGTGCTGCCCAGGGAGGTGGTGGAGTCCCCATCCCTGGAGGTGTTCAAGAGGGGACTGGACCTGGCACTTGGTGCCATGGTTTAGTCATGAGGTCTGTGGTGACAGGTTGGACTCGATGATCTTTGAGGTCTCTTCCAACCTTGGTGATTCTGTGACTTTTGTCCCATGTCCAGAGACAGGTTTCTATGGTTTAGGGGTGGGTGGGGGTGGTTTAGGAGCCCTCAAATGCCCCCTTTCTTTTGCCCCTAAAGACTTCACAGTATTTATGCAAGTGACAACAGAATGATTCTGAGAAAGGGCTTGAAAAGATCTCCAGGGTGGTAGCATTGATTTTGCAAACACACAGTGTGAGCCTGCTGCTATTTTTAACTGCCTGCCTCAGCTGAAAAAGGAAAAATATCAGAAGATGTAGAAAATGTGAAGAGGAAGTGCTGCAGAGGGAGCCCAGAGGATTGCTCGGGGAGGAAATGAGTCAGGCAGTTGCTAAGAAAAGGCAGCTGCCTGCATGCAGAGGAACCCAAAGAGTTAAAGGGGTGTCTGATGGGATTCCCAAGCTAAATTGTCTGAGCAGAGTGTAGATGATGTGAGGATGCAGCACTTAGAACAAACACATCTGGGTGGAACCACTGAGTTGCCTGAGGTTTGCCCTGTGCCAGCAGAGATAAACCAGGGATCAGCCACAGGCTCAGCAGGAGTCAGAATCATAGAATCACAGAATTGTCAGGGTTGGAAGGGACCTCAAGGGTCAGCCAGTTCCAAGCCCCCTGCCATGGGCAGGGACACCTCACACTGCAGCAGGTTGCTCACAGCCACCTCCAGCCTGGCTGCAAACACCTCCAGGCAGGAGGCTGCCACCACCTCCCTGGGCAACCTGTGCCAGTCTCTCACCACCCTCATGGGGAACAACTTCTTCCTCACATCCAATCTCAGTCTACCAATTTCTAGTTTTGTTCCATTCCCCCCAGTCCTATCACTCCCTGACACCCTCAAAAGTCCCTCCCCAGCATTCTTGTAGCCCCCTTCAGATCCTGGAAGGCCACAATGAGGTCTCCTTGGAGCCTTCTCCTCTCCAGACTGAACAACCCCAACTCCCTCAGTCTGTCCTCACAGCAGAGCAGCTTCACCCCTCTGCTCATCCTCATGGCCCTTCTCTGGACACCTTCCAACACCTCCAGATCCTTCCTGTACTAGGGGCTCCAGAACTGGACACAGTGCTCCAGGTGTGGTCTCAGCAGAGTGCAGTAGAGGGGGAGAATCCCCTCCCTTGACCTGCTGGCCACACTTCTCTTGCTGCAGCCCAGGCTCTGGTTGGTTTTCTGGGCTGCAAGTGCACACTGAAGCCACAGGGTAAACCTATTTCAACCCTCAGCAAACACTGGTGATGTGGACACAGTTGAGGCTGTGATCTGGATCTTGCAGGCAGGAGAGGAAGCTCTCTGACAGCCAGGACCTCAGCCCTCCTGTTGACCACCCCTTTGTGGTGGTGAGGGAGAACACTCAACCACCCTGGCCCTATCCATCCACCCATCCTACAGCAGAGTCTCATCTTCCTTTTCTCCCTTTAAAGACCATTTGCAGTCCTTCCTGGAGGAACTTAGTTTTTGAGCTTGTGAAATGGAGAGCCACTGGGTTCTCCTGGCAGAGTGCCACACTGGTGGCCTCTTCTGTGAGGTTATAGAATCATAGAATCAATAAGGTTGGAAAAGACCTCAAAGATCATCAAGTCCAACCTGTCATCCGACACCTCATGACTAACTAAACCATGGCTCCAAGTGCCACATCCAATCCCCTCTTGAACACCTGTGTCCAGTTCTGAGCCCCTCAGTTTAGGAAAGATGTTGAGTTGCTGGGAGGTGTCCAGAGAAGGGCAACAAAGCTGGGAAGGGTTTTGGAACACAAGCCCTATGAGGAGAGGCTGAGGGAGCTGGGGTTGCTTAGCCTGGAGAAGAGGAGGCTCACGGGAGACCTCATTGCTCTCCACAACTACCTGAGGGGAGGTTGTAGCCAGGTGGGGGTTGGTCTCTTCTCCCAGGCACCCAGCACCAGAACAAGAGGACACAGTCTCAAGCTGCACCAAGGGAAGTTTAGGCTGGAGGTGAGGAGAAAGTTCTTCACTGAGAGAGTCGATCACCATTGGGATGTGCTGCCCAGGGAGGTGGTGGAGTCACCATCACCTGGAGGTGTTCAAGAGGGGATTGGATGTGGCACTTGGTGCCATGGGTTAGTAGTCTCAAGCTGTGCCAGGGGAGGTTTAGGCTGGAGGTTAGGAAGAAGTTCTTCATAGAAAGAGAGATTGGCCATTGGGATGTGCTGCCCAGGGAGGTGGTGGAGTCACCATCCCTGGAGGTGTTTAGGAAGAGCCTGGATGAGGCACTTGGTGCCATGGTTTAGTTGATTAGGTGGTGTTGGGGGATAGGTTGGACTTGATGATCTCTGGGGTCTTTCCCAACCTGGTTAATTCAGTGTTCTGTGTGAATCCCACCCTGCCATGTTTCACCAGGAAGCTTTTACAGGGGTTTGGTTCATGCCCAGTGGAAAGGTGATGATCACTTTAAGAAATGCCCCAGCCCCAGGGAACGAGAAGAGCAGCACTGATGTGACACACTGAATTCAGGCTGTGGAAAAAGAATCTGGGCTATGACACTTGATCTCTTGGAGCTGCTGTGTCATCTGTACTTTCCCAGCAGAATAGTTCACATAGTTCAGGCAGCTCCAAATCCCCAGCTGGATGCAGTGGCTGCAGAGCCAAATCCTGCCTTGATGTGCTGCTCCCTTCCACATCTGCAGCCCCGTGCCTGTGGGCTCTTGTGGGACACGACTGCTTCCTGCTGCTCTGTCTGTTTGCAGCCCCAGCTGACTGTCAGAAACATTTAGTCTGTTGTCACAGCTTGACTGCCCAGGTTTTGGTGGCTCTCAGAGTGACTGCAGCTTTTGTGCTTTTGAGCAGCAGCAGCAGAGAATCACAGAATGGTTTGGGTAGGAAGGGACCTTAAAGATCAGCGAGTTCCAAACCCCCTGCCATGAGCAGGGACACCTCCCACCAGCCCAGCTTGCTCAAGGCCTCATCCAGCCTGGCCTTGAACACCTCCAGGGAGGGGACATCCACAACCTCCCTGGGCAATCTGTGCCAGTGTCTCACCACCCTCACTCTCAAGAATTTCTTCCTCATCTCCAGTCTCAGTCTCCCCTCTTCCAGCTCGAAGCCATTGTCCCTCATCCTGCCAGTAAAAGCCCTTACAAAAAGTCCCTCCCCAGCTCTCCTGGAGCCCCCTTCAGGTACTGGAAGGCTGCTGGGGTCAGAGTGGCTGGAGAGCTGCCAAACAGAAAGGGACCTGGGGGTGCTGATAGACAGCTGCCTGAACATGAGCCAGCAGTGTGCCCAGGTGGCCAGGAAGGCCAATGGCATCCTGGCCTGGATCAAGAATGGTGTGGCCAGCAGGGGCAGGGAAGTCATTCTGCCCCTCGACTCAGCACTGCTTAGGCCACACCTTGAGTCCTGTATCCAGTTCTGGGCTCCTCAGTTTAAGGACATTGAGACTCTTGAAAGTGTCCACAGAAGGGCAACGAGGCTGGGGAGGGGTCTGGAGCACAGCCCTGTGAGGAGAGGCTGAGGGAGCTGGGGTTGCTTAGCCTGCAGAAGAGGAGGCTCAGGGGAGACCTTCTTGCTCTCTCCAACTCCCTGAAGGGAGGTTGTAGCCAGGTGGGGGTTGGTCTCTTCTCCCAGGCAAGCAGCACCAGAACAAGAGGACACAGTCTCAAGCTGTGCCAGGGGAGGTTTAGGCTGGAGGTGAGGAGAAAGTTCTTCACAGAGAGAGTTGTTAAGCCATTGGAATGTGCTGCCCAGGGAGGTGGTGGTGTCACCATCACCTGGAGGTGCTAAAGAGGGGACTGGACGTGGCACTTGGTGCCATGGTTAATCATGAGGTGTTGGTTGACAGGTTGGACTTGATGATCTTTGAGGTCTCTTCCAACCTTGGTGATTCTGTGATTCTGTGATTCTCTTTTCCAGCCTGAACAGCCCCAACTGCCTCATCCTGTCCCTGTGGGGGAGGTTCTCCAGCCCTCTGCTCATCTTTGTGGCTTTCTGTGGACCTGTTCCAGCAGCCCCATGCCCTTCCTGTGCTGGGGGCACCAGAACCATGCAGAAATCCTTGAGCTATGAACAGCAAGTTTCCAGCTTTGAGGTAACTTCTACGTGCAGGTGCATGCACGAAGAACCTTGGCCTCAGGGATTTCCTCCACTTGCATGCAAGGAAGGAAGCTGCACATGTCAGAGCATTTAGGAATCCCATCAGGAACCCTGTTTGGAAATAGCACTGACCTGACATGTCCTTCTGCACAGCTGATGGAGCAGACCATGAGAAGAGCAGGAAGGGAAGTCCTGTTGCAGAGGGGAAAGAAACAGCCAGGAAGGTTCTCCAGGACTTGTTTCCCATGCAAATGGGCCAAGGCAAAATTCAGAGCAGGGGATCATTTTTCCCTGAAACCACATCCACCAGCCATGCAGCAGTCAAAGAGAAGAATCAGGCCTTGGGAACTTGAAGGAAGCTCCTTCTACACACTCTTATTCAGGTCCCCATCTTCCTGAACTCCTGCCTGGCCAGTGGTCTTCAGCTTAGATGATACTGACATGAATGCCACTCAGAGTTTTACCCAGGAAGGAAGGGTTTGAAGTGTTAAGCTGGCACAGCTGAAAGGCAGGGAGGCAAACCTCTGCTTTGTCATTTTGCTGGTCTTGTGCAAGAGGGACTCTGTCTCACTGCTCAAAATGAATTTTAATGTGTTTTAACTTTAAGAAATGCCTGAGCTCAGCTTAGAGAATCACAGAATCATTGAATCATTTGGGTTGGAAAAGACCTCCAAGGTCACTGAGTCCAGCTGTGGACCTAACACCACCATGGTCATTAAACCATGTCCCAATGCACCATGGCCACAGGCTTCCTGAACACCTCCAGGGCTGGGGACTCCACCACCTCCCTGGGCAGCCTGTGCCAATCCCTGACCACTCTTGCAGCAAAGACATTTTTCCAGCCTAAACCTCCCCTGGCTCAATTTCAGGCCATTTCCTCGTGTTCTATCACCTGATACTAGAGAGAGGAGAGCAAGCCCCACCTTACCCCAACCTCCTTTCAGGGAGCTGCTCCTAGCCCTGAGAGCAATGAGGTCTCCCCTCAGCCTCCTCCTCTCCACACTAAACACCCCCAGCGCCCTCAGCTGCTCCTCCCCAGCCCTGTTCTCCAGACCCTTCCCCAGCAATGAGGTCTCCCCTCAGCCTCCTCCTCTCCACACTAAACACCCCCAGCTGCCTCAGCTGCTCCTCCCCAGCCCTGTTCTCCAGACCCTTCCCCAGTTTCCTTGCCCTTCTCTGGACCTGCTCTGGCACCTCAATATCCTTCTTGTATTGAGGGCCCCAAAACTGAGCCCAGAATTCGAGGTGTGGCCTCAGATGGTTCTGACTTTTCTTCCAGAAGAGGTTTCTGGCTTGTGTTGGAAGAGCAGCACAAAGCACTAACCCCTGGTCAGCGTTCCTGTGCTGTTGGCTTCTCTGGCTTAGTTCCTGCACTGTAGGTGTGCCCAGGATCTGGACAGGAGCGTGTTCAAGAAGGAGCTGAAGGAGAGGCAGAGGGCTAAGCGGTGCTGCAGAGCAGCTCTCCCGTTCTGCAGATGGATTACAGCGCAGGGTGAGCTGTGCTCAGCAGCAGCCTCTCCAGCCTGCCAGGCTCACACGTTCAGCAGCAAGGTGGAGCCGACAGGACCACAACCCGGGTCTGCTTCCACCGCCTGTCAGCTTGGCACAGGGCTGTGGGTGAGCGGCTGGCTGGGCTCTGAGCTCACCCTGCTGCAAGCCCCAGGAGCTGAGCTTGCACCGTCACCTTGGGGGGACAGCAGCGGACCCTGAGCAGAATCCACTCCCTGGTTCTTGCCATTCCCTTCTCTTGCATGCTGCTTTTGAAGAAAATGAAGCAGCTCTTTATTTATTTATCTATTTAAGAGCTTTTTCTGCCGGTGCTGCTTTTCCTCTTGCTCCAGCGACAGCGTTTTCTTCGCAAGAGCCACCTGCTGTGCGCCCAGGGAGAGGAGCGTCAGCACAACTTGTGTGGGGCAACAGTGACATCCAGCGGTGCCGAATCAGCCCGGGCTCTGCAAACATCTGCGTGCATCCCCCGCCAGGGTTCAGCTCTGGCTCTGCGCTGAGCAAAGCAGCACCCAGCCACGGAAGCAGAGAATTGTTTCGGTTGGCAAAGGCTTTCATCTCACCAAGTGCAAAGCCCCGTGTCCATCAATCCACTCGCCAGGCCAATCTCTCTCTATGTCTATGAGCAATCTCCTCCTCCTGGGGACAGCCTGCTCATCCCGCCTGAGCACGATGCAAGCCTCAGCACTATTGCTTCTGTGTCCAGTTCTGGGCCCCTCAGTTTAAGAAAGACATTGAGACTCCTGAACGTGTCCAGAGAAGGGCAACAAAGCTGGGGAGGGGTCTGGAGCACAGCCCTGTGAGGAGAGGCTGAGGGAGCTGGGGTTGCTTAGCCTGCAGAAGAGGAGGCTCAGGGGAGACCTTCTTGCTGTCTGCAACTCCCTGAAGGGAGGTTGTGGTCGGGGGGGTTGGTCTCTTCTCCCAGGCAAGCAGCACCAGAACAAGAGGACACAGCCTCAAGCTGCACCAGGGGAAGTTTAGGCTGGAGGTGAGGAGAAAGTTCTTCCCTGAGAGAGTTGCTAGCCATTGGAATGTGCTGCCCAGGGAGGTGGTGGAGTCACCACCCCTGGAAGTGTTCAAGAGGGGATTGGATGTGGCACTTGGAGCCATGGTTATTAGTCATGAGGTCTTGGGTGATAGGTTGGACTTGATGATCTCTGAGGTCTCTCCCAACCTTATCGATTCTATGATTCTATGATTCTATATGGGAGAAGCACCTAAAGCCAAGCTGGCTGTTTACAAAGGCCTGTAGTGATAGGGCAAGGGGAATGGCTTCACGTTAGAAAAGAGCAGGCTTAGGTTGGATGTTAGGAACAGGTTCTTTGCTATGGGGAACAGCTTGCCCAAAGCAGTGGTTGGGGTCCCATCCCTGAAGATATTCAAGGTGTGGCTTGAGAGGGCTCTGGACAGCCTGATGTAGTTGGGGATGCCCCTGCTGACTGCAAAGGGGATTGGATTAGATGAGGTTTGGAGGTCCCTTCCATCCCAGACCATTCTGTGATTCTCTGATTCATCAAGGGCAGCTAAATGCTATCAAGCACTCCACACTGACAGAATCTGAAGTGACAGAGGTGAGGGGATTTGATCAGTGCCCTTGCTAGGGATTCACATCACTCTCTTGGATGTGCTTGTGACTTCTGCTGTGTCCTGTGCTCCAGACAGGAGTGTGATGAATCAGCTTGTGCAGAGCAGTGCAGCTGAGCTGCTGCTTTCAGAGCAAGCCAGGTGCCTTTAACCCTGCTGTGGAGACGAGCCAGGCTTACACAGGTCACCTTAGAACCTGCCTTTGGCTTTTCATTTCCTGCAAGTTTTGCTGCAAACCTCTCTCTCAGTCTTTTGAGCTTCCACCACAGCCACTCAGCTATGTTTCAGCTTTCCTCCTCTCCTCTTTCCTTACTTAAACCTCCCACAGTGTGAGTCTGACACGGTAGGAGCCACTCAAGCCACAAAGCTCTTGTTCCAGAGGCTCATTACATCAAATTACCTTCAAGGCAATTTTCATAATCCATAATTCCAGAGGACTTAAGAGGGTGACACTGCCAATAAAAGCAGTTAGGAGGCTGACATTGTAATTTGTCTCCATCACTCTGGGACCATTAAGCCAGTGAGTGGAAGGTAGGTGTGGTACAGTGGAAGCAGCACTGTTCCATCCCAGCAATTATGGGGTTGTGGTTGCAACAGAAGTGTCAGGCTGGATCGATGAACCACCTGCTAGGTGCTGCAGAGACATTCCTGGGTTGGGCAGAAGCTTCTCCACTCAGTTTGCTGTCAGAAAGCTTGGGGAGGCTTGATCCTTGGGGGTAGTGCAATATTTCTGGCAGGGCAAAGGCCACTCCAGCTGACAGGGAGCCATCAGGACCCTCAGAAGAGATGCAGTGTGCTGTGGCCATGCCCCTGACACAAGTCCCTGAAAAGGTGTTTGGACGGGGGGAGAGGAACAGCCTTGAGCGCGGTGCCTGGGTGCCAGGGGGAGATCCTTTATGCTGGGGGACCTGGGAGGATTTGAGAGGTGGAGCAAGCCCAAGAATGACTGCAAAGCAGATGTTCAGGTGCAGTTCTTACAGCTGTGCCTTTTGCAGCCATGCAGGGGGGGGGGGGGAAATTAAAGGCTGCTAAGAGCAGATGGAGAGCTGCTAAGAGTGAACAAATGGAGTGCACAGGAGAGCTGGAGAGGGACTGTTTATAAAGGACTGTGGTGGTAGGACAAGGGGCAATGGTTTGATACTAGAGCAGGGTAGGTTTAGACTGGACATTAGGAGGAAGAGGGAGGGGGCTGAGGGGACACCTCATTGCTCTCAGCAACTCCTGAGAGTTCATTGATGATCTGGATGAGGGGATTGAGACAGTCATCAGCAAATTTGCAGATGACACCAAGTTGGGAGCAGATGTTGATCTGTCAGAGGGCAGAAGGGCTCTGCAGAGGGACCTCGACCGACTGGACAGATAGGCAGAGTCCAACAGGATGGCATTCAGCAAGTCCAAGTGCTGAGTGCTGCACTTTGGCCACAGCAACCCCATGTAGAGCTACAGGCTGGGGTCAGAGTGGCTGGAGAGCTGCCAAACAGAAAGGGACCTGGGGGTACTGATTGACAGCCACCTGAACATGAGCCAGCAGTGTGCCCAGCTGGCCAAGAAGGCCAATGGCATCCTGGCCTGCATCAAGAATAGTGTGGCCAGCAGGAGCAGGGAAGTCATTGTGCCCTGTGCTCAGCACTGCTTAGGCCACACCTTGAGTCCTGTGTCCAGTTCTGGACCCCTCAGTTTAAGGACATTGAGACACTTGAAGGTGTCCAGAGAAGGGCAACAAGGCTGGGGAGGGGTCTGGAGCACAGCCCTGTGAGGAGAGGCTGAGGGAGCTGGGGTTGCTTAGCCTGCAGAAGAGGAGGCTCAGGGGAGACCTCATTGCTCTCTACAACTACCTGAAAGGTGGTTGTAGCCAGGGAGGGGGTTTATGTCTTCTCTCTAGCAACCAGCACCAGAACAAGGGGACACAGTCTCAAGCTGCGCCAGGGGAGGTTTAGGCTGGAGGTGAGGAGAAAGTTCTTCCCAGAGAGAGTTGTTAGCCATTGGGATGTGCTACCCAGGGAGGTGGTGGTGTCACCATCCCTGGAGGTGTTCAAGAGGGGACTGGACATGGCACTTGGTGCCATGGGTTAGTCGTGAGATCTGTGGTGACAGGTTGGACTTGATGATCTTTGAGGTCTCTTCTAACCTTGGTGATACTGTGTAGAGTGCAGAGTACAGGGGCAGAATGACTTCCCTGCTCCTGCTGGCCACACTATTCTTGATGCAGGCCAGGATGCCATTGGCCTTCTTGGCCAGCTGGGCACACTGCTGGCTCATGTTCAGGTGGCTGTCAATCAGCACCCCCAGGTCCCTTTCTGTTTGGCAACTCTCCAGCCACTCTGACCCCAGCCTGTAGCTCTGCCTGGGGTTGCTGTGGCCAAAGTGCAGCACCTGGCACTTGGATTTGTTGAATGCCATCCTGTTGGACTCTGCCCATCTGTCCAGTCGGTCGAGGTCCCTCTGCAGAGCCCTTCTGCCCTCTGACAGATCAACACCTGCTCCCAACTTGGTGTCACCTGCAAATTATGCTGGTGGAAAGGTCCAGCTCAGTTCAGCTGGGAGCTAACCATCCTCTGAATAACCTTCACTGGTGCATAACGCGGGGCTGAAGGGAGAGCCTTGTAGTTACACATTACTCAGGAAAGCCTTGGGAGGATGGCAGCCAGCGAGGCCAGGAGGTTTCACAGAAACTGTGACCAGCTCTTCATGAATCTTCTTTGGTTTGTTTAAGCATGAAAAAAAAAAAAAACAAAACCAAACAAAAAGGGCTGGCTGAGAAAGATCCTGAAGAGTCAGCCACCCACATTCTTCCCCCAAAGAACCAAAGCTTCCCAGCTCACAGGCTTCGAGCTGTAATTACGGTGCGAGGAGGCTTGGGAGAGCTAAAAAGTCACCATAGCAACCTCTTGGCAAAAAAAAACACACCCCACAACCCTCTTTGCACATCCAAAGTAAAGCAAAATTCCTTGGCAAAAAAAAACAAAAACAAACAACCCCAACCAACCCTCTTTGCACATCCAAAGGAAAGCAAAATGCCTTTCCACCCACATCTCCCCCAGGGAGCCTGAATGTGATCTGCCTTCGGGCTCTGCTTCTCTTCGTGCCGTCGTGCTGCTTCAGCGCGGGGGGCTCTCCTGCTCCGAGCCCCGAAGTGTCCTCTTCCCAAAGAGCCCAGGAAAATGTTGAGCCGAAATGGATTCAGGGTGTTGGGTGTTAGGTCAGCCTGTGGCGTGGTTAGAGAAGAGGCGCCCTCAGGTGGTGGTTCAGACCCTTTGCAATCACCTCGAGCAGAGCTGAGAAACAACTCGTGCTGTGAACCGTATGGAATGGAATGGAATAGAATGGAATGGAATGGAATGGAATGGAATGGAATGGAATGGAAATGGAATGGAATGGAAGGTTTGGGGGGAGGGAGGGGAGGGGAGGGGGGAGGGGAGGGGGGGGGGAGGGGAGGGGAGGGAGGGAAGGGAAGGGAAGGGAAGGGAAGGGAAGGGAAGGGAAGGGAAGGGAAGGGAAGGGAAGGGAAGGGAAGGGAAGGGAAGGGAAGGGAAGGAAGGAAGGAAGGGGGAAGGGAAGGGAAGGAAGGAAGGAAGGGAAGGGAAGGGAAGAAGGAAGAGGAAGGAAGAAGGAAGAAGAAGAGAAGAGAAGAGAAGAGAAGAGAAGAGAAGAGAAGAGAAGAGAAGAGAAGAGAAGAGAAGAGAAGAGAAGAGAAGAGATGAGAAGAGAAGAGAAGAGAAGAATAGAAATAGAATAGAATAGAATAGAGTAGAATAGCATAGAGTAGAATAGAAATAGAAATAGAAATAGAAATAGAAATAGAAATAGAAATAGAAATAGAAATAGAAAAGAATTAACCAGGTTGGAAAATACCTCTGAGATCATCGAGTCCAACCTATCACCCAACACCATCTAATCAACTAAACCATGGCACCAAGCACCCCATCCAGTCTCTTCCTAAACACCTCCAGTGATGGTGACTCCACCACCTCCCTGGGCAGCACATCCCAATGGCCAAGCTCTCTTCCTATGAAGAACTTCTTCCATCAGAGAATGATTGAGGTTGGAAAAGACCTCTAACATCATCAAGTCCAACCATCAACCCAGCACCACCATGCTCACTAAGCTATGTCCCAAAGTTCACTTTTCCTCCAAACACCTCCAGGGAGGGTGACTCCACCACCTCTCTGGGCAGCCTGCTGAGTGCCTGAGAACCATTTCTGTGAAGAAATCCAAACTAAACCTCCTCTGGCACAACCTGAGTCCATTTCCTCTGGTCCTGTCACTTGTTGAGTGTGAGAGGAGACTGACCCCCACCTT
The DNA here is from genome assembly GCA_033816785.1 of Picus viridis. Lineage (NCBI taxonomy): Eukaryota > Metazoa > Chordata > Aves > Piciformes > Picidae > Picus > Picus viridis. The sequence continues at coordinate 4,418,259 of CM066580.1, forward strand.
GCTCCAAGCTCCTTTGAGGTAATTGTAGAGGGTGATGAGTTCTCCTCACCAGGGGAGGTTCAGGCTGGATGTTAGGAACTAAATCTTCCCAGTGAGATTGGCCATTGGAATGTGCTGCCCAGGGAGGTGGTAGAGTCACCATCCCTGGAGGTGTTTAGGAAGAGACTGGATGGGGTGCTTGGTGCCATGGTTTAGTTGATCAGATGGTGTTGGGTGATAGGTTGGCCTTGATGATCCCAAAGGTCTCTTCCAACCTGGTCAATTCTTCTCTCTTCTCTTCTCTTCTCTTCTCTTCTCTTCTCTTCTCTTCTCTTCTCTTCTCTTCTCTTCTCTTCTCTTCTCTTCTCTTCTCTTCTCTTCTCTTCTCTTCTCTTCTCTTCTCTTCTCTTCTCTTCTCTTCTCTTCTCTTCTCTTCTCTTCTCTTCTCTTCTCTTCTCTTCTCTTCTCTTCTCTTCGCTAAACTAAGCTAAGCTAAGCTAAGCAACCCCAGTTCCCACAGCTGTTCCTCACAGGACTTGTGTTCAAGGCCCTTCACCAGCTTAGCTGCCCTTCTTTTGACCTGCCCCAGCACTTCCATGTCCTTCCTGTCGTGAAGGCCCCAAACTGAACCCAGCACTCGAGGTGTGGCCACACCAGTGCTGAATCCTGGAGGACAATTACTGTCCTGGTGCTGCTGGTAACACTATTGCTGATCCAGGTCAAGATGCCAATGGCTTTCTTGGCTGCCTGAGCACCCTGCTGGCTCACATTCAGCTGGCCATCAGTCAGCACCCCCAGGTCCTAGCAGCTCTCCACCACTCTGCCCCAAGCCTGGAGCACTGCCTGGAGTTTTTGTGGCCCAAGTTCAGCACTCAAGCCTTGACCTTATTGACTCTCATAGCACCACTCACTCCTTGGCCTCAGCTGCCAAAGCCTTTCTCAGCAGCAAGCACTATTTAATACTTTGTGAGCTTGGCAGTGACTTATTAATGAGGGGAAGAAAGGCACCAGCTGATCTTTGCATCGTTGTGGTACATGGGCAGCTGTTGGGAGAGAATTACGACTAGTGCTGTCTTGACCAGCCACTTTGGAATCAGCAACAAGGGGAAGTCTTCATTTGGTTGTGGTTTGTTGGTTGGTTTGGTTCCCCCCCCCTCCCCTCCTTCCCTAATCTCTCTGTTTTATAATGCTCCACGTTCTGGACTTTGCTCTGGACAAAACTTACCAGAAGCCTGTGACGTACCAGGGGCTGGGAGCATAATGATTTGTTTCTTCAATGTTATTGCAAAAGTCAACAAATCATTACTGGAGTAATAAAGGAGAAGATTGGGAGCAGAGGTTTGTTGCCACAGCAGTCTCTCCACGAGCTCAGACATGTGGTTTCCTCACCTGACCCACTGAAAGCATCACAACATCCCACCTGCTTTTCTCTTCGTCTTTCTCTTCACTGGTCTTTTGACACCTGACAGAAGAAACTGTGTGGAGCACAGGGCAGAGGTCTACCTTGGGTTCTGTGCTACACAGGAAGGTGAGTTTTGGAGCAGCAGTTTTTAATGACTGCAGTGTTCTTAGGAGAAAAGTATGAACCTGGGTGGGGGCAATCCATCCAGGCACTGATACAGGCTGGGCAGGGACTGGCTTGAGAGCAGCCCTGGAGAAAAGGACTTGGGGGTGCTGGGGGAGGAGAAGCTCAACAGGAGCCAGCAGTGAGCGCTTGCAGCCCAGAGAGCCAAGCAGAGCCTGGGCTGCAGCAAGAGAAGTGTGGCCAGCAGGGCCAGGGAGGGGATTCTCCCCCTCTGCTCCACTCTGCTGAGACCACAGCTGGAGCTCTGGGTCCAGTTCTGGAGCCTCTGTGCCAGGAAGGATCTGGAGGTGCTGGAAGGTGTCCAGAGAAGGGCCACGAGGATGAGCAGAGGGCTGGAGCTGCTCTGCTATGAGGACAGAGTTGGGTCTGTTCAGTCTGGAGAGGAGAAGGCTCCAAGGAGACATTCTTGTGGCCTTCCAGTATCTGAAGGGGCTCCAAGAGTGCTGGGGAGGGACTTTTGAGGGTGTCAGGGAGTGATAGGACTGGGGGAATGGAGCAAAACTAGAAGTGGGGAGATTGAGATTGGTTGTGAGGAAGAAGTTGTTGCCCATGAGGGTGGTGAGAGCCTGGCACAGGTTGCCCAGGGAGGTGGTGGAAGCCTCCTGCCTGGAGGTGTTTGCAGCCAGGCTGGCTGTGGCTGTGAGCAACCTGCTGTAGTGTGAGGTGTCCCTGGCCATGGCAGGGGGTTGGAACTGGCTGATCCTTGATGTCCCTTCCCACCCTAATAATCCTATGACTCTATGAATCACCTGAAATATGGAAGAAGTCCTTTTTAGGGGCCACACACTGGGAGCATAATTGTTTCCTGCAAAAGTCAGCAGTTCGGTGTGGGACTAACAAAGGAGCAGGTTGGGAGAAGAGATTTGTTGTCACAGCAATTAGTGGGAAAAAAAAATGGATGAGCTGCCCTAATTTTGCAAGGTTTGTAAAGTGCAGATTGGAAAGGGAATGGGGAGAGTTTTTATAAGCTCAAGGGGGTTGGAAAATAGTTTTCTACTGTTTATTTTACATGCCTGGACATAAAGAGATCCTTCCCATTTTGCCAGTGGGCAGTGTGATAACTCTGGTCTAGGTCTAGGGAGGTTCCTCTCCCCACCTGCTCTGCCCTGGTGAGAGCACACCTGGAATACTGTGTTCAGCTGTGGGGTCCCCAGTTCAAGAGAGACAGAGACCTGCTGGGCAGAATCCAAAGAGAGCCACGAGGATGATTTGGGGGCTTGAGCATCTCCCCTGTGAAGAGAGACTGAGAGCCCTGGGGCTGTTTAGTCTGGGGAAGAGAAGGCTGAGAGGGAATCTGATCAATGTCTATCAATAGCTGAGGGGTGGGGGTCAAGTGGTGGGGGCCAAGCTCTTTTCAGTGGTGCACAGCAATAAGACAAGGAACAACAGGTTCAAGCTGGAACACAGAAGGTTTCACCTTCTGAGGAGAAATTTCTTTACAGTGAGGGTGACAGAACCCTGGAGCAGGCTGCCCAGAGAGGTTGTGGAGTCTCCTGCTCTGGACACTTTCAAACCCCACCTGGCTGCATTCTTGTGTGGACTGCCCTGGGTGATCCTGCTTTGGCAGGGGGGTTGTACTGGATGATCTCTGGAGGTTCATTCCAACCTCTAATGTACTGTGATACTGTGAACTCTTAGTGCAGAGCCTCAGGCAGATCTGTGTCTGATGTGAAGCCAGGAGACTCCACTGAAGGGAGCTTGGCCAGCTTAGACAATCTGAAGATCCACTCCATCCCTTACAGCCTTTTCAGGTACCTCACTAGTACCTCATGAACCCAGTGTGGTCCATTCCCCCTGTGCTCAGCACTGGTTAGGCCACTCCTTGAGTCCTGTGTCCAGTTCTGGGCTCCTCAGTTTAGGAAAGGTGTTGAGATGCTGGAAGGTGTCCAGAGAAGGGCAACAAAGCTGGGGAGGGGTCTGGAGCACAGCCCTGTGAGGAGAGGCTGAGGGAGCTGGGGTTGCTTAGCCTGGAGAAGAGGAGGTTCAGGGGAGACCTTATTGCTCTCTACAACTCCCTGAAGGGAGGTTGTAGCCAGGTGGGGTTGGTCTCTTTTCCTGGGTGGCCAGCCCCAGAACAAGAGGACACAGTCTCAAGCTGTGCCAAGGGAGGTTTGGGCTGGATGTTAGGAAGAAATTCTTCATAGAAAGAGAGATTTGCCATTGGAATGTGCTGCCCAGGGAGGTGGTGGAGTCCCCATCACCTGGAGGTGTTCAAGAGGGGATTGGATGTGGCACTGGGAGCCATGGTTTAGTTGATTAGATGGTCTGGGGTGACAGGTTGGACTTTGATCATCTTTAAGGTCTTTTCCAACGTTATTGACTCTATGATTCTATGATCTCCACCCTTTAGCTATTGATCAACTTTGATCAGGTATCCTCTCAGGCATCTCTTCTCCAGGCTAAAGAGCCCCAGGTCTCTCAGTTTCTCATCTCAGAGAGATGTTCCAGTCCCCTCTGCATCCTCATGGCCCTCTGTTGGACTCTGTGCAGTTCCCTGTCCCTCTTGAGCTGGAGAGTCCAGAACTGGGGAGCACAGAACTGGACACAATACTCCAGGTGTGGCCTCACCAGGGCAGAGTAGAGGGGAAGGACAACCTGCCTCAACCTGCTGGCCATGTTCTTCTTAATGTACCCCATATTGCCCTTGGACTTCTTGGCCATGAGGGTCCATTGATGGCTCATGGTGAACTTGCCTATCAGCACTGCCAGGTCCTTCTCTGCAGAGCTCCTTTGCAGCAGGTTCACAGAGTTGTGAGAGAGGGACAGAAGGTGCACAGTGTACCTGATTGAAGCTCATCTCTTCAGAAAGCAGCAGAAGCCAGGGGGGCTGTGCAGCTGGGACCCTTCCAGGGACTGCTGCCCTGGTGACTCAGCTCAGTCACAAGGAGTGAGGACATCTGGGCTCTCCTGAGCACTGAATGCCATTTCAGCACACTGCAGGAGCAGGTGGAATTTCTCAGCCAAGTGTGAGGTAAAGGAGTGCTCACCAACATCTTTCTTTCAGAACATGCCTGAAGAATGAAGAGGTTCGTGCGTGGCCCTGGACAGCACTCCTCTGACAAAGCTCTTTGCATCTTGCTGGCTGCTGCTCATCTTTTCCTCCTGGCAGGTACAGTAATCCCCCTCAGGATTAACCACAGGAATGGTGCTGCTGGTGGGTTCTGGCCACCCCCCAGCCCAGGGGATGGCTGCTGGCTTCCTGGCTCTGCACAAACAGGAGATCTATACAGGAGCCACTTTATTCTTGTTCTGCTCCAGTGCAGCCATTAATCTTGCTCTGGACCTCTCCCTTCTCACTGCAACTGGTCCTAGGGTCCTTGTCTACCCCTGAAAATACACTGGCCTGCAGACCTACAGGTTTGGACATGACATGCACCCTCTCCTGGGACAGTGGTTCAGTCTGGGCTGTAGATGAGTCTGTGCAAACCAGAAAGTATGGCAAGGTTGCATTACAGCTGTTGTCCATGTTTGGCTCTTGGCTTTGTTGTTATTCACTGCTTCAGACATAGAACTGTTACAGAGGGTCCAGAGGAGGCCATGAAGATGATCAGAGGGCTGAAGCATCTTCCCTGTGGGGACAGGCTGAGAGAATTGGGATATTCAGCCTGGAGAAGGGAAGGGAAGACCTTAGAGCATCCCTCCAGTAGCTGAAAGGGACTACTACAAGAGAGCTGAGGAGGAACTTTTGACGAGGGCTTGGAGTGGTAGGATGAAGGGCAATGGCTTTGAGCTGGAAGAAGAGAGATTTAGAAGGAAGAAATTCTTGAGAGTGAGGATAGTGAGAGACTGGCACAGGTTGCCCAGGGAGGTTGTGGATGTCCCCTCCCTGGAGGTGTTCAAGGCCAGGCTGGATGAGGACTTGAGCAACCCGGGCTGGTGAGAGATGTCCCTGCCCCTGGCAGAGGGGTTGGAACTAGATGGTCTTGAAGGTCCCTTCCAACCTAAACCATTCTGTGATTCTGTGACTCCCTTCCTTGCTGTCCTCCTGCATTTCTGCATCTTTTTTTTTGCTAGCTTTACTTTGGTCACAGTAAGATCAGAGCTGTACATTTACCCCCTGTGAGGGTGTCTGGGAAAAGCACGCAGCTGCTGGCAGAACCCAATCCCCCAGCAGTAACCCAGGCCCTGAGTCAGAGCTGATAACCTGGGCCTCATGGACACACTCCACTGTAAATACCAGCAAAACAGCAATTAGTTCTGTGTTGGTTATTGTATCTCTTCCTTCGACTTCTCCTCAGGGACAACAGAGAGAATTCCTGCTTCTAAAGCACACCCTGTAGCACCGGGATCACTCCCAGCACATGCTGCAGCTGGGGGGAAATGAGCTCTCTCCAAGTGAAGCCTCCACAAAGCATAGAAGCACAGAGTGGTTTTGGTCGGGAAAGACCTTTTCAGATCATTGAGTCCAACCATTCTCCAACTCTACCAAGTCTGGTGCTAAACCATGGCCCTCAGAACCACACCTCTGCCTCCAGAGACGGCCATTCAACCACCTCCCTGAGGAGCATGTTCCAGGCTTTGAGAACCCTTTCAGTGAAGAAGCTTCTTCTAATGTTGAGTCTACATTCACCTCTGCATCCCCTAAAGCTCCACCATGGATCTTCTTATGCAGTCTGAGCGCTGGCCATGGGATTTCATGCACAAGGGCTTGCTCCCACCAAGGCAGAGGCTGCCATGTCAGTGGAGAGGTGCTAAACTCCCCCACCAAGTTCCCACACCCAGTGGATGTTTCACATTGCTCTTCTGGGTCCTACATGCTCCCAGCAGTCAAGGGGAAAAGCATTCTCTTGGGTGCAAACCACCTTCTCAGTGGAGCTGCAGTGATGAAAGCCAGACCAGGATGTGGGCACACACTCCACAACATGCTGAGGTGCTCAGTGGAGCTGGTTTTAGAGCTGAGACAGGCAGGAAGGACAGCTGAGTGTAGCTGTGTGTAATGAAAACGTTCTCTTTACACTTCAGGTGCACAAAGTTATGGTAGGAGAGCAATTTGCTGCACCCCAGGCTGCCCAGGGAGGTGGTGGAGTCACTGTCCCTGGAAGTGTTCAGAAACCATGTAGGTGTACTGGTTGACAGCAGCTTAACATGAGCCAGCTGTGTGCCCAGGTGGCCAAGAAGGAACAGTGTGGCCAGCAGGAGCAGGGAAATCATTGTGCCCCTGTGCTCAGCACTGGTTAGGCCACACCTGGAGTCCTGTGTCCAGTTCTGGGCCCCTCAGTTTAGGAAAGATGTTGAGCTGCTGGAAGGTGTCCAGAGAAGGGCAACAAGGCTGGGGAGGGGTCTGGAGCACAGCCCTGTGAGGAGAGGCTGAGGGAGCTGGGGTTGCTTAGCCTGAAGAAGAAGAGGCTCAGGGGAGACCTTATTGCTGTCTACAACTCCCCGAAGGGAGGTTGTAGCCAGGTGGTTCTCCCAGGCAAGCAACACCAGAACAAGAGGACACAGTCTCAAGCTGTGCCAGGGGAGGTTTAGGCTGTAGGTGAGGAGAAAGTTCTCCTCAGAAAGAGTAATTGGCCATTGGAATGTGCTGCCCAGGGAGGTGGTGGAGTCCCCATCCCTGGAGGTGTTCAATAAAGGCTTGGATGAGGCACTTGGAGCCATGGTTTAGTGGTCATGAGGTGTTGGGTGTTAGGTAATAGGTTGGACTTGATGATCTCTGAGGTCTTTTCCAACCTGGTTGATTCTGTGATTCTGTGGCACTTTGGGATATGGCTTAGTGGGTATGGTGGTGCAGGGTAGATGGTTGGACTCAATGATCTTAGAGGTCTTTTCCAACCTTAATGAACTTATGATTCTGTTCTGCAGAGAACTTGATTCTCTGGATGGATCATTTCCTACTTGCATTCAACCTGAAGCAGGTGGGGAGTAAAGTCCCAGCTACTTTTGGAGTCCATGACATCTATAAACTCTATTAGAAGTACAAAAAGTCATTGGAGATGTATTGGCCAGGTCAGACTTTGGGGGGTTTATGATTCCCTCCATTGCATGGCTGGCAATCAGGGTGGAAAAACTGAGATTCATTTCAGGCAAGTGCTGTAAACCCAGCCCCTAGATGTGCTTTCAGATGACTCCACACAGAGACAGCTCTTATCTAGGAGACAGATATCCACCATCAGTGAAGCATGTGGAAACATGCACCTGTGAGGCTCCATCTGCAGTATTGTGTCTGGTTTTGGGCTCCCCAGCTCAAGAAGGGCAGGGACTTGCTGGAGAGGGTACAGCAAAGGGCTCCAAAGATGATGAAGGGACTGGAACATCTCTGATGAGGAAAGACTGAGAGAATTGGGGCTTTAGGCTGGAAGAGAGCAGATTGAGGGAGATCTCATTAATGCTAGTCAGTACTTAAAGGGTGAGTCTCCAGGAGGATGGGACCAGGCTTTATCCAGTGGTGCCCAGTGACAGGACAAGGAGTAAGAGGCACAAACCTGAACAGAGGAATTTCATCTAAACAGGAGGAGGAACTTCTTTAACCTAAGTGTCCTGGAGGTGGTGGAGTCTTCGTCTCTGGAGACATTCAAAACCTGTCTGGAGATGTTCCTGTGTGACCTTCTTCAGCTGAACCTGCCTTGGCAAGGGGCTTGGACCCAATGATCTCCAGAGCTGCCTTCCATCCACTGTAGTTTTTCCCAGAGAGAGTTGTTAAGCACTGGAATGTGCTGCCCAGGGAGGTGGTGGAGTCACCTTCCCTGGAGGTGTTCAAGAGGAGATTGGATGTGGCACTTGGTGCCATGGTTTAGTTGTCATGAGGTCTGTGGTGCCAGGTTGGACTTGGTGATCTTTGAGGTCTTTTCCAACCTTATTGGTTCTATGATTGATTGGTTCTGTGTGGGTGTAATGGCAAGCTGAAGATGCAGATGTTAGGAAGAAGTTGTTCCCCTTGAGGGTGGTGAGATGCTGGCACAGGTCACCCAGGGAGGTGGTGGAAGCAGGGGGTGGGTGGTAGGGGGTTGGAACTGGCTGATCCTTGAGGTCCCTTCCAACCCTGTCAGTTCCATGATTCTATGATAATTCCTTCCCAGGTGCAGGGCTCTACATTTGCCCTTGTTGAACTCCCTGTAGTTTCCTCTGCCCAGCTCTCCAGCCTGGGGTCCACTTTATCCCTTAGCCTGGGTCGCTGCTGACCCTCCCTTCTTTGCCCTCTCTCCCAATGTCGTCTGCCTACAGGAGCACAGCGCCTGCATGGAGAAAGACTGGATTTACTGGGAAGGAATGACAAGTATGTGTCTCTGGCCAACTTCAGCATCCCTCAGCTGTGCCACTTCACAGTGTGCATTGACCTGAACCGCACTGCCAACGTCAGCTCCTGGGCGGCCTTCTCCTACGACGCCAACGACACCTCCGCTGACATAAACGACGTCGAGCTTGGACTCTCTGGAGAGAACAAGCAGCTGAGACTTTATCTTTTTGGCACCAGGAGAGACATTGAGGTTGAGCTGGCCCTTTTTGTGTGGCACAGCGTGTGCCTCCTGTGGGACAGCACGAAGCAGCTGCTGGAGGTCTACTGCAACGGTGATCTCGTCCACGCCGAAACCATCAGTGGCGGCGCCGAGTGCCTGAAGGGCAACGGGAGCCTGGTGCTGGGTCACCTGCACAAAAGGAAGGATGGCTGTGTTGTGAGGGTGAGCAACACCTTCATTGGCAGCTTGTACTACTTCCAGATGTGGGACCGTGTGCTAGGTCAGGAGGAGCTGCTGGGCTGCGCCATGGGCAGCGCTGTCAGCTGGAAGGAGGAGTACTGGGACTTCAGCAGCATCCTTCCCGTCGCGGACCATCGCCTTCGCTGTGGTGAGTCTCTCCCTGGGACCCATTTGTTGCTGGGGATCACACATGGAGAGTAGGGAACCTTCCATTGCCCAGGACAACAGGGACTTTAAATAGCCTCTGAGTCACTGCTGCTGTGATGGAGACCAGGAGTGGGTAGAGCTGTATCCATGCGTAGGCTGTTGCCTGCTCACCCCACACAGGCTCTTCTTGAAGCAGGTACAGAGGCTGTGGGTGAGGGATAGCTGGCAGGGGCAAGCTCTGTTACTGGCATGCCCTGGAGGGTGCTGGCAGGTGACAGCATTTAGATGAACCTTCTAGTGGTTCATACTCCTGGCTTTGGCACCAACCTGCCACTCAGCTAAGCCTGGCACGGAACAAGGGAGGCTGGACACAAATTTTCTTCCTGTGTCTTTAGCAATATTTAACTAGAGCCAGTAGCTAGCCAGACAGCAAGCACTCCTCTGCAAGACTCCTGGCTATTGTGTGCCCTGAATGGATGTTTCTTCACTGAAAAGCACTTTAGGCAGAGTTTTGGCATATCACAGACTCACAGAGTGGTGGAGGTTGGAAGGGACCACTGGAGGTCATCCAGTCCAACTCCCCTGATAAATCAGGGTCACCAAGAGCAGGTTGCACAGGATAGTGTCCTGGTGGGTTTTGAAAGTCTCCAGAGATGGAGACTCCACAACCTCTCTGGGCAGCCTGCTCCAGGGCTCTGCCACCCTCAAAGTCACAAAGTTCTTCCTTAAGATCAAGTGAAATGTTCTGTGTTCGAGTCTGTGCCCCTTGTCCTATCACAGGGCACCGCTGGAAAGAGCCCAGCCCCATCTTCATGACCTCCACCCTTTCAACATTGATCAGCTTTGAGAAGATCTCCTCTCAGGCTGCTCTTCTCCAGGCTAAACAGCCCCAGGTCTCTCAGCCTCTCCTCATAAGAGAGATGCTCCAGTCCCCTCAGCATCTTTGAAGCCTTTTGCTGTGCCCTGTCCAGTATTTCCCTGTCCCTCTTGTTCTGGGGAGCCCATAACTGGGCACAGCCTCTCCAGGGCAGAGTGAAGTGTCTCTTCATTCAATCCTGATGTCTGCAGGTACTACACAGTATTTACACAACCCAGTATTAAAACAGAGGGCCAAGCCTGACTCATTGACTCTCTGACTAATGTACATCAAGCTAATGACATACCATGATGTTTAGGTGCTCCAAGAGAATAGTGAAGGCATCTTTTCTACTCTCTGTAAGCTGATGGCTTCACAGGGAAAGCAGAAGCATAGTCAGAAGGAACTGGTCATTGCTGGTGTTCCATTGGAGAATTCAAGGAGTGTCCCATCTGGGACTGGGCCCCTCAGTTTAAGAAGGACATTGAGACCCTTGAACGTGTCCAGAGAAGGGCAACGAGGCTGGGGAGAGGTCTGGAGCACAGCCCTGTGAGGAGAGGCTGAGGGAGCTGGGGTTGCTTAGCCTGGAGAAGAGGAGGCTCAGGGGAGACCTTCTTGCTCTCTCCAGCTCCCTGAAGGGAGGCTGTAGCCAGGTGGGGCTTGGTCTCTTCTCCCAGGCAAGCAGCACCAGAACAAGAGGACACAGTCTCAAGCTGTGCCAGGGGAGGTTTATGCTCGAGGTGAGGAGAAAGTTCTTCCCAGAGAGAGTTGTTAGCCATTGGAATGTGCTGCCCAGGGAGGTGGTGGAGTCCCCATCCCTGGAGGTGTTCAAGAGGGGATTGGATGTGTCACTTGGTGCCATGGTTTAGTGGTCATGAGGTGCTGGGTGACAGGTTGGACTTGATGATCTCTGAGGTCTTTTCCAACCATACTGGTTCCATGATTCTATGACAGCATGTCTCCATCAGGTGCAGCACCCACTGATTTCACCACGGCTCCTACCACACCTTCCCATCTCCTGCTCCAGGTTTCATCACACCAAAGGCCAAGGCAATGAGAAGAGCATCAGGAAACCACTAGCTGATGCTGAAACTGATGCTCAGAGGGGTTTCTATGCACCCCTCATTGCACATCCCCTCACTCTGCACCAGAGGATGCAGGCACTGATACCAACTGCTGGAAACCACAGCTCCCCATCTGCTTCTTGGCTCCTTGCCTTGCTGTCTCCACCCAGGCAGTCCTCTTCTGCACTTCCAGGTGACAGAGCTGTCTTCCCATCGCTCTTCCTGACTGGGAGGGGGACACAGGATCTGATGAGGAGGAGGAAGGCTCAGCTTCCCTTTAGCAGTTAAAAACTTTGCCCTTGGGCCCATTCTCTCTGGGGGAAAGGTGTGTGCTTGGCTTGGCAAGGAGGAGTTATGAAAAGCTGAGTTGTGTTTGCTGATGAAAACTTTAGCACCTGAAACCTCTGCTTAGTGCTCCTGGCCTCTGGTTTTTCAGAAGCAATGATCTGGAGGAATTTGAACAGGTTTTAGTGACACAGGGCATGTTAGGATAGGGTAGGATGGGATGGGATGGAATGGAATGGAATGGAATGGAATGGAATGGAATGGAATGGAATGGAATGGAATGGAATGGAATGGAATGGAATGGAATGGAATGGAATGGAATGGAATGGAATGGAATGGAATGGAATAGAACAGAACAGAATAGACCAGACCAGGTTGGAAGAGACCTTTGAGATCATCAAGTCCAACCTATCACCCATCACCATCTAATCAACTAAACCATGGCACCAAGCTCCCCATCAAGTCTCTCCCTAAACACCTCCAGTGATGGTGACTCCACCACCTCCCTGGGCAGCACATTCCAATGGCCAATCTCTATGAAGAACTTCTTCATAACCTCCAGCCTAAACCTCTCCTGGTGCAGCTTGAGACTGTGTCCTCTTTCCTCTTGTTCTGGTGCTGGTTGCCTGGAAGAAGAGACCAATCCCCACCTGTCTGCAGCCTCCCTTCAGGTAGTTGTAGAGAGCCCTTCAATGGTCAAAGCATTTCCCCCTCTAAAGCAGTCCCCAAGGACCAGGTAGTTTTTTCTAGTTCATAGAATAACAGAATGGTTTTGGATTGGAAGGGAACTTAGAATCATAGAATTGTTAGAGTTGGAAGGGACCTCAAGGATCAGCCAGTTCCAACCCCCCTGCCATGGGCAGGGACACCTCCCACTAGACCAGGCTGCTCACAGCCCCATTAGGCTTCACCAGAGCAGCCTGAACTGAACATTCAGTCTGGAAAACGTGAGCCCAAGTACTGCAGGGTTATCAGTAAGCAGCATGTCCCACAAGGGATGAACCACACCAACAGGCTGCTCCTGCACACAGTGCCATGCACACTGTGTTCCAGCCTGCCAGAAGGATTACTGGAGCCTGACAATTTCCCAGGAGCAATAACAAAGATGACTGCCTGTGAAGTCCTTGATCTAGAGATGATTGTACCAAAGTTTAATCATGTTTGAGAATCTGTCCTATGTTCAGATCTTGGTGAGAGCTTTGCTTCCACTATAAATCTCCTCAGTCCTTTAATTAACTGAAATTAATCAGCTATTGCACAGACAGATGCTGACATACTCTAGGTGGGGATCACAGTGAGGCTTATGTCCTGCCTGTCAGGCAAGGAAGCTGCACTTGGGTGAGGTTCATATGAATTGTCCCTATGGAATCATACATATTGAGTCTATAGGAAAACATCTGGAGCCTGTCCTGCCCAGGCTGGATTGATGAGGTAAGGCCAAGTGTCTGAAATTCAACAAGGCCAAGTGCTGGGTCCTGCACAACAACTCCATGACTGCTGGAAACTGCCCTGGAGACCTGGGGGGCTGATCAACAGCTGGGTGAACATGAGCCAGGGTGTGCCCAGATGGCCAAGAAGGCCACCAGCATCCTGGCCTGGATCAGCAACAGTGTGACCAGCAGGACCAGAGCAGTGATTGTCACCCTGGACTCAGCACTGGTGAGGCCATGCCTTGAGACCCGGGTTCAGCTTTGGGTCCCTCACTCCAAGAAGGACATTGAAATGCTGGAGCAGGTCCAGAGAAGGGCAGTGAAGCTGGGGAAGGGTCTGAAGAACAGGGCTGGTAAGGAGCAGCTGAAGGAACTGGGGTGTTTAGGAGGGGAGAATTTAGAATTTAGAATTAACCAGGTTGGAAAAGACCTTTGAGATCATCAAGTCCAACCTATCACCCAACACCATCTGATCAACCAAACCATGGCACCAAGCACCCCATCCAGGCTCTTCCTAAACACCTCCAGGGATGGGGACTCTACCACCTCCCTGGGCAGCACATTCCAATGGCCAAGCTCTCTTTCTGTGAAGAACTTCTTCCTAACATCCAGCCTAAACCTCCCCTGGTGCAGCTTGAGACTGTGTCCTCTCACAGTGAGACCTTCTCACTCTCTACAAAACCCTGAAAGGAAGTTGGAGTGAGGTGGGTGTCAGTCTCTTCTCTCAAGTAACTAACAACAGGACAAGAGGAAATGGCTTCAGGCTGTGGCAGGGGAGGTTTAGGTTGGATATGAGAAGAAACTTCCTCACTGGAAGGGTTCTCAGACACTGGCACAGGCTGCACAGGGAGGTGGCTGATTCCCCAACCCTGGAGGTGTTTCAAAGAGGCAGAGATGTGGTGCTGAGGGCCATGGTTTAGCAGCAGGCTTGGGAGAGTTAGAGAATGCTTGGACTCATTGATCTTAAAGGTCTTTTCCAACCAGAACCATTCTGTGGTTCTATGAATCTCTAAGAAAGAGCTGTGCCAGAGTGTTGCAATCCCATGAAGTGTCCCAGGGACGTCCCATTTCAGTGCTGATGTCTTGCCTCTGGTGGTTGCTTACACCCTGTGACAATGGCTAGGCTGCAAGGTTTGCTTCCCTTGTTTCTGGACACTGTTCACTGACCCCTGCATCACTTGGCTCTCCATGGCAGCAGACAGCTTCTGCACTTGTGCAGGGAAGTTGAGCAACCTGCTTTGTTTTGGGAGCCCCACATGATTTTTGGGAAGTCAGGGCTCATCCAGGCAGTGAGACTTCTCATACACAGGATCTAGCGTGAGGTGTCCCTGCCCAGGGCAGGGGGTTGGGACTGGATGATCCCTGAGGCCCCTTCCAACCCTGGCAATTCTGTGTAGCAGGAAGCAGCCCTGAGAAGCTGTGCTGACTTTTTTATGAGTGACAGAATGATCACAGGTTCACAACATCACAGGGTGTCAGGGGTTGGAAGGGACCTCTGAAGATCATCAAGTCCAACCCCCTGCCACAGCGGGACCAGAGCATCCAGCACAGGTCACACAGGAACACATCCAGTCAGGGCTGGAAAGGCTCCAGAGAAGGAGACGCCACAACCTCTCTGGGGAGGCTGCTCCAGGGCTCTGGGACCCTTACAGTGAAGAAGTTCCTTCTCATGCTGAGGTGGAACCTCCTGTGCTGTAGTTTCTCTCCATTGCCCCTTGTCCTATCCCAGGGTGCATGTGAACACAGCCTGTCCCCTCCCCCTGACCCCCAGCCCTCAGATACTTATAGACATTTATTAGATCCCCTCTCAGCCTTCTCTTCTCCAGACTAAGCACCCCAGGGCTCTCAGCCTCTCCTCACAGGGCAGTGCTGCGGTCCCTTATCATACTCATAGCCCTCTGTTGGCCTCTCTCACTGGCTTTGCTTGCTCATAGGAGTGGAGTCTGCCCTTGCCTTTTCCTTTGTTTTTCTCCAGAGTTCTTGAAGATGATCCTTTGTTTTTCCAGCTCAGCTGTGCCTTTGCTGAAAGCACAGAAGTAAGGGTGTGTGTTCTCATCCTCTCACTGACTCACAGCCTTCAGCTCTGCCTCCCCTCCCTCACCCACGAGCTGCTTTCTGATTTTCTTCTTAATTTCAAATCATCTGGGAGAGGGCTGAATATGCCCTAGCTGAAAATTGCTGCTAGGAGCATCCATAGGTATGGCTCACAGTTCATTTCTTGGGGGTGTGTGTGTCTCATTCTTGTTGCTCTTCCACTGGAAGCTCTACGTCTTTACAGGATGCCCAACAAGCTACTTATTAAATGATCAACCCCAAATCCACGGCCAGGACCTTTGAACTGTCAGTGGGACAATGTTTGCTTGGCTTCAGAGCTCCTCTGCCATCATGCCTGGGCCCTCATTTGGTGACTGGAGTGACACACATGTTGATGAGAGCAATTCCAGTTAGATGGTGCAGGTGGCTAGCCCCACGCTTGCCTGCTGGGAACGATCCTTCACATGTGAGGATAAACTGGTGATTTGATTTGTGGCACTGAGTGCAGCCTCAGCAGGTTTGGTGATGGCACCAAGCTGTGTGGTGCAGCAGGCAGCTGGAGGGAAGGGATCCATCCAGGGGGACCCTGACAGGCTGCAGAGCTGAGCCCATGACAACCTCATGAGGTTCAACAACACCAAGGGCAAGGTCCTGCAGCTGGCTCGGGGCAATCTCAAGGACCAATATAGGCTGGGCAGGGACTGGCTGGAGAAAAGCCCTGGAGAAAAGGCCTGGGGGTGCTGGGGGAGGACAAGCTCAACAGGAGCCAGCAGTGAGCACTTGCAGCCCAGAGAGCCAAGCAGAGCCTGGGCTGCAGCAAGAGAAGTGTGGCGAGCAGGGCCAGGGAGGGGATTCTGCCCCTCTGCTCCACTCTGCTGAGACCACAGCTGGAGCTCTGGGTCCAGTTCTGGAGCCTCTGTGCCAGGAAGGATCTGGAGGTGCTGGAAGGTGTCCAGAGAAGGGCCACGAGGGTGAGCAGAGGGCTGGAGCTGCTCTGCTGTGAGGGCAGACTGAGGGAGTTGGGTCTGTTCAGTCTGGAGAGGAGAAGGCTCCAAGGAGACATTCTTGTAGCCTTCCAGTATCTGAAGAGAGCTCCAAGAGTGCTGGGGAGGGACTTTTGAGGGTGTCAGGGAGTGATAGGACTGGGGGGAATGGAGAAAAACTAGAAATGGGTAGACTGAGCTTGGATGTTAGGAAGAAGTTGTTCTCCATGAGGGTGGTGAGAGCCTGGCACAGGTTGCCCAGGGAGGTGGTGGAAGCCTCGCAGTACCACAGTATCACCAAGGTTGGAAGAGACCTCAAAGATCACCGAGTCCAACCTGTCACCACAGACCTCAAGACTGGACCATGGCACCAAGTGCCACATCCAATCCCCTCCTGAACCCCTCCAGGGCTGGTACCTCCACCACCTCCCTGGGCAGCACATTCCAATGACCAACACCTTCCTTGCTACAACCACCTTTCAGGTAGTTATAGACAGCAAGAAGGTCTCCCCTGAGCCTCTTCTTCTCCAGGCTAAGCAACCCCAGCTCCCTCAGCCTCTCCTCACAGGGCTGTGCTCCAGACCCCTCCCCAGCCTCTTTGCCTTTCTCTGGACACATTCAAGTGTCTCAATGTCCTTCCTAAACTGAGGGGCCCAGAACTGGACACAGGACTCAAGGTATGGCCTAACCAGTGCAGAGTCCAGGGGCACAATGGCTTCCCTGCTCCTGCTGGCCACACTACTCCTAATGCAGGCAGGGGGGTTGGAACTGGATGATTCCTGAGCTCCCTTCCAACCCTGACAATTCTATGATTCTACCTCCAGAGGTCTCTTCCAGCCCCTGTCATGCTGTGCTGCTGTGACCATGCCTGTATTTCTGTAAAGGAAGAAAAAAAGGCCTTTATTCCAGTGACAGGATGGATGCCCAGCCCTGGCAGAGACCCATGGGGGGTGGTTCTCATCACACAGCCTCCATGACAGCACTTCTTAGAAGAAGCTTATATCAAGGCACTCATTTTCTACCTGTTCGAAACCCAGGGCTTACTGGGGCTCACAGAACTCATCCCTGCAGCTTCACATCAGAGGGGGCACAGAGGTTTTCACTCGACCTCGAAGATGTGGGATTGAAGTCGCTGGGGGTGCTGGAACCTCTGCTTCTGTGCAGGTGTCCTGCTTCTTTGCTCTTGGTATTCTCAGGGTGATTTGTGGTGTGGGGATAGAATGGAATGGAATGGAATGGAATGGAATGGAATGGGAATGGAATGGAATAGAATGGAATGGAATAGAATAGAATAGAATAGAATAGAATAGAATAGAATAGAATAGAATAGAATAGAATAGAATAGAATAGAATAGAATGGGATGGGATGGGATGGGATGGGATGGGATGGGATAGAATAGGAATGGAATGGAATGGAATGGAATGGAATGGAATGGAATAGAATAGAATAGAATAGAATAGAATAGAATAGAATAGAATAGAATAGAATAGAATAGAATAGAATAGAATAGAATAGAATGAGATGGGTTGGGATGGAATGGAATGGAATGGAATGGAATGGAATGGAAGAATAGAATATACCAGGCTGGAAAAGACCTTTGAGATCACCAAGTCCAACCTATCACCCAACACCATCTGATCAACTAAACCATGGCACCAAGCACCCCATCCAGGCTCTTCCTAAACACCTCCAGTGATGGTGACTCCACTACCTCCCTGGGCAGCACATCCCAGTGGCCAACCTCTCTTTCTGGGAAGAACTTCTTCCTAACACCCAGCCCAAACCTCCCCTGTCGCAGCTCAAGACTGTGTCCTCTTGTTCTGTCTGTTCCAACTGAAACCATTCCATGATGCATGGCCATTGGTTTGCATGGGTCAGAGATGGGCTGTTAGAGTTCAAGCATGAGTGATTCTCCTCCCTCTGCACTCCACCAGAGTAAACCATGGTCTGTGAAGCATGGCCTGATCCTACTTGTTTCTGACCACACTCCTGATTCACAGACGTTTGGCTTTGTACTCACTGGGAGGTTTATCTCACTTCAGACTAGAACATCAAGTCTCTGGCAGTCATGTGAGTGAAGAACACAACACAGATTACCAGCACTGCTAGGAAATGGTAGCTGAGAGCCCTGGGAGTGGCTAGTCTGGAGAAGAGAAGACTGAGAGGGGATCTAATAAATGTCTATAAATACCTGAGGGCTGGGGGTCAGGAGGGAGGGGACAGGCTCTGCTTACTTGCACCCTGGGATAGGACAAGGGGCAATGGATTAACTACAGCACAGGAGGTTCCACCTCAGCATGAGAAGGAACTTCTTCACTGTGAGGGTCACAGAGCATTGGAGCAGGCTGCCCAGAGAGGTTGTGGAGTCTCCTTCTCTGGAGACTTTCAAGCCCCATCTGGATGTGTTCCTGTGTGACCTGTGCAGGATTCTCTGGTCCTGCCCTGCCAGGGGGATTGGACTCGATGATCCTCAGAGGTGCCCCAGGGATCAGTACTGGGCCCCATGCTCTTCAACATCTTTATTGATGATCTGGATGAGGGCATTGAGTCCATCATCAGTAAATTTGCAGATGACACCAAGCTGGGGGCAGGAGTTGATCTGCTGGAGGGCAGAGAGGCTTTGCAGAGGGACCTCGACAGGCTGGACAGATGGGCAGAGTCCAGTGGCATGAGACTGAACACATCCAAGTGCCGGGTTCTGCACATTGGCCACAACAACCCCAGGCAGTGTTGCAGGCTGGGGTCAGAGTGGCTGGAGAGCGGCCAGGCAGAGAGGGACCTGGGGGTAGTGGTTGATTGTAGGCTGAACATGAGCCTGCAGTGTGCCCAGGCAGCCAAGAAGGCCAATGGCATCCTGGTCTGCATCAGGAAGGGTGTGGCCAGCAGGAGCAGGGAGGTCATTCTCCCCCTGTACACTGCACTGGTTAGGCCACACCTTGAGTCCTGTGTCCAGTTCTGGGCCCCTCAGTTTAGGAAGGATGTTGACTTGCTGGAAGGTGTCCAGAGAAGGGCAACAAAGCTGGTGAGGGGTTTGGAACACAAGCCCTATGAGGAAAGGCTGAGGGAGCTGGGGTTGCTTAGCCTGGAGAAGAGGAGACTCAGGGGTGACCTTCTTGCTCTCTACAACTACCTGAAGGGAGGTTGTAGCCAGGCAGAGGTTGGCCTCTTCTCCCAGGCAGCCAGCACCAGAACAAGAGGACACAGTCTCAGGCTGCGCCAGGGCAGGTTTAGGCTGGAGGTGAGGAAGAAGTTCTACACGGAGGGAGTGATTGGCCATTGGAATCGGCTACCCGTGGAGGTGGTGGAGTCACCTTCACTGGAGGTGTTCAGGAGAAGACTTGATGGGGTGCTTGGCTGTATGGTCTAGTTATTGGGTGGGTTGGATTGTTTGATGGGTTGGACGCCATGATCTTGAAGGTCTCTTCCAACCTGGTGTATTGTATTGTATTGTATTGTCCCTTCCAACCCCTAACATCCTGTGGTGCTGTGATGTTGGGATCCTGCCTTTCTTTCATCCCCCAGCCCTGTAGCCTCGCAGGGTGATTGGGTTCACTGCCCTTTTCCATGGTCCATGTGACAACCACCTCCCCTTTTGTCCCCTGTCCACCTGGTGATGTGGCAGACTGCCTGAGAAATGCAAGAACTGGGATCTGATGTGACAAGGTGATTCACTTCAAGGAAGATTAGCTACAGAAGGGATTCTTGGAATTCCTGGCTTGGAAAACAACAGGCAGGGTGCCTGACAGCTTAGATGGGAATCCTTCCTTAAAGCAGAGACCACAATATGGATCTGCATCTCCTGGGCATTGCTGCATGTTAACCCCTTATAGAATACAGAATTAACCAGGTTGGAAAAGGCCTTTGAGATCATCAAGTCCAACCTGTCACCCAACACCATCTGATCAACTAAACCATGGCACCAAGTGCCTCATCCAGTCTCTTCCTAAACACCTCCAGTGATGGTGACTCCACCACACTCCAGCACATTCCAATGGCCAATCTCTCTTGCTGGGAAGAACTTCTTCCTCACCTTCAGCCTAAACCTCCCCTGGCACAGCTTGAGACTGTGTCCTCTTGTTCTGGTGCTGCTTGCCTGGCAGAAGAGACCAACCCCCACCTGGCTACAACCTCCTTCAGGGAGTTGGAGAGAGCAAGAAGGTCTCCCCTGAGCCTCCTCTTCTCCAGGCTAAGCAACCCCAGCTCCCTCAGCCTCTCCTCACAGGGCTGTGCTCCAGACCCCTCCCCAGCTTTGTTGCCCTTCTCTGGACACCTTCCAGCAGCTCAACATCTTTCCTAAACTGAGGAGCCCAGAACTGGACACAGGACTCAAGGTGTGGCCTAACCAGTGCTGAGCACAGGGCACAATGACTTCCCTGCTCCTGCTGGCCACACTGTTCCTGATGCAGGCCAGGATGCCATTGGCCTTCTTGGCCCCCTGGGCACACTGCAGGCTCATGTTCAGCCTCCCATCAACCACTACCCCCAGGTCCCTCTCTGCCTGGCTGCTCTCCAGCCACTCTGCCCCCAGCCTGTAGCACTGCCTGGGGTTGCTGTGACCAAGGTGTAGAACCTGGCACTTAGATGTGTTCAGTCTCATGCCCTTGGACTCTGCCCATCTGTGCAGCAGCCAGTGTTTGGCAGATGTCCTTTGCTGCAGGCTGGCACAGGTCACATGAGCAAGAAGGGAACAGAGAGAGAACTGCTTTTCAACTCCAGCAATGAAAGAAAGACAGTGTTGCCTGAACTCCAGTCTTCCTTGTCACCTCAGCTCTGCAAATCCTTTTTTACTCCCTTGCCACCCTGCAGTTATACCTTTAGGGAAATAAAAGAGCCTGTGTGCAGGTGTAGTATTTCCCTCCCCTTGCTTTGCCCTTGCAGAGCTCTGTGCCACAGCAGCATGCTGAGCTTTGCTGAAAGACTCACACCTCTCTCCTGCTCTTCCTTACTCTTTTGCCACTGTGGGTTCTCAGAGCTTCTCACGTTCTTTTCAGCAGGCTTGAGTGAGGCATCAGCCACAAGGACTCCCACACTGCCCTCTGCACCTCCAGCCAGCAGTGCAAATGGTACTGTGCCAGGTAAGAGCTAAATGAGGGCCTTTCAAATGCTGACATGAGCACCACTGCTGCTGACTGGCACCACACGCCTGGCAGCTTCATATTCAGTCACATGTTTAAGCTCTTGCTGCTTAGGTATGTCAGCAGATCCTCCCATCTGCTGGAGAGCAGCCCTGTGGAGAAGGACCTGGGAGCCCTGCTGGACAGCAAGTTCGGCATGGGACAGCAATGTGCCCTGGGGGCCAAGAAGGCCAATGGGATCCTGGGGGCATTCAGAGGAGTGTGGCCAGCAGAGCCAGGGAGGTTCTCCTCCCCTCTGCTCTGCCCTGCTGAGACCTCACCGGGATTATTGCATCCAGTTCTGGGCTCCCCAGTTCAGGAGGGACAGGGATCTGCTGGAGAGAGTCCAAGGGAGGGCTGCAAGGATGCTGAAGGGACTGCAGCACTGCCTGGGGAGGAGAGGCTGAGGGACCTGGGGCTGTTTAGTGTGGAGAAGAGAAGACTGAGAGGGGATTTAATAAATGCTTATAAATATCTGAGGGCTGGGGGTCAGGAGGGAGGGGACAGGCTCTGCTCACTTGCACCCTGTGACAGGACAAGGGGCAATGGAGAGAAACTCCAGCACAGGAGTTCCACCTCAACATGAGGAGGAACTTCTTCACTGGGAGGGTCCCAGAGCCCTGGAGCAGGCTGTCCAGAGAGGTTGTGGAGTCTTATTCTCTGGAGCCTTTCAAGCCCCATATGGATGTGTTCCTGTGTGACCTGTGCTGGATGCTATGGTCCTGCTGTGGCAGGGGGTGGACTTGATGATGTCCAGAGGTCCCTTCCAACCCCTAACATCCTGGGATGCTGTGACCTCTTCCTGTGCACCCTCAGCAGGCAGTGAAAGCCAAGTTAGTGCACCCACAGGCCTGAACCCCAACTTGTTTGCTAAGCTGTGGCAGCCTGGCCGTGAGTTTGGGCCTTTTTTTCTCTCTAAGAACATTTCTAGCAGTGCAGCAGTGATCCAGACTTGGGCACTTGGGACTTCCCAAAGATCCTTGATGCCCATGGGAATGGGGAGCACGGTTCACCAGAGGGGTGAGGAGATGGGAAGGGGTGAAGGCACCTTCTGTGCCAGCTGCAGGATGCATCTCACTTCCCTTCTCTTCTCACAGTCCTCTTCTTTAATGTTGACATGAACTTCTCTCTTTTCTACAATACTGAGAGAACTCCTGATCTCTATGATGCAAGGAAGCTTCTGGAGCACTGGGTGAGTTGCTTGCTTTCCTCCTTCTTGATGCATTTCTAGCCTGCATCAGGAACAGTGTGGCCAGCAGGAGCAGGGAAGTCATTGTGCCCCTAGACTCAGCACTGGTTAGGCCACACCTTGAGTCCTGTGTCCAGTTCTGGGCTCCTCAGTTTAGGAAAGATGTTGAGTTGATGGAAGGTGTCCAGAGAAGGGCAAGAAAGCTGGGGAGGGGTCTGGAGCACAGCCCTGTGAGGAGAGGCTGAGGGAGCTGGGGTTGCTTAGCCTGGAGAAGAGGAGGCTCAGGGGAGACCTCATTGCTCTCTCCAGCTCCCTGAAGGAGGTTGTAGCCAGGTGGGGGTTGGTCTCTTCTCCCAGGCACCCAGCACCAGAACAAGAGGACACAGTCTCAAGCTGTGCCAGGCTGGAGGTGAGGAGAAAGTTCTTCCCAGAGAAAGTTGTTAGCCATTGGAATGTGCTGCCCAGGGGGTGGTGGAGTCCCCATCCCTGGAGGTGTTCAAGAGGGGATTGGTTGTGGCACTTGGAGCCATGGTTTAGCTGTCAGGAGGTGTTGGGTGACAGGTTGGACTTGATGATCTCTGAGGTCTCTTCCAACCTTATTGATTCTATGATTCCATGATGAGGATAGCTGGGAGAGAAAGCAAACCAGTGGGACAGCACAGCCATGAGGATCCATGAAACAACAGAGTGGTATTCCAGGATCACTTTTACCAGGGCCAAGCCGAACTCTGAGGGAAAGGGAAGTTGTTGGCACATTGCAGAACAAAATGCTTTCTAGCCATTTTTCATCAGGGTTTGGAATTTTGGTGGCAGCTCTCCTTTTGCAAGCAGACCTGGAGCTGGCAGCCATAAATCAGGTTAATACTGGTGGTGTTGCTTTCTTTCCAGTTCAGAGTCATATTTACTGGAGAAGAATTTGTGGTGACGAGCTTTAAAGTCAGGTAAGCCTCTGGCTGTGTGGTGGTGTCACCTTGACCCTCTGTCCTTAGCAGCCAGGTTCCAGATACTCATTTTACAGCTGACCAGTCCTGTGGCAAAGGTGCAAACCAAGCCCCAAGGTCTGTACAGCTGGGATTGTGTGGGACACCCACATGTGGTTTACTGGGCTCGTTCACCTGAAGATATATATTGTGCCTAGTGCAAGGCAAGTAGCTGCAGCCAGTCTTGAGCCCTCATCTTTGGGCATTTGTGTTGGCTCATGACAAAGATGAAAGCTTTGCTGCCTCTGCAGGGGGTGAGTGAGGAGTCAGGTGGGCTGATGTAGATTTGATGCCATCCTGGCAATCCCAAAGGTAGAGGAGTTGGTGCAGGCAGGAGATGGGAAGTAGGGCAGAGCACTGGTACCTGCAGGGCTCCTCAGCACTGCTGAAGCCCTGGTTCAGT
Source organism: Picus viridis (assembly GCA_033816785.1). Lineage (NCBI taxonomy): Eukaryota > Metazoa > Chordata > Aves > Piciformes > Picidae > Picus > Picus viridis. The sequence goes on from CM066580.1 coordinate 4,441,943, forward strand.
GGTTGCATGTGAGTGTGAAGGAGTTTAGGGGTCACATCCATCGACAGAGTGAGGGTCACAGACCCCTGGGGGCTGTCTCATGCATGTCAGTAGGTACACACTGGCTCTTGAGTGGCAGTGCCTAATGAAAGTGCCTAATGAGGCTGAGGGAACTGGGGTTGCTTAGCCTGGAGAAGAGGAGGCTCAGGGGAGACCTTATTGCTCTCTCCAGCTACCTAAAGGGAGGTTGTAGCCAGGTGGGGGTTGGTCTCTCCTTCCAGGCAATCAACACCAGAACAAGAGGACACAGTCTCAAGCTGTGCCAGGGAGGTTTAGGCTGGAGGTGAGGAGAAAGTTCTTCTTGAGGTGAGGAGAGTTGTTAGCCATTGGGAAGTGCTGCCCAGGGAGGTGGTGGAGTCCCCATCCCTGGAGGTGTTCAAGAAGGGTCTGGATGTGGCACTTGGTGCCATGGTTTAGTCATGAGGTGTTGGGTGACAGGTTGAACTTGATGATCTTTGAGGTCTTTCCCAAACTTATTGATTCTATGATTCTATGTTTCTATGGTGATACAGTTGTGGAGTCTCCTTCTCTGGAGCCTTTCAAGCCCCATCTGGATGTGATCCTCTGTGACCTGAGCTAGATTCTATGGCTCTGCTCTGGCAGGGGGGTTGGACTCAATGATCTCTTTGGGTCCCTTCCAACCCCTGGCATCCTGTGATGCTGTGACCCTGTACAGCACGTCGGCTGGGTGGCTGTGATTTATCTGGATGGACTTGTGCTGAATTCCAGATGAGTGTGCAAGGTCTGGCTCATCATGGTCACAAGATGGGTTAGGTTTTTTAGGTGATAGCAGAATGGGGCATGTCATATTTATATGCTTCCTGTGAAGTAATTCTGTTCTCTTTTGCTTGCAGGGGTAATTATTCACAGAGCAGTGCCAACAAGAGGGCTCATGTATGTAATTTGGCATTTTCTGACTCAAACCCTGACTTTTCTCCTCTCTGCATAGACAGTACAGAGTCCTAGGTTCTGATTTGGGCCCCTCTCTACAAGAAGGACATTGAGGGGCTGGAGTGTGTCCAGAGAAGGGCAACAAAGTTGGTGAAGGGTCTGGAGAACAGGGCTGGGGAGGAGCAGCTGAGGGAACTGGGGGTGTTTGATCTGGAGAAGAGGAGGCTGAGTGGAAACCTTCTCACTCTCGACAACTCCTTGGAAGGAGGTTGTAGAGAAGTAGGGGGGTGGTCTGTTCCACCAAGGAACAAGTGATAGGACAAGAAGAAATGGCCTCAAGTTGCAACAAGGGAAGTTCAGGTTGGATATTAGGAAGAATTTCTTCACTTGAGGGTTTCTCAGGCATTGTAAGAGGCTGTCCAGGGCAGCGGTGGAGTCCCCATCCCTGGTGGTGTTAAAGAGTTTTGTAGACGCAGGGCTGAGGGACATGGTTTAGTCCAGGACTTGTTAGGCTAATGACTGGACCTGATGCTCTTAAAGGCCTTTTCCACTCTAGGCAGCTCTGTGATTCTGTGAATGATGGATGTGCCCAGCAGTGTCTGCAAGCAGCCTGCTGTGCAGCAGCCTTCTGATGGACACACTCACTGAGCAGTGCTAGGTCTAGATCTGCTTTGCTCACTGCACCAGAGAGCAGCATCAATGCACTGTGATGTTCTGCTTTGCCCTGATGTTCTGGGAAAGAAAGGCTGCCCCAGAGAGCCAGGTCACAAGAACATTGGAAGCTGTTCTAATGAGCACACTGAGTCTCTGCTGTTTGCTTTCCTTAAAATCCACCTTGATCCTGAGCAGCTTCTAACTCTCTTTTTTGTGCTCTTCTACGTGAGCTGAAGATGAAGGTAAAGCAGATGCCACAGAGGTAAGACCCATCCCTATGAACTGCTTCATACTGCCTTCAGCTTCAGGAGGAATTAAGCCCCTCCCTGGCTGTTTTAGTTTCAGAGTGTCTGTGGGACTTTTAGTTGTGTGAAACAAAAGCACCCATGGAGCCAGAACTCCAGAAATGCATTGGCTTGAGGAAATGCATTTGAGCATCCAGGCTTCCCCTCTTACACCCCAGATCTGAGGGCATTGAGTCCATCATCAGTAAATTTGCAGATGACACCAAGCTGGGGGCAGGAGTTGATCTGCTGGAGGGCAGAGAGGCTTTGCAGAGGGACCTCGACAGGCTGGACAGATGGGCAGAGGCCAAGGGCAGGAGATTGAACACATCCAAGTGCCGGGTTCTGCACATTGGCCACAGCAACCCCAGGCAGTGCTACAGGCTGGGGTCAGAGGGGCTGGAGAGCGGCCAGGCAGAGAGGGACCTGGGGGTGCTGGTTGATTGTAGGCAGAACATGAGCCTGCAGTGTGCCAGGCAGCCAAGAGGGCCAATGGCATCCTGGCTTGCATCAGGAAGAGTGTGGCCAGCAGGAGCAGGGAGGTCATTCTGCCCCTGTACGCTGCACTGGTTAGGCCACACCTTGAGTCCTGTGTCCAGTTCTGGGCCCCTCAGTTTAGGAAGGATGTTGACTTGCTGGAAGGTGTCCAGAGAAGGGCAACAAAGCTGGGGAGGGGTCTGGAGCACAGCCCTATGAGGAGAAGCTGAGGGAGCTGGGGTTGCTTAGCCTGGAGAAGAGGAGGCTCACGGGTGACCTTATTGCTCTCTCCAACTCCCTGAAGGGAGGTTGTAGACAGGCAGAGGTTGGCCTCTTCTCCCAGGCAGCCAGCACCAGAACAAGAGGACACAGTCTCAGGCTGCGCCAGGGCAGGTTTAGGCTGGAGGTTAGGAAGAAGTTCTATACAGAGAGAGTGATTGCCCATTGGAATGGGCTACCCGTGGAGGTGGTGGAGTCACCGTCACTGGAGGTGTTCAGGAGGAGACTTGATGGGGTGCTTGGTGCCATGGGTTAGTTGTTGGGTGGGTTGGATTGGTTGATGGGTTGGATGCCATGATCTTGAAGGTCTCTTCCAACCTGGTGTGTTGTATTGTATTATTGTATTGTATCTTGGGAGGCTCAAAGTGCAGCCAGGGCAAGCTGGGAGGTGTGTGCTGCCCTGCAAAAGCTGGCTGTAAGCAGTGCCCTTCACTGGGGCCAGAACAGTGAGTGGACTGTGCCAGCACTGTGCCCAGCTGCCAAGAAAGCCAGCAGCATTCTGGCCAGGATCAGCAATGGTGTGGCCAGCAGGAGCAGGGATGTGATTGGCCTTCCAGTATCTGAAGGGGGCTACAAGAAGGCTGGGGAGGGACTTCCCAGGATCTCAGGTAGTGATAGGACTAGGGGGAATGGAATGAAGCTGGAGGTGGGGAGATTCAGGCTGGACACGAGGAGGAGGTTCTTCCCCATGAGAGTGGTGAAGCCCTGGAATGGGTTGTCCAGGGAGGTGGTTGAGGCCCCGTCCCTGGAGGTGTTTAAGCCCAGGCTGGATGAGACTCTGTCCAGCCTGCTCTAGTGTGGGGTGTCCCTGCCCATGGCAGGGGGTTGGAACTAGATGATCCTTGTGGTCCCTTCCAACCCTGACTGATACTATGATACTATGATTGTCCTCCTGTACTCAGCACTGGGGAGGCCACACCTTGAATACTGGGTTCAGTTTTGAGCTCCTCATTCCAGGAAGGGCACTGAGGTGCTGGAGGGTGTCCAGAGAAGGGCATTGAAACTGGTGAAGGGTCTGGAGAACAGGGCTGGGGAGCTGGGGGTGTCTAGCGTGGAGAAGAGGAGGCTGAGGAGAGACCCCATTGCTCTCTACAGCTCCCTGAAAGGAGGTTGGAGCAAGGTGGGAGTTTGTCTCTTCTCCTTAGTATCAAGTGATAGAAAGAGAGGAAATGGCCTTAAGTTGCACCAGGGGAGGGTTAGGTTGGATATTAGGGTGTTGGATATCAGACTTTGCTGCAAGAGTGGTCAGGCATTGGAGCAGGCTGCCCAGTGTAGTGGTGGAGTCCCCATCCCTGGAGGTGTTCAAGAAACCTGTGGCCATGGCACTCTGGGACATGGTTTAATGGTCAGGGTGGTCTTAGGTTGATGGCTGGACTTGATGAGCTTAAAGGTGTCTTCCCACCAAAGCAGCTCTGTGATTACTGCTGCAGCCCCTTGCAGCGCTGCAGTGTGACTAACGTGGTAGCCCTGCTGGTGTGCTGTACCTGCAGATACATCTGTAAGGCCATCATAAAGGCTGCATCACTTGAAGTCCAAGAAATGCTGAGTCTGAAGATCAAGGAGTTGCTGAGTGGCACTTACAAAGAGGGACCACTATCCTTGCATGTGAAACCTGAGGAGGTGGCTGTCAAGCCGATAGGTAACACCTCATTAAGACCTCTTTGGCAACCCCGTGCTTTCTAATTCTGGTACAAGGCTTCTACCAAATTCAAGCTCTGTAGAGAGGTTAGGAGAGCAAACATCCTTACCAAGCAGGCAGGCTCACCTCACCTGCTGGGCAAGCTGTAGAACATCCTGCAATGACAGCAAGGTCTAAAAGTTGGGTTTCCAGACAAGCAGAGGGAAGCTAGAGCTTGAATCCTGGTGCCAGGGCAGGTCTGAGCACCTCTGCAATGAAGGCAAGGTGTGGTGGGTTGAAGTTGCCCCCCCCCAAATAACATTGCCAGAGCAGCTCAGTTGGAAGGCAGATGAAGCTCTATTCACAAGCTCGCTAAAAATCTAGCAATATGGAATGCAATGAATATGTGGGTGCCATGGGCAGTGGCACTGAGGGCACCCTCAGCAGGTTTGCTGGTGACACCAAGCTGTGTGGTGCAGCAGACACACTGGAGGGAAGGGATCCATCCAGAAGGACCTGGAGAGGCTGGAGAGGTGGGCACAAGCCAACCTCAGGAGCTTCAACAAGACCAAGGGCAGGGTCCTGCAGCTGGGTCGAGGCAACCCCAGGCACAAATCCAGGCTGGGCAGGGACTGGCTGGAGAGCAGCCCTGAGGAGAGAGACTTGGGGGTGCTGGGGGAGGAGAAGCTCAACAGGAGCTCTCAGTGTGCACTTGCAGCCCAGAAAGCCAATCAGATCCTGGGCTGCAGCAGGAGAAGTGTGGCCAGCAGGGCAAGGGGAGGGATTCTCCCCCTCTGCTCAGCTCTGGTGAGACCCCACCTGGAGTACTGCCCCCAGTTCTGGAGCCCCTATTGCAAGAGGGATCTGGAGGTGCTGGAAGGTGTCCAGAGAAGGGCCACGAGGATGAGCAGAGGGCTGGAGCACCTCTCCTGTGAGGACAGACTGAAGGAGTTGGGGCTGTTCAGTCTGGAGAAGAGAAGGCTCCAAGGAGACATTCTTGTAGCCTTCCAGTATCTGAAGAGAGCTCCAAGAGTGCTGGGGAGGGACTTTTGAGGGTGTCAGGGAGTGATAGGACTGGGGGGAATGGAGCAAAACTAGAAATGGGTAGACTGAGCTTGGATGTTAGGAAGAAGTTGTTGCCCATGAGGGTGGTGAGAGCCTGGCACAGGTTGTCCAAGGAGGTGGTGGAAGCCTCGCAGTACCACAGTATCACCAAGGTTGGAAGAGACCTCAAAGATCATCGAGTCCAACCTGTCACCACAGACCTCAAGACTGGACCATGGCACCAAGTGCCACATCCAATCCCCTCCTGCCCAGGGAGGTGGTGGAAGCCTCCTGCCTGGAGGTGTTTGCAGCCAGCCTGGATGTGGCTGTGAGCAACCTGCTGTTGTCCCTGGCCCTGGCAGGGGGTTGGAGCTGGCTGCTCCTTGAGGTCCCTTCCAACCCTAACAATTCCATGATTCTATGATCTGCATGTTGGACCCAGCCTCGTATAGCAAATCATCTCTCCTTTGGTTTGGGTACAATCCCTGCTGCTCCTTCAAACACGGAAGGAAGCCAGAGCTAAGAGTGACCAGGCTGTACCTGCAATCCAAACCCACACTTCATGCCAAAGACTTCAAAAAGATCAGCTGCAGGCCATGAAACTCCATGGCTGGAGGAAAGCCACTGATTGGGATAACGCAGGGCAGTGTAGAAGCACTTCCACGGGGATTAGAGAAGACTGTGGGAGCCACTGACATTAAATGCAGTTGGTGATGCTGGGCAGCTGATACTTTACCTGGGATCTGCCTTTGTCAAGCTAAAGAGACAGGTTGGAAGGGGAAAAAACCAATAGATAAAAGAGTGGAGCAAAATAGTTTCTTGCAGCCACTACCCTTGTAAAATCCTCCTATCCAGTCTGCAAATGACAGCTCATTCCCATCAGGAAAGGAGGTCCCAGAGAGCAGCTGGGTCCTGGGGTGGCAGGGAGGGGTGTGTGTGTGTGTGATTTTCTTCTTTTTGACTGTTTAACCTTTTAAAAGAGCTTTTGTGGATTTCTTCCTCAGCCCTGATGGATTGTCCAGAAAGCTTTTCTCACACCACCTACAAGGGGAATTATTCCTGGCCACTCACCAGTCCTGCTGCCAAAGCAGAGGTCAGCTGCAGGAAAAACCCTCTGCAGTCTGCTTGGAGGAGCTGGTGAGTGATGGGATCACCTGGGGCTGGTTCCTGCACAGCACAGAGGAGGGAGTGCCAGCCTTTGTCTGGTGGGAAAGCAGATGGTAGTCTGTCATGGCACACAGCGCTGCCACGACTAGGAGCTGCTGGAGTGTGTCCAGAGAAGGGCAACAAAGCTGGGGAAGGATGTGGAGAACAGGGCTGGGGAGGAGCAGCTGAGGGAGCCTGGAGGAGGATGAAGGGAGACCTTCTGGCTCTCTGCAACTGTGAAAGGAGTCTGGAGTGAGGTGATGTGTGGTCTGTTCAACCAAGTAATAAGTGATACAACAAGAGGAAATGGCCTGAAATTGCACCAGGGGAGGTTTAGGTTGGATAATAGGGAGAATGTCTTTGCTGCAAGAGTGGTCAGGCGCTGGAACAGGCTACCCAGGGAGGTGGTGGAGTCATCATCCCTGGAGGCCTTCAGAACTTGGTTTAGTGGGCATGGTGGTGTTGGGTTGATGGTTGGACTCAATGATCTTGGAGGACTTTTCCAAGTGAAACAGTTCTGTGATCCCATGCTCATTTCCACCAGCTGCAGCAGGTGCAAGCCAGCAGAGTGAGTAGCTGACTTCCTGCTTGAGCAGGGAGGGGAAACAGATGCACCCTAGTGCTTTGTGCCATCCATGCCTGGTTCTCTTCCCTCCAGTACCTCCAGCTGCATTTCAGACTGCTGTGGCATTTGGGCCCTGCTCCCACTCTGCAAGTCTGTTTTCAAAACTGGGCATAGAATAGAATAGAATTAACCAGGTTGGAAAAGACCTTCAAGGTCATTGAGTCCAACCCAACACCATCTAATCAACTAAGCCATGGCACCAAGTGCCTCATCCAGGCTCCTCTTAAACACTTCCAGGGATGGTGACTCCACCACCACCCTGGGCAGCACATTCCAATGGCTAATCTCTCTTTCTGAGAAGAATTTCTTCCTAACATCCAGCCTAAACTTCCTCTGGCACAGCTTGAGACTGTGTCCTCTTGTTCTGGTGCTGCTTGCCTGGGAGAAAAGACCAACCCCCACCTGGCTATAACCTCCTTTAAGGCAGTTGTAGACAGCAACAAAATCTCCCCTGAGCCTCCTCTTCTCCAGGCTAAGCAACCCCAGCTCCCTCAGCCTCCCTTCATAGGGCTGTGCTCCAGACCCCTCCCCAGCTTTGTTGCCTTTGTATTCCTTCTTGGCCACCTGGGCACACTGCAGGCTCATGTTCAGCCTACTATCAACCAGCACCCCCAGGTCCCTCTCTGCCTGGCTGCTCTCAACCACTCTGACCCCAGCCTGTAGCACTGCCTGGGGTTGCTGTGGCCAAAGTGCAGCACCTGGCACTTGGATGTGTTCAATCTCCTGCCCTTGGCCTCTGCCCATCTGTCCAGCTTGGCAAGGTCCCTCTGCAGAGCTCTCCTACCCTCTAACAGATCAACTCCTGCCCCCAGCTTGGTGCCATCTGCAAACTTACTGATGATGGACTCAATCCCCTCATCCAGATCATCAATAAAGCTATTGAACAGGCTGGGTCCCAGCACTGATCCCTGGGGGACACCACTGGTGCCTGGCTGCCAGCTGGCTGTGGCACCATTCACCACCACTCTCTGGGCATGGCCCTAACGAATTCCATTCTGAGC